>QRFJ01001585.1:0-113108 GCA_006176705.1 Cocos nucifera
AGAGAGAGATAACACCGTTGTTTTGGATTTCACTAACAATGCAAGTTGTTTTTTGGCTCACAAATCCAAAACTATAATTATCCATTTCCAGGCTTGGACGCGGCCTAATTCTTCCAGTTTCTTTTCTCTCTCAAAATTTGTAAATAAAAAATATAATACAAAATTTGTATTAGATATAAAATAGAAATGAACTCTTTAATCCCAATGAAGTAAGATTATGATGTGCCGATCGAAGCTTGAGTTTTCTTTAATTTGGTACTTGAGAGAAGAAGAAGATGTTTGGAAGAAGATTGTTTTTGAAGGCGTGCTGAAATCTATGCACATTTTAATCTCTTTTCTTTTTTCTTTGGATTTCAATGCTGTCCTACTCGAAATAAGAATCTCCCTTTAATCCTTTTCTTTCGTTTTTCATTGATTCTCCACCCTTTGTTAAAATCTTTGAGATGTTGGGGAGAGTTCTGCATTAGAAGCTCTAAAAAATACCGTTGGGGTCAAAAAATAGCACCATTGGAAACTATCCATTTGAAGTTTCCATTGCAATAAGACCTCCTCCAATTTTTCATGGATCTCTGCACCAGATTTTGAGATCTCTTGATTGCTGATCGGAATCTGCTAGAAACCCGCAGACTCTCAAGAATCTGTGAGACCTCTTGCTCTCAGAGGGCATAGAACTAAATTTCTTGTTCTTGAGACGAGACATCTCGAGTTCAATTCCGAGACTTCTAAAATCATGCCAGAATTGTGTTAGGGTGTGCCAGTTCCTACTCGAGTAGATCTTAAAAATTTGGATGCCCTGCGAAATATTGCGCAGGCTAATTTGAGAAGATTTTTGCCTCCATCAGAGATTTGATTTTATTTGAATTCCCTTTATGGTCTTCCTTGTTTGGGTGCAAGAGCTTATTTTCTTCTGATCTTTGGAAGTTAAGAAAATTTTTCTTTAAAAATCTTGATTGAATAAATTTTTATTCTTTTTTAAATGATTCTTCATTTAAATATCTGAAAGAGACTACATCCATTCAATGAAATAACATTTTTAAATACTGCAAACACTCAAAGTTTGACAACTCATCCAAATCCATCTGGTTCAACCGTGCATGCATTTCCCAGTGAAGGCGCATGAAACTGTTATACCAATTAGGGTAAATTACTTCTGGTCTCACCTTACCCACGGGTTGGAGGAGGTTTGTGGTGCGGTGATGGTGTTGAAGCAGGTAGGGTTGGCTACAGATTGATGGTAGAGGTGTGAATCTCTAAGTGGTGCCTTTTTCAGAGGTGGAATTTGATGAAAGATTTAGACAAGTGGATCTTGATTTGGAGAACAGTAACAATCAGAAATCATTGAGTGCTCCTTTTAGACAGGGTTTAGAGTTCTTTCTCCACATCATCCTATTGTGCAGAATCTGAATTGATCTGGAGTGGAACTGGGTTGGAAGGAGATGATGGCCGCCGTCGGTGACCTTCAAAACAAAGTCCTGATCGAAGCCACGGGGGTTGGTGGCTTCGACGGACCCTGCCAACTGGTCAGAGCTCAGCTCTTCCAACCAATAGAAATGGAGTGCTTAGAAATTAAGTGAGCAAAGAGCAATGGAAGGGAGTGAGAGCTTAGAGAAAATTATATCTAAGATCCTTTTATGATGGAGCCTGTAACAAACTAATGATGACAGCCGATAATCATCTGATAGTGAGCCGTTCAAGCCACATGGAGTTTGTTACGGAGGGTAGTGTTTGTTGTCATGACGCGCTAGTCTGTTGGAATTTAATAGTTGATGTTTGGATGGAGCAGGTGTAGTAGTGAAGAGCTTCGGATTACATCAGTTCTAGAGTAGTTCAAACTTCTTTAAGGTTGTCTACTTGTATGTTGATTTGTATTAAGCTGGTAGCCAAATTCATGTGGATGATGAGGTCCTTCTGGGTGATTGGGAGAAAGTCGACTAAAGAAAACTTGCCTGGCGATTGAAAGAAGCTCGTTCATAATAATTTTGCCTGGAGAAGATCACCTAGAAGGAGATCGGATGGAGGAATCCGACTGTTGGAGATCATCCAGAAGGAGGATGACTGATGAAGTTCATTTGATGAGAGCACAACTAAGAAGATCGTCCAGAAGGAGATCATCTGGAAGGAATCTAGGAGAAGATCCACTGGAGGAATCCGGAAGAAATCCAATTATGGGTGGTTTGGAAGGAGATTCGCCGAAGGGGGTCTGACTTGGGCATCACTGAGGGAGTTCAGAAGACTGGAGGAGTTCGATCGGAAGGAGCCTATCTTGTGATCGGATGGAGATCGACCGACGAGAGCTTGGTTGGCGACTATAGATGACTATGATACTTTTATGACTCAATCATTTTCTTTGAAGCTCTGCGATCTTCATGAATGTCCGAAGGTTAATAAGGTAGAGACGAGGCTCTTTCACTCACGTATCCAAAGCTCTTGATGCAAGAATGCAGAGGTCCGCCACTCTTTGCAGATTGCAAAATATCGTCCAAGAAGGAGGAGTTTTATCGATTCGGTGTCAATCCAGTGTTGAATAATTCAGACAAATTTTGGTAAGGAGAGAGTCCAGGCAGTTTCAAGGTCGGTCAGGCCATACTACATGATCAATCACTTAACTGCTTCAAAAGCCACCACCACTGTTCAAGCTCATTTGGATGAGACTCATGAGGCCTCGAAGGTTCTCGAGTTATTGCATGAAGTTGACCATGGTTGCTATCACTGGATGAGATTGTCCCAAGACTCGAATCCTCGCCAGACTTTGGCAGGAAAAGGTCTATCCCTAACAATAATCACATTAGAGATGGATTCAAAATTTTAGAATACTTTTAATTAATCTCAAAATCCTAATTAATGAAGTAGTTATTTTCTTTTAATTTGCTAAATTATAACTAATTTTCTTTAACTTATTTAAATTTCTACTTTAGAGATTAATTTAATTTTTTTAATTAAATTGAATGTAACTCAACCTTCAATCCTCAAGAAAATCGATACCCAACTCACCACTATCCTACTTAATATTAAAATTAGGTCTAAATTTTATTTGATGCTGTAACGATAAGCAGTCAAATTTTTAGTGCCATTGTCGGAGATTGTAGCATGGTTGCTTCAAAAAAAAGATTTAAAAAAATTAAAAATTAAAAAATTAAAAAATTAATTTCTTATTTACTGCTTTATATGCTTTATTGTCTTATTTATTTTATTACTTTATTTAATTACATGATTTATTTTATTATCTTATTTATTTTACTATTTTATTTTACTACTTATTATCTTTTATGCTTTACTTATTTATTTATTTTACTATTTTATAGTTTTGATTTTTTATTTGCTGCATATTTATCTTTACCTTAGCTTTTCATACTTTACTCTATAGATTAATAATTTACTTTTTATTATCCATCAATTTAAATTAATTACTTAATTACCTATTATTTATGCTCTCTTTAAATTTTTGCTTTATATTGCTACTTTATTAATTGCCTACTAGCTAGATTATTTTAATTACATAGTTTAAATAATTATCTTATTTTATATAATTAATTTACTTTTTTTATATAACTTAGAATTATTTATTGTCCAAAAAGTTGATTTACTTTCTTGCTTTACTAATAGGTTATCTAGTTACTTTTTAAGCCTAGTATAATTTACTTTCTAATTAGTTAGATTCTCTAAACTAGTTTAGATAAAATTTAATATAATTAATCTAATAAATCTAATTAAATTATATCTTTTATTTTTTTAGCTTAAAATAATCTAATATAACAAGAAAACAAACACACCTCATAACACTTAATTAATATAGAGAAACTAATTAAACCTTAAAAAAAATTGAAGGGAATGCACAGAATTTCTAGCTTTGATTTTAAAAACTTTTCTAAAGATTGCATGATGAAAATGATTATTAATCATATTAATAATAAAAGCTATAGATCTAATCTAAAAAATCTACACTATACAGGATCTAATGTATATATATATGCATGCATATCTAAAAAATAAAATATCAAGTACAGTAAAACTATTTTACTACTTCTACGTGTTCAGAGCACGTTATCTTTTTACGGCTAGATGATCTCCATAATTTAATCTTTTTGATGTAGATCTGATTGTCGTGACATAGCCACACATGCGTCTGGCCTCTATGAGTGATCTACATGAGGCCCTAATCTCGATTAGTTCCTCCCAAGTACTAGCTCACTGCAGGAAACTTTAATGGCTGATATCAGATCGAACTTGTTTGATCTTCTTCACCAGCTCTTTGGATGCTTCGGTTTGCTGATGTAGATAAGAAATATAGGAGGTTCTCTATGAGCTCACGACCCTCGTTGCTTACAATCTAGAACCTAAATCCTAGATGGATTCTAGGGTATGCACTCACCCAAAACCCTTATGCCTAGAATTCCTTCTCCTATTTTTCATGCATGCAGGGAAGAAACTTTCTCTTCTCTTCGTTGGTTCTCTCCTCTCTTCGTGTGTCCTCTCTTTCTTCTATTTTTGCATGCACAAAAATAGGTATTTTATGGATGCGAAAACACAAGGGAAGCGTGAGGGAGAGTTCTAGATGGTTTGCAAGTCAATCTCAAACTCTTTTTGAGTTTGAATTTCAATCAGATTTTATCCATCAAGGGCACGTGAGAAGTAAGAACTAATGCCTTCATGTGTGTGGGTTTCTTCACGAAAATAATCTTTCTCGTGGAGAAAATATGGTGCAAATCTGGATGATGTGGCATATGGGAAGACTAGTCAAACTAGTCTCTTATTTGACATCCAATTGAACCAATCCAATCTAAATTAGTTAGGTTCAATTAGATCAGATTAAATCCAACTTATTTAGACTTAATTAGGCTCAGTTAAATTCTAATAAAATCAAAAATTAATCAAGCCAAATCTTTAATCAAATCAGAGATCAAACCTTCTTGACGATTAGATCATCTCATATCCTAATCGGATCAAATCCAAATGAATCCAATTCAATTGATTTTGATAAAAATATCACTCAATCAAATTGAGTTAATTAGCGATCAAATCACTAATTAATCTTCCATTGATTAGCCATTAGATCGAGTAGAAACCTCTAGTATGTGTGACCCTGCAGGTTCGAACCTAAGTCGATAGCACATAAATCAATTTTCTATACTAATCAAAGTGACCATCTAGCAATGATACCCGACGTCCAGATAGGTCGAATGGTGCAGTCGTAATATTCAGAACCTATGTGAATGTGGTTACCGCATAATTCATCTCTTTGATCTCTATGCATAGGATGACTTAGGGTTTAACTGTCAACCCTAGAAGATACATCCAAATCGTGTCTTAAAATAATTAGTCCTATGACCCCTCATAAGGACTATCCTGACCAAGGCTTTGCTAAATTGAAATACTATTGAGCACAGCTCTTGAGTCCAGGAGTGGTCAATCCCATCTTGACTCATGCACCGACTCTTTAAGTACTTGACTATACCTAGAAATCTTTCACCATTGAATTAAAAATTTAGGTAGTCCGGCACCAGAGTACAGTAAATTGCTTGAAAGTCACCATGGTGATCTCAGGTCGGAGGGACACTTATACCCATATTCCATCAAAGCAATTTTTGATAGTAGAAAAGCTCTGCAGTCGATCATGTTTAGTACAGATGTACCCCAACATCTCATCTGTATGCCATACTAATATCTCTACACTCCTTGGTTAAAAGGATAACCAACCTACATGGCACACAACGATCTATACTCGATAAACATTATCATCCTTGGTAACAACATATCATTGATTGCAAACTATTTAAGGACTCGATAAACATATAAAAATATATGTATAAAAGTATTAATTTATTATTTTATTAATTAGTTTATCCTTATTTCTTAAGAATTGATACTTTTATTTTATCTTTTATAGCAAAAAAGATGAAAAGAGCTCGATTTATGAATTACAATGAAATAAATTTCACTCAAATCAGAACTAAAATGAAAAAGTTATGAAGCCAAAAAATTTTAAATAAAAGAAAAAAAATATAGTCCGATGCACCGTAGATTGGTCAGCCAGTCCACAGTTCCTGTCGTAGATCGGCCAACTCAGCAAGCATGGCAAATTAGGGAGCGCTGTGTGGCAGACGTAGACCCTTAAGGGATTCACCAAAAATCCATCACGGCTTACAAGAGCAGAACGAAAATTTTCTCAAGAATAGTGCACGATAATTGGAGTCGTTTGGTGTACCCGGTTCATGCGATCCACAGCTATAGTTCCAGGTGAGATCGAATGGTTTGTGTTCAATTCGGTTGAGATCCGATAGTCCACGTCGATTCCTGCTTTGATTCGAACAGTACCCAGCTGATTTGCACGATCGGACAGCCAGAAAGTGAGCTGATCAAGATCCAATGGCCAGAATTCATCTCCGACTTGATTAAGGAAGATCCAGCACCATCCAATGGTCCAAATTCATCCAATTGATTGATCGAATGGCTGAAAATTTATCTGAGTCCCATTTAAGCTATAGAAGTCCAATTTTGGTCAAATCTGGACCATTGAGATTTGATCTGACGGCAGAAAATTATTTTAAGGAGTAGAATCTAACCCAAACTCAATTTCTTTAGTTTTTCTCCAATTTTAACCCAATTTTTCTTATTTTCTCTTTATAAAAATCTTCCTAAAGCTCCCATAAGCCCTCATAAGCCTCCCCTTAGGGGATTAGCCCCTCCTAAGCTCTCCAAAGCCCTCTTTTCACCAAAATTTCTCTGTCTACCTGATTCTTTCTCTTAAGCTCTTCTTTCTTCAACCTTTTCTCTTCTTCCTTCTTCAAACCAGCACCAAAGCCTGCATCTCCACCAAAACTTCTCTCCTATTCTGAATTTCTGTCACTTGCTGTGGCCCAGATTCTTCAGCAAGGTTCCAGGATGAAGATTTCAGCGAGAAGTTCCTCGATGTCTGGCTGATCGATCTAGTTCTCAAGAGATCATTGTGATCTTATTTTGACGGTATTTTTTATTTTTTATCTTTTATATTTTTTTAATTTACAATAAAGATTATTTTTAGTTATAATATTTTTATATCTTTATTTTCTTGTAATTAATCTATAATAGTTTATTATCCTTGGGATGAGCCGTGATCTATGGGTACAATTTATGCTCTTAGGATAGATTATATTTGGATTAATTATTGGTATTATATCTAAATTAATTTAGACTAGCCTATAACTTTAAGGGATGAACTGTGATCTAAGGATATAGACCGTGCTCTCTAAGATAGATTATATCTTTATTGATTAGATATTAATTATAGCATATTAAAAAGAGTACCAACTGTCAGATAAGTGATCAATTAAAATCCTGAGAATCCATCTCTATACTTACAACCTTCCTTTAAATTAATTTGCTTATTTATTTATTTTCTTAATTGAGTAAGTAGCCTTTTAATTAATACTTAAATCCTACTCTCAAGTTAAATTTATTATTTAAACATAATTAACACAATCCCTATGGATACGATCCCGACTCACCCTATCTATACAGTAGTGAGTTAAGTTTTATTTTTAACCGCCTACAATAGCGATCAAATTTTGGTAACATTATCGGGGATTATGATTTAGTTGCTTTAAATAAATAAATAAAATTCAAAAAAAATTTAAAAAAATAAAAAATACAAATTTTAAGAAAAAATAAAAATTAAAAAAAAATTTAAAAAAATTATTGACACCGCATAAGCTATTTAGGGTTTAGAGACTTAATCACAAAATCTAACAAGTAAATATAATTAATTTAAATTTGCATGTTTCACTTTACTTGGACATCTTGACTTTTTGCATCTCATCATCATAAGATACATTAAGGGCGCTAAACCTAATTAAACAAGATAAGATGGAGATTTGATCATCCTTTCTTAGCCCAAAAATCATAAATCTTCATATTGCGTTGACCCAAACGCTAATTCTTAAAATCAATTAGACGTTGGCCTCTAAGAATATCCGAGTTCATTAGGACAAGGAACCCTAAAAGTTGGACAGGATTAGGGTTAGTTAATTCAATTGGTGTCTAAGGCAAGTGGTTCAAGAACGATTAGATCTGAAGGAAGGTGGTTACTTAATTGGTTCTATTAGCTTACCTGATCAAGCACAATTAGTGTCTAAGACAAGCAATGAGGGGACTTCCATCAATCTTACACTTATCTGACCAGCTGATTGGCTGATTCTTTACTTAGAGGGCTTAAAGGAGTCCATGGCAGTTAGGAGCTGTCTAGATCTAGGATAACCCTTAGCTAGGATTGATTGTATAACTCGATTGCTAAGCCACAAACATCAAACCTAATTAACCTCTTCGCATCTATTTCTTAGATTTAGGACTCTCTAGGCTCTCATCTTTAGAATTTCTTTCGTCTCTTTTTATCTTATTTTAAAAAAATAATCTATAAAAACTTAACACCGTATTTGCTCTATGGCATAATTTTGGGGTATTTACTTGGGCATTGTTCATTACAACCTGAAATTTAAACCCTAAATCCTAAAATCGAACGAACCCTTAGAGCTAATAAACCTAGAATTATGGCTACATCCTTTCTCCAATTGGAGGATACTTTACCCCTTCTTCTTATACCTATGACCCCTATACACCCATGTATGGAACTAATAGTGGTGGAATCTATGAGGCTAAAAACTCCACAAATATCCAAAATAAGATAAATTAGTTGTTCCAGAAACTTGACTATCTATTGAATATAAGACACTCTCCTACCTCATCCTTGCATGTGTGTGACATATATTCGAGTCCCAACCATCTGGTTAGTGAATGTCCAGCTGCATATCGATATTGAAAATTTGTACATGAGCAGACTTACCCAACCCCAACTCAGACTAATTATTATAACCCTCACTCCAACACCTACAGTCTAGGTTGGGAAAACTATTCAATTTTTTATGAGACATCACAACCAGCAACTATTTATGAACCTGGTTATTCGGAGAAAACTTATACAACATACTAATATTAAAATGTTCAACAACCCTCTTCAAGTGCCTATAGTTCAACATTTAAAGAGAATATTTTACACATATTAAAAACTCATACTCAATCTATAGCCAAAATAGAAACTCAACTTAGTCAGCTTACTGCTACATTCAATAGTTAGGAGGAGGAAGAATTATCTGGTCAGCCCATAAAGCAATATACAACTGAGAGCTCCAATATGCATGAAACCCTAATAGAACAGCCTAATATACAAACTAAAAACTATTTTGAGGTGGATGTACCTAAAGATGAAATAAAGGAAGCTATCCCTAAAATTATTTTTTGAAACCCAGTGCATACACGTTTAGATCCTTTTGGGGTAGACGATTTTAATATAGATGAATATGCTGAAAATATGAATGCATTATTAGAGCCATCCAATTTTAGCACCACTACCCTAGGGGTTGAGAAATATGAAATAATATCGGCTCCAATAGCTTCCCCTCTAAAATCAACACCTCCTTCAGAACTAAATCCACCCTTGGTCACACCTGAGTACGTATGTTTAGAATTAAGTGACATCCTTTCGATACCCATTACATCAGACTCAACCTTTACCCTAACATCTAAATTCATGAGCATACTAGAAGAATAAATAGAAGAAATTCTCAATAAATAAGAGTCTATGAATGGGTTCATAAATTATTTTCTTAAAATCAAATAAATAAAACTAACTAAAAATGGGACTATGAGTTACTTTCTAAAGATTGATGAAAAATTACTGAAATTCATAAATAATGGGATCACAAGCCATCTTCCTGAGATTGGCAATCCAAAATCATTGAAATTTGTCAATCTAATTTTTGACACTAGATAGGTAGAGTCATCTGATCTGGTTGAAGATCTTAAAGTTAGCGCTTATTGAAAGGCAACCCATCATTTTATTTTTTAGATTGTGAGTTTTTTAGTTTTATTTTTTTGTAGAAAACCAATAAAAATGATCGATTTAAGTTGGGGGGAGCACATCAAACATCCTGTACGAACCCGATGAAATATTATAAAGGATCTGCAAATAACAAACCAGATGGTACCCCTTCTTGATAAATATTTTTATTTTTCTCTTCTTTCATTGAGGACAATGAAAATTAAGTTGGGGGGAGAATAACTAATTTTTAAAATTTATGAGTCCTCAAGTATGATTTAAAATAATTAGCTTTATACACCCAAACTTTATTTTTATTAAAAGTTAATTAGGCATCCTAATCAATGAATGATTAATGGTCTAGATAATTTTAGAGATACTGAGAAATAAAGTACTAAGAAAATCTAATAAATGGAAGGGTTTAGACCAGACCAAATTTTAAGAGTGATTCTAGAACCTTCTTCTTACTAATCTAATAAAAAATCTACTTCATGAGAGTTGAGTGGAAAGGTCAAACTATGCAAAAGTATTCCTTAAAATCTGTTTATATAAAAAAAAAATTACTAATTTTTCACTGAGTAATCGGGCCTCTTCGTCTAAGTAAGCGTTGTGGTTTGCATAAAAAAGATGGATAGTGTGAATTAAAAAGAAATGTAGCATTGTCTCACTAAGTAACCGGGCCTCTTCACCTAAATAAGCATTGTGGTTCGCATCAAAAGGTGGAGATGCAAGAGTCTAAAAAAAAAGAAAATGGATAATTAGAGGACTAAATTGCAAGAAAGATAATAAATCTAGCTCACATCAAGTTAGAGAATTTAGAGAGTAAAGTGAAAAGTTGGTGAAAGAAGAGCTCTAAAAATTTTGATGGCTAAGACTCAACCATTAATTGGATCAAATTAGTAATCCAACGATATACCTCTTTAATGATCTGGCCAAGTATCAGCTGCCTTTAGGAGTGTCTAAACCTAACTTTTATTTCAAGGCTAAGTCGGTATATATTGCTAATCTATCTGTTTTACTCGAGGATGAGCAAAGTTCAAGTTAGGAGGTATGATAAATATATAAAATATATATATATAACTATTAATTTATTAATTAGTTTATCTTTATTTTTTAAGAATTGATATTTTTATTTTATCTTTTGTAGAAAAGAAGATCATGGATAAAAAGAGCTAGATTTATGGATTGCAATGGAACAAATTTCACTCAAATCGATGCTAAAATGAAAAAAGTTATGAAGCCTAAAAGTTTTAAATAAAAGAAAAAGAAGTAAAAAATAGTCCGATGCATGGTAGACTGGTCGATCGATCCATGATTCCTATCATAGATCGGCCAGCTCAGCAGGCGCAGCGAACCAAAGTGCACCATGTGGCAGACCTGGACCCTTAAGGGGTTCACGAAAAATCCATCATGGCTCATAGGGGCAAAATAATAATTTTCTCAGGCAGAGCACAGCATGATTGGTTGTGGCATTTGATGCAGTCGGTCTATACGGTCTATAGGAATAGTAATTGGACGATCCAATGATCAGAAAGCAAGTCGGTCAAGATCCAACAGCTAGAATTCATCTCCGACTTGATTAAGGAAGATCCAACACAATCCAACAGTCCAAATTTATCTAATTGGCTGATCGAATGGCTGAAATTTAATTGGAACCTTATTTAAGCTATAGAAGTCTGATTTTGGTCAAATTTGAATCATTGATACCCGATCTGATGGTAGAAAATTATTTTAGGAAGCAAAATCTAATCCAAACTCAATTTCTTTAGTTTTTCTCCAATTTTAACCCAATTTCTCTCATTTTCTCTCTATAAAAATCTCCCTAAAGCTCCCATAAGCCCTCATAAGCCTCCCCTTGGGGGATTCGCCCTTCCTAAACTCTCCAAAGCCCTCTTTTCACCAAAATTTCTCTCTCCCTGATTCTTTCTCTCAAGCTCTTCTTTCTTCAACCTTTTCTCTTCTTCCTTCTTCAAACTAGCACCAAAGCCTGCATCTCCACCAAAACTTCTCTCCTATTCTAAATTTCTGTCATCTGCTATGGTCCGAATTCTTCAGCAAGGTTCCAGGATAAAAATTTCAGTGAGAAGCTCCTCGATGTCTGGCTGATCGACCTAGTTCTCAGGAGATCATTATGATCTTATTTTAATGGTATTTTTTATTTTCCATCTTTTGTATTTCATTTTAATTTGCAATAATGATTATTTTTAGTTATAATATTTTTATGTCTTTATTTTCTTATAATTAATCTAAAATAGTTTATTATCCTTGGGATGAGCCATGATCTATGGATACGGTTTGTGCTCTTGGGATAGATTATATTCAAATTAATTCTTGGTATTATATCTAAATCAATTTAGACTAGCCTATAACTTTAAGGAATGAGTTGTGATCTAAGGGTACAGGCCATGCTCTCTAAGATAGGTTATATCTTTATTGGTTAGATATCAATTAAAACATATTAAAAAGAATTCCAGCTATTAGATAAGTGATCAATTGAAATCTTGAGAATCCATCTCCATACCTACAACTCCATCTTAATTAATTTGCTATTTAATTTGCTTTCTTAATTAGTTTAAGTAGCCTTTTTAATTAATCAACTCTTAATTAATTCTAATTATTTTTAATTTATTATTTAAATATAATTAACATGATCTCTATGGATTCAACCCTGACTCACCCTATCTATATAGTAATGAGTTAGGTTTTATTTTTGACCGTCTACAACAACGATCAGAACTAAACAACAAATCCTCCTTTATTGATTTTAAATAGTCCTAAGAACTTCATCACATCAAACAGGAGTTCATTAGAAAATGAAAGATTTTTGATGAAAAAGCCAGAATAACTTTTATTTAATTAACAATTCATATACAAATACATAAATTAGCTCAATCATTAACAAGCTAACAATTGACTTTGGGCCACTATTTTCGACAATCTTTCACTTGGCCTAAAGCCAATCGGTGCAGTATCATATACCCATCTTCGACTTGAAGTTATCAAACTTCTTCACCGCAATGGCTTTAGTGAATGGGTCGGCCAGGTTCTCATTCCTGTTGATCTTCTAAAGATCAACATCACCTCGATCTACAATCTCCCAGATAAGATGAAAGTGGCACAGAATGTGCTTCATCCACTGGTATGCTTTGGATTCCTTCGCTCGAGTAATGACTCCAAAGCTATCATAGAAGAGCAGAATTGGACCATCGAGGAAGGGCGCTGCTCCAAGCTCGATGATGAACTTCTCAGTCACACCGCTTCTTTGGCAGCATTTGATGCAGCAACATACTCTACCTCACACACTGAATCGACCACGGTGTGCTGCTTGAAACTTTTCCAATAGACCACCATCATTAAGGGTAAACACATATTCCAACATGCTTTTGCTGTCATCGTGATCAAACTGAAAACTAGAGTTTGTAAATCCCATAAGTTTCAAGTCTGAATCATCATAAACAATCCATTGGTCCTTAGTATTTTTCAAATACTTCAAGATAGTTTTAACAACCTTCCAATGGTTCTTTCTTGAATCAGATTGGTATCTACTCACTACTCCTAGTGAGTATGCCACATCTAATCACGTATATGTCATAGCGTACATAATAGAACCCACTATCGAAGCATATGGAATTCTACTCATACGCTGTCTCTCTCTTAAGGTATTGTCAAATAATTCCTCTTCGAGAGAGAAATTCTATGGCCATCGGTAGATAGTCCTTCTTGAAATTCTTCATGTTGAACCTCTTCAGCACAGTGTCTATGTATGTGGACTAGAATAATCCAAGCAACCTTTTAGATCTATCTTTATAGATCTTCATTCCTAAGATGTAGGAAGCTTCTCCCAGATCCTTCATGGAGAACTATGATGATAGCCAGATCTTTATTTCTTGTAATGCAAGGATGTCATTTTTTATTAAGAGAATGTCATCCACATACAGAACGAGAAATACAACTGCTGGACCATTAGCCCACTTATGTATGTAGGGATCTTTTTTGTTTTTAACAAAGCCATACATCTTGATCGTCCAATCAAAATGTATGTTCCAACTTCGAGATGCCTGCTTCAATCCATAAATGGATCTTTGAAGCTTACACACCTTGCACTCATCTATGGATGTGAAATCTTCAGATTGTATCATATACACCTCTTCATCCAGCTCTCTATTTAGTAAAGCTATTTTCACATCCATCTATCAGATTTCATAGTCCAGATACACAGCTATTGCAAGCATGATCCGAATGGACTTGAGCATTGCCATGGAAAAAAATATCTCATCATAGTCAATACCATATGTTAACAATATCCCTTGGCAACCAAACGGACTTTATAGATCTCCACCTTATTGTCTGTGCCTCTTTTTTTTTTGTAGACACACTTACACTTTATGGATTTTACCCCTTCGGATGGGTCAACCAATGTCCATACATCGTTGATCTTCATGAACTCCATTTTGGATCTCATAGTCTCAAACTATTTTTCAGAGTCAGATCTTTGCATTGCATCCATGTAGGTGAGCGGATCCTCATCGTTCTCATCGAGTTCGATAGGATCTCCATCCTAGATCAAGAAATCATAATATGTGTTCGGCTGATGTGGTACTCTATCAGATCATCTTAAGGATGCAGATTCAGTAGGTTTTGGATCTGATCGAATCAAATCCAGTTCAGATTCAGCTACTTGTGTTGATTCTTCTACCTATCGAACTTTCTCAAGTTCAATCTTAGAGGCATTAGTCCATTCACCAAGGGACTTTTTTTCTAAAAAGACTGCCTTAAGACTGACAAATACTTTTTGTTCATCAGCTAGGTAGAAGTAATATCCTTTAGTCTCTTTTGGATATCTTATAAAGCTACATTTGTCAGACCTAGGTTCGAGCTTATTCATTACTAAATATTTGACATAAGTCGGACACCCCCAAATCCTAAGGTGCAAGAGTACTGGCTTACGTCCTGTCCACATCTCATATGACATTTTAGAAATAGATTTACTCGAAATCCTATTCAAAATATAACAAGCTGATTCGAGCGCATATCCCTAGAGAAAGTCCTGTCCACATCTCATATGGCATTTTAGAAATAGACTTACTTGGAACCCTATTTAGAATATGATAAGCTGACTCGAGCGCATATCCCTAAAGGAAGATCGGTAGATCAGCAAACCCCATCATAGATCGAACCTTGTCCAATAGGATTCGATTCCTTTTTTCAGATACACCATTATGCTATAGTATTCCAGGAGTCCATTGGGAGAGAATTCCATTCTTTCCAAGATATGTCTGAAATTTATTGGTAAGGTACTCACCCCCTCGGTCAGATCGAAGAGTTTTAATACTCTTTCCAGTTTGCTTTTCTACCTCATTATGGAATAGTTTGAACATTTCAAATGACTATGACTTATGCTTCATTAAATAGACATATTCATACCTTGATAGGTCATCTGTGAAGGTTATGAAGTAAAAATATCCACCTCTAGCACTTGTACTCATGGGTCCACATACATCAGTATGTACTAGATCTAGGAGTTCACTGGCACATTCATCCTTTCCAATAAAAGATGACTTGGTCATCTTCCTAAGAAGATAGAACTCACAAGTCGAAAGTGATTTACAATCACTGATCTCAAGAATTTCTTCTTGAGCCAACCTATTTATTCTGTTCTTATTAATGTGACCTAGTATACAATGCTAAAGGTAGACATCTGACACACCATCTATTCTAGGATATTTATCAAAGGTTTGGACTACGTTAATAGGTTGTGATAATAGATAAATTTTATTATTTAATTATCCAATATAAACTGTAACACCATTCAAAATGATATCATAAAAATTTGCTTTTATTGAAAATGGATAACTAATCTTAGCCAAAAGGCCTACAAAAATTATATTCAATAAAAAATTTGGACAAAAATGATAATCACTAAGAATAACTTTATGAGAATTGATTACAAGGTTCATGACTCCTAAAGCTAGAACTGAAACTTATCTTCCATCTTCAACATTCAGGAATCTCTCATCTTCACCAAATCTCCTACTGACCTAAAACACCCTTTATCGAATTATAAATATGATAAGAGCATTCGATATCTAAAACCCAGGCAGTAGTATAATAAATTGAGAAGTTGTAACATATTATCATATAACTACCTTGCCCAGCAACAACTTGCTTCTTTCTTGGTCTGTTTGGATCCAGGTGTTGAAGAAAAAATCCTGATTTCTCGGACCAGGTTCGTTCAGATCTGATTGGATCAAGAGATATATTTCAAAATCTTTTCTCTTTGATCCAGATCAGATCTGAGATATTTTAGATCTAATCTTTATTATTTTAATAATTAAAATAAAATCTAGATAAATTAAATTAAATTTAATTTACCTTAACGTAGGGTAATCCTATTACCCGTTGATGATCCTGTAAGCTGCGGAAGGTTCTGGATCCAGCCACGCAAGTGCCTGGCCTCTATCGATATTCACTCAGGATAGATCTAGAGATCCTCATCTTCTCTATCACATCTCCAAAAATTAGATCTGAATCTAATTTGTAGGATCTTCAAAATACCTTTTGAAGATCAGCAGTTGTCCTTTGCAGCAGTGCAGCCTTCTAGCTTTCTGTCGCCTTTCTCTGATCTGGATTGCACCAACCTTGGATCCAAAACTCCTTTTGGACATGGAGAGGAGAGGGAGAAGGATGGTTTGGCATGGAGGAAGGAGGGGAGAGGCAGCCTTGGGGCATGGGATTTTTAATTGATTTCAGATTTGAGTTGGGCGCAGGGTCTTATTTATAGACTATCTGTGATCCAACTCCTCTTCTTCCCAACCAATCACAACCCTTTGTGAAATCAGATCTAAATCTGATTGGTGGGAATAGAGTCCCCTGGATTCCTCCTTAGAGGGTGCCTAAGACCAGTCAAAGTTGGTTCTTAGGAGAACTCTAATTGGAATCCAAAAAGGAGATGGAGTCCCTGTCCAACAAGGGACTCCTAGGCGCCTCCAACTTGGGCACACGCCAAGGGTGGCGTGCGCCCTCCTCCTTGCCAGGTTCTGGTAGGGGGACAAGCCCCCACCAGCTCTCCAATAGGTGCATGACATGTGGACAAAAGTCAAAGTGTCAATGGTCAACATTTGACCAGTCAAAGGTCAGACTTTTGACCAAAGTCAAAGGAACAAGAAATGGCAGGTGACCAAAAATGGCAGGTAATGTCTTACAAAATAAGACAACCCTTTTCTGACTTGGACAACCTCCAGTCAGACCATAGTGAAGGCCTCTGATTGAGCACAAACTCCTTTGGCTCAGTCAGGACAACTTATTTATGATAGTAAAAGAAGAACGTTAGGTTCAATCGAGTGCTAGCACGATTTTCCTTGAACCTAATTGAATCTCATTCAGATCAATTGAACTGGATCAGTTCAATTGATGATCACCAGATTCAAACCCTTGTTTGTGTGACCCAGTTAGGTTCAGTTCTGTATGGTAATGGGATATGTCATGATCTCTATCATCGACATCATCGAAACTCCTTTCGATGGATCAGAACTCTTCTGATTCGAACAGCTAGAATGATCGATCATCTAAATCATTCTAATTGCTCCCAAAATCCACCAGTGACACCTAGCAGTATATGGTGGCAACCCATCAGAGCTGAATGCGAACCTCTTGGTGCAGCTACCTGTGTGATTAAGTTCTTCTATCTTGAGCCCCGATCAGATTAGGGTTAAGGTGAACTCGTCAAACCCTAGTCTCTGTCATATGATGTAATCATTCGATTCAAGTCCAATGTGAAAATCTAAATAGAAACTCTTTCTATTATTTCACTCTGCCATGGCCATGGGCTTCTGGACTTGATTCTCATGATCATCATAGGGCTGCTCCTCTACCACCGAGGTAGATAGATTCCATCTTGATGCAATCCAGTTCCTACAATGAACATGCTATAGCCAACATACACCTCAGGGTTCCATATGGCTAGGAGACCGAGTAATGGTGTAGTCAAACTATAACACCCTCAAGGTGAACTGCCGATGCATCTCAGGTCAAAGAACCAGACACACTACTGCAGCATCGAGTCAGTCATTGACGAGAAGGTAGACTTCCTAATGACTACTCGAGGTGGTCACGCTCAGTGCCCTCGTTCTCTAACGAGTACCTGTACTCTCGCTCCGGTGTCTCCACACCGTAGACTCAAGACTCATCTACTAAAGAGAAGCGATTGTACACCAACCTTTCGGATCAATCACCATCCTCGTGATGATCCTATGGTCGGGAGCATTTTATGAGTTAATAATGATTATTCATGTCTTAAATTTTCAACTCTTGAAAATATGAATTATCATTACCATTAACTCAAAGGATGTATCACAGACACTAAATACACATATGTGATAGAAAATAACCCATTTTATTGATTATAGTCAAAATTATAATTTTGCCCCTAGAAGTGTATTACAAGTGTCAGCCAATTCTGGCTTCTAGGGCACATATATCTAACAATCTCCCACTTGTCCTAAAGCCAATTGGCTACAAGTCTAAGTCCCATCTTCTCAAGGTGGGCTTCGATCTTCTGCTGGCCCAACGGCTTTGTAAGTGGGTCTGCCACATTATCTGTGGAGTTGACTCTCTTGACCTCGACGTAACCCTTCTCGAGGTAATCGCGGATGAGGTGGTATCGCCGCTCAATGTGCTTGGATTTCTGGTGAGACCTCGGCTCCTTAGCAAGGGCTATGGCGCCATTGTTGTCGCAGTATAGAGGAATGGCATCTGATGGCATTACTCCAATTTCTGCAGCAAACTTCTTGTACCAGAATGCTTCCTTCGCAGCCTCTGATGCAGCGATATATTCTGCTTCCATGGTGGAATCTGCTATCATGTTTGCTTGGAACTCTTCCAGCTGACAGCACCACCATTGCACACAAACAGACTCCCAGATGTCGACTTTCGATCATCTATATCGGACATGAAATCCGAGTCTGTGTATCCCTGGACTTGGAGTTCTCCGTTACCAAAGACCAACATCATATCCTTAGTTCTTCTCAAGTACTTAAGGATACATTTCACAGAAGTCCAGTGTTCTTCACCTGGATTTGACTGATATCTGCTTGTGACACTCACAGCATGGGCTATATCAGGTCGTGTACATAGCATGGCATACATGAGGCTCCCTATTGCAGAAGCATAAGGGATCTTGCTCATGCGTTCTATTTCCTCAGGTGTGCTAGGGCACATCTTCTTGGAAAGATGAATACCATGTCTGAAGGGTATTAATCCCCTCTTAGAGTTTTCCATACTAAACCTCTTTAGTACTTTCCTCTATGTACATCTTCTGTGAAAGTCCTAGCATCCTATTCGGTCTATCCCTATAGACCTTAATTCCTAGAATAAAGGATGCTTCACCTAGGTCTTTCATGGAGAATTCCTTGGACAACCATAATTTGACTGATGTCAATCATGGGAATATCATTCCCAATAAGGAGGATGTCATCCACGTACAATACGAGGAAGACAACAGCGCTCCCACTGACCCTTTTTGAAAACACATGGTTCCTCTTCATTTTTGATGAAACCAAACTTTTTGATCACATCATTGAAACGAGTGTTCCAGCTCCGAGATGCTTGCTTAAGTCCATATATGGACCTTTGCAGCTTGCAAACCTTGTGATCAGTATCACTGGATGTGAAACCTAGCGGCTGTTCCATATAGATATCTTCCTCAAGATATCCATTTAAGAATGCCATTTTCACGTCCATTTGCCATATTTCATAATCGAAATAGGCTGCAACGGCAAGCAATGTGCGGATGGATTTTAGCATAGCCACTGGGGAAAAGGTATCCTGATAGTCAATGCCTTCGCGTTGACTATAACCTTTTGCCACTAGTCTAGCCTTGAATGTCTCCACATTCCCATCTGCACCAATCTTTCTCTTGAAGATCCATTTACACCCAATAGGTACTATACCTTCTGGTGGATCTACCAAGGTCCAGACTTGGTTTGAGTGCATCGAGTCAATTTCTGACTGCATTGCCTCTAGCCATTTCTCGGAGTCGATATCTGATATCGCCTAGTTGTAGGTTTTGGGATCATCACCATGAGCACCATTACCTATGAGGAACATTTTCTCTACTTTCCTCTGAAATAATACCTAAGTATCTTTCAGGGGGACGGGAAAACTCTTTCCGATCTACGAGGTGGAGGAGGTAGTGTTCTTATTGGCTCAACCTGATTTGGTTCCAATTGGTCCTTAGCTCGTTGTACTTGTGAGACTTTCTCATCAAGCTTAATCTGCTTTCCAATGCCGCTATCTTGAATAAACTATTTTTCAAGAAAGATGGCATGTCGACTCACAATCACATTGTGGTCTTCTGGAATGTAGAAATAGTATCCTAATGACTCTTTAGGATATCCTATGAATCGAGCTCTGAAGGACCTAAACTCTAACTTGTCCGCTTGTTGTCTTTTGACATGAGCCGGACAACCCCAAATTCTGAGATGACTCAGACTTGGTTTCTTACCGTGCCATATCTCATACGGTGTGGTAGGAACGGTTTTAGAGGGAACCCTATTCAGTAGATAAATTGAAGTTAACAATGAATGTCCCCAAAGAAAATCAGGGAGGTCTGTGAAGCTCATCATGGATCGAACCATATCCAATAGAGTCCGATTTCTCCATTCTGAAACCCCGTTGAGTTGAGGTGTTCCTGGTGGAGTCCATTGAGAGACTATGCCATTTTCCTTGAGATAGTCTAGGAATTCTCGGCTAAGGTATTCACCTCCTCGATCTGATCGAAGAACCTTAATGGGTTTTTCAGTTTGTTTTTCTACTTCATGTCTGAATTCTTTGAACTTTTCAAAAGCTTCAGACTTGTGTCTCATAAGATACACATACCCATACCTAGACAGATCATCGGTAAAGGTAATGAAGTAGACAAAATTGCCTCTAGCCGGCACATCAAATGGGCCGCACACATCAGTATGTACTAGGGCAAGGAGATCTGTGGCCCTCTCCCCATGTCCAACAAAAGGGAGTTTAGTCATTTTGCCTTGAAGACAAGATTCACAAGTTGGATATGACTCGGAAGTCAATGGACTCAATAGCCCATTTTTCTCCAATTTGTTGATCCTATCTTCTGCTATATGACCTAATCTCAGGTGCCATAGATATCTATCGTTTGGACTATCCCTAGGTCGTTTGGCATTCACGTTTTGCTCGATAGTTAGAACAGGTACATCAATATGTAGCTGATAAAGACCATTAATAAGGAAAACCATTTGCAATTTTATTTCTTTCATAAAGAATGTTACAATGGTCCTTAAAGAAGGTAATCACATAGCCTTCTTAGTGCTAAGCATGAAACAGAAATCAAATTCCTGCTAGCTGCAGGCACATAATAACAGTCTTTCAAAACTAAGTCTAAACCAGATGGTAATCGAAGAGGGTATGTTCCCACGGCTACTGCAGCAACTCTTGCTCCATTACCGATGCGTAGGATCATGTCTCCATCCCTCAGCCTCCTGCTATCCTCAAGACCCTGCATGGAAGTGCACAGATGAGCACTAGAACCAGAGTCAAGCACCCAACTGGATGCAGAAGAAATCGTAAGGTTAGACTCAATAACGAGCATACCTCCAGAAGGACCTTCCTTCTTGTTCTTCAGGGTGGCCAGGTAAGTAGGGCAGTTCCGCTTCCAATGGCCGTCGCTGTTGCAATGGAAACACTTTCCTTTGACATCGGCCTTTTTCTTCGGCTCTGCCTTCTTCTTCTTTGATCCTTCCACCTTTTGCTTTTTCACAGACTTCTTTTTCTTTCCATAAGACTTTCTTTTGGAAGAAGTCCGTTCCATAGCAAGAACTGAGCCTTTAGAACCTTTCATAGAAAGCTCAGCGGTAACCAGCATATTCATTAATTCGGCCAAGGAATTTTGAAGTTTATGCATGTGGTAATTCATGATGAATTGCCCATATGCATCAGTCAAGGATTGCAGAATAATATCACTCTATAGATCCAGGTCTAACTTCACACCGAGCTTCTCAAGCTCTTCTAAGTCCTTGATCATCATCAGACAGTGATCTTGGACTGACTGCCCATCACGCATCTTAGCCTTAAAAAGTCATTTTGTGACTTGATACTTGGCTGCGCGACTCTGTTCACCAAACATCTCCTGTAGGTGAGCCAACATTTGACGAGCAGTCCCAATATTTTCATGTTGGCACTGGAGCTCATCAGACATCGAGCCCAACATGTAATATCTGGCCTTATTATCTTTGTCTATCTATTTTTCTAGAGACACTCTCTGTTCAGTGGATGGACGGACTGGTAAGGTGGAAGGGTCCTGGTCTATGCCAAACTTACCTTAGACACCAAATTGTTGAGTCAGAACCATTGGGTTAGCCTACAATCCAGACTCTAACCTCTGAGCCTAATTAGGTCTTGCTTGATCGTGACTCGATCTTGACCCAGACTTAATCCTATTAGGCTGGTCAATTTAAGCATTGTTGATCCCATCTAACCAACTCTTGATTCGGTTTGATCAACCGCTTAAACCTAATTGAGCTACCCAAGTCCGAATCCAGTATTATGAATATGTCTTAGATCTAAAATTCTCAATTTTAGACCTAATTAATATTTCATAATCTTAATTTTTAATTAAGTAGGGTTCATAAATAAAATATGCACAATAAATCCTAGGGTTTCAGGATCTAGGATTTTGCAGAAAGTAAGTTTTGGGATTTCTGATTAAGAACGAACGTGCAGCACCCCTACACATCATAAGAACACCCCATCGAATGGGAAGGAGAGGGCCTTTAAACCCTTCTTCATTCTTATGATCGGACGGCCAAGAGGAACGCCTTAATCAGGAACATGTAATACTACAAAATAGTTTTAGATCTATATCATATATCTCATATACAAATTAGATCTAATCATGGCATATTTTGCATACATCTCATGTATCGAATCATGCATATTTTTAGATCTAAATTATCTCATAATAATCTAAAAAATTAGATTTAAATTGATCTAATCAAAATAAATTCTAATCTAGATACAACTATGTAGAACTATTCTACAACTAGTCTAGACATGCATCAATCATATCTCATATGATGTTTAAAATTAAATAATTTTTATTTACTATTTTTTAGATGTTATTATAATAATTATAATATCAAAAAATAGTAAATAAATAGATCTAAAATATGATTTAATCAAATTAAATTGAAAACATGCAAGACTATTCTATAGAACTATTCTATTTTAGAACTAGTCATGCATATTTTCTAATCTTAGATCCAAATCATTTAATTTTAATTTTTTTTTGATTTCAGATCTGATCACATCTCATGTGACATCTAAAATCACTTATTTTTTAATTAAAATAAATTTAAAATCAGATCTAAACACTTTTAGAACCTTGGCTCTGATACCAGTTGAAGGAAAATCCTGATTTCTCGGACCAGGTTCGTTCAGATCTGATTCAGATCAAGAGATATATTTCAAAATTTTTTTTCTTTGATCTAGATCAGATCTGAGAAATTTTAGATCTAATAATTATTATTTTAATAATTAAAATAAAATCTAGATAAATTAAATCAAATTTAATTTATTTTAACGTAGGGTAATCCTATTACCCGTTGATGATCCTATAAGCAGCGGAAGGTTCTGGATCTAGCCACGCAAGTGCCTGGCCTCTACCGGTATCCACTCGAGCTGGATCTGGAGATCCTCTTCTTCTCTATCACATCTCCAAAAATTAGATCTGGATCTGATTTGGAGGATCTTCAAAATACCTTTTGAAGATCAACAGTTGTCCTTTGCAGCAGCGCAGCCTTCTAGCTTTCTGTCGCCTTTCTCTCATCTGGATTGCACCAACTTGGATCCCAAACTCCTTTGGGCATGGAGAGAAGAGGGAGAAGATGGACTTGGCATGGAGGAGGAGAGGAGAGGCAGCCTTGGGGTATGGGATTTTCAATTGATTTCAGATACTCCTTGAGTTGGGTGTAGGGTCTTATTTATAGACTGTGTGATCCAACTCCTCTTCTTCCCAACCAATCACAACCCTTTCAGATCATAATTTGATTGGTGGGAATAGAGTCCCGTGGATTCCTCCTTAGATGGTGCCTAAGACCAGTCAAACTTGGTTCTTAGGAGAAGTCTAATCAGAATCCAAAAAGGAGATGGAGTCCCTGTCCAACAGGGACTCCTAGGCGCCTCCAGCTTGGGCACACGCCAAGGGTGGCGTGCGCCCTCCTCCTTGCCAGGTTCTGGCAGGGGGACAAGCCCCCACCAGCTCTCCAATAGGTGCATGACACATGGATAGAAGTCAAAGTGTCAATGGTCAATATTTGACCAGTCAAAGGTCAACTTTTGACCAAAGTCAAAGGATGAGAAATGGTAGGTGACCAAAAATGGCAGGTAATTATCTTACAAAATAAGACAACCTTTTCTGACCTGGACAAGCTCCAGTCAGACCAAGTGAAGGCCTCTGATTGAGCACAAACTCCTTTGGCTCAGTCAGGACAACTATTTATGATAGTAAAAGAAGAACGTTAGGTTCAATCGAGTGCTAGCACGATTTTCTTGAACCTAATTGAATCTCATTCAGATCAATTGAACTGGATCAGTTCAATTGATGATCACCAGATTCAAACCCTTATTTGTGTGACCCAGTTAGGTTCAGTTCTGTATGGTAATGGGATATGTCATGATCTCTATCATCGACATCATCGAAACTCCTTTCGATGGATCAGAACTCTTCTGATTCGAACAGCTAGAATGATCGATCATCTAAATCATTCTAATTGCTCCCAAAATCCACCAGTGACACCTAGCAGTATATGGTGGCAACCCATCAGAGCTGAATGCGAACCTCTTGGTGCAGCTACCTGTGTGATTAAGTTCTTCTATCTTGAGCCCCGATCAGATTAGGGTTTAAGGTGAACTCGTCAAACCCTAGTCTCTGTCATATGATGTAATCATTCGATTCAAGTCCGATGTGAAAATCTAAATAGAAACTCTTTCTATTATTTCACTCTGCCATGGCCATGGGCTTCTGGACTTGATTCTCATGATCATCATAGGGCTGCTCCTCTACCACCGAGGTAGATAGATTCCATCTTGATGCAATCCAGTTCCTACAATGAACATGCTATAGCCAACATACACCTCAGGGTTCCATATGGCTAGGAGACCGAGTAATGGTGTAGTCAAACTATAACACCCTCAAGGTGAACTGTCGATGCACCTCAGGTCAAAGAACCAGACACACCACTGCAGCATCGAGTCAGTCATTGATGAGAAGGTAGACTTCCTAATGACTACTCGAGGTGGTCACGCTCAGTGCCCTCATTCTCTAACGAGTACCTGTACTCTCGCTCCGGTGTCTCCACACCGTAGACTCAAGACTCATCTACTAAAGAGAAGCGATTGTACACCAACCTTTCAGATCAATCACCATCCTCGTGATGATCCTATGGTCGGGAGCATTTTATGAGTTAATAATGATTATTCATGTCTTAAATTTTCAACTCTTAAAAATATGAATTATCATTACCATTAACTCAAAGGATGTATCACAAATACTAAATACACATATGTGATAGAAAATAACCCATTTTATTGATAATAGTCAACATTATAATTTTGCCCCTAGAAGTGTATTACAAGTGTCAGCCAATTCTGACTTCTAGGGCACATATATCTAACACCAGGGTGGCAATGTATTGAGGATAGTTCCTCTTCCAATGCCCTTGCTTCTTACAAAAGAAGCACTCCATCTGGCTATGGTCGGGCTTATGCTTCTTGGTTTGATCCTGTGTAGATGTCCTAGCATGCGGCTGCACCTTCTTGCTCTTCTTCTTCTTATTCTTCTTTCCTTTCTTAAAGGATTGATTAGAAGAAGATCTTCCCACAACATTTACCAATCTCTTTTGGAGCTGATGATCCTTCTCAAAGTTCTGCAGCAACCCTAATAACCCATGATAGTTTACTGCAGACTTTGTCATTCTAAAATGAGTAAGAAATGGGAGGAAGGACTTGGGCAATGAATTCAGGATCGCATCCTTCCCGAGCTGCTCATATAGGAAAAAACTAGCTTACTTAGGCATTCAATCAACTCAATCATGTACAATACATGATCAGTGACTGACGCCCCATCCCTCAT
The DNA here is from genome assembly GCA_006176705.1 of Cocos nucifera. Classification (NCBI taxonomy): domain Eukaryota; kingdom Viridiplantae; phylum Streptophyta; class Magnoliopsida; order Arecales; family Arecaceae; genus Cocos; species Cocos nucifera. The sequence goes on from QRFJ01001585.1 coordinate 25,995, forward strand.
ACGAGCGTTGAAAATGGCACAGCTAGTTTTGTGCCTTTCAACATTGTCAGGTGTGCCAAAAGAGTCGTTCAATATTTGAAGCATCTTCTTGAATTGTGCATTCTCAAACCTGTGGCTAAACTCATCATTCATCACCGCCAGCATAATGCATCGAACGATGGTATGGTCATTGAGCTACTTCTAGTAAGTGTCTCTCACCGCGTCAATATCGTTTGGGGCTAGCTCCTTAGGTGCCCAATCAGTCAATAGATATAAGATCCATTCATGCTCCAGGATAATCTTCAACTTTCGATACTAGCTATCGAAGTTGAGTTGCATGAGTTTGTCATTGTCCAACAATGATCGGAGCGACAGGATAATGGCCATTTCAGCACAAAAGAAAAATCATAGACCTAATTAGTATATGAATTATTTACTTTAAAGACTTGGACTTTAATCTAAAGGTTCTCCCACTTTTTTGTTTGAATCGATAGCCTCTACCTTCAATTCAAGAAATTATCCCTAATTTCTTAGTGGATATTAGAATCCACATAGACTATACATGAGCCCAACTTTGGTTGGTCAATCTGTGTGCACCTATGGATAGGTTCGTAACCAATTGCTTCACCAAATAACTTCTAATAGTTTTAATTTTGCTCCAAAAATCTAATCAGTAGACTTTAGCCTCCACTGAAAAGATCCAGTTAGGTCCAACCATTAACATGACTACATTTGGCACATCAGACCAACAAATGATGAGGTTTGACTTTAGCCGGCCAACCTGACCACCGTTAGAAAGACACAACCAAATTATCATATTATGAATGATAATTTAATTAGTCAATAAGCACCAGGTCTTTGTGTTGGGAAATTCTTTAGTCTGTTGATGGTTGAGATATTGTAATTGATTTATTAATTAATAAAATTTTTTTTGGCATCTTCTTCATCACAAGTTTACATCTTCTAATGAACTTCATTATTGTGATGAAGTCCTTAGGATTATTTAGATTCAATAAAGAGAGGATTTATCGATTAGTTCTTAAATTTATTCACGATCAAATGATAGGCTGTTAATTAGGACGACAACGTCTATCAAGCATAGGTTGCTACATGCCATATAGGTTGGTTGTCCTCTTAACTAAAGAGTGTGGAGATACTGGTATGGTATACAGATGAGATATATGGGTACCTTAGTGACTTGCAAGTAATTCACTATGCTTTGATATCGGACTAACTGAATTTCTAATTCAATAATGGAAGACTGTTCCATAACTTATTATTTAAAATAAATTTTTACTTAAACTTTTTGTGAAACATAGAACTTTGAGAGGGGATTTGGGTATGTGAAAATCAAAGGGGAATGATTCTTGGGCATTGAGATTCAATAGACACAAAACTAAGTGTCTAGGTGAGAGCAAAGAGAAGAAGAAGAGGGTCTTCTTCTAGGGTTGCTGTATTCACCTTTTCTCTTTCTCCTTCTTTTAGTTTTCTAAGAGTGTCTCACATCTAAAACCTCCTCTCCTCCTTCTTCTCTTTGGAAGAGTCTAAATCCAGAAGAGGGAGGCATCCGATCGACCATCAAAGAAAGATCAGCACAGTATTAGCATACTATATTGATTTCATGCATCAGGATTTTTTATCGTGCTCGTGGGCTCATGTGGATGACTCCTAGAGGCCGGATGCATGTGCGGCTCATGACTTCATCCTAAAGTCTGGATTAGTAAGTTGAAGGTCTAACTTGCATAGGTAATAGATCTGATCTATTGGTTTTATAGTTGTATTAGATGTAGTATTATTGCATGTTGATAAGATCAACATGTTTTTTTTTCTTTGTGTCTTTTAATTTTTAATTTAATAACATGTCATGATCATGTAATAGATCTTAGATTTAAAATATTTTTAGATATTTAAAATTAATTTTTAATTAATTTTAGTCTTTCGCTGCTTGATCTTGAAAAAGTTTCAAGATCTAGCCCTAAAATCCTAGATTTTGTTCCTTCAATTGGTATCAGAGCTTAGATTTTTATTACATGATTTTTTAAGCATATTTAGATTATTTATTAGATTAAATTTAATTTATAATCTAATTATTAAATCTAAAATTAAAAAATTTAGATCTCACGAACTGCCATAAGGTTGTCTTGCTATAAGGTTTATCCCTTACAGTGAAAAGGTTATCCTAGTTCGTGATGATCTAACTTTAATTATAAATTTATTAAATTTAATTTAATTTTATTTATAATTTAATAAATTTAAAATAGATTTAGGTCTAAAAATAAAATATTTTAGATTGCATAGACTGTCATAAGATTATCCTGCTATAAGATTTATCCCTTATAGTGGATAGGTTGTCCTAATACGTGCTGATCTAAAATATTGATCATAAAATTTTAGATTAGATCTAAGAAATTTTATGATTTAATTAAAAATATTTTAATCTAATTTCAATCATCATAAATATATTAGATTTGATCTAGAAAGATTTATGATTGATTATTATTGAAATTATTTCAATTACATGAACCTATTTAGATTAGATCTAAAGTAATTTTATTTTTATTTTACTTGCATATTGATTATGAATCAAACATGCAAGTTGGTTGATAGAACCATGTTGTAAAAATATTTTACAAATATGAAAATTATTTTTAAAAAGCCAAACCCCAACCCTCAGCCCAAAACTTAATTAAGAATTAAGAAGTTATTTGATTAGGTTCTAGGATTGTAAATTGAAGATCCTATGACACGAATCATAACACATTGGGTTAATGGATTAGTGGGGATTAGGTCCATTAATTGAGTTAGACCTAAGATTAGATTAAAGAATAGACTTAATTAGATAATTAACTAAATCTAATCAATTGTTGTCTTAGATTAGGTCAAGGATTCTCTAGATCAATTATAGTAGTTATAGTTGATCAAGTTCATGTCTTTAACAAGAACCAAATGGACTTAATTCTTGGCTAAGAGATCTAGCTCGAACTGTTAGGTTGATCTAATCAAGACTAATTAAACCAATTGGTGTCAAAGGTAAGTTTGGCACATACGATCGGTGGTTTTTAATTGGTAGCCCGCTTACCTGACCATTTTCGATGGTGTCTAAGGTAAGCTTTGGCAGACCCTTCAACCAATCTCACTTACCTGGCCTTCTTGGTGAGATTAAGTTTTGATTAGATCACTTGAGAATTTAAGTTGACCCATGTTAGCTAGGTAAATCAGTGTGATTGATTTAGATGCTCCTAGACCAGCCTATTAGTAGTCTCCCTTAAGCTGACTTGGTAAAGCCAGTGGAAGGATCATGACAAGCTGGTTAATCTGACCTACTCACTTCTATAAATAAATTCTCTAAAATTATTAGATCCCTAAAATGAAATAGTTATATGATAACTGGATCATAGCCTCTCATTAAAGTAGATGATAATGGGTCCATCATTTGGATAATCATTGGAGGCCCAAAGATCTAGTGCTCATCGGTTGATGGAATTATCATTCATTATATGATCTCTTGGATACATCTTTCTAAATGGTGGTCAGGTGGGCCAACCAAAGTTAGGCCTGATCATTCACTGATTAGATGGGCCAAGTATGGTCATGTTAATGGTTGGACCTAGCTAGATCCTTTTCTGAGAAGGCCAAAGCCAACTGATCAGAGCCTGGGGCAAAATTTAATTACTAAAAATTGTTTAGAGAAATAATTGGTTATGAACCTATCCTTAGATGTACATGGGTGGGCCAACCAAAGTTGAGCTTATGTACAGTCCATGTGGATTTTAGTATCCACTAAGAAATTAGGATAATTTCTCTAATTAGAGGTAGAGGCTACTAATTCAAATAAAATAGTGGAAGACCCTTTTAATTAAAGTCCAAATCTCTAGGTTTAATAAATCAATTACTAATTAGGTTATATTTTTTCTTTGTGCTGATATGGCCACTTTCCTATCGCTCCGATCATTATTGGATAATGATAAGTTGATGGGATCCAACTTCGGTAGCTGGTACCAAAAGTTGAAGATTATTCTGGAGCATGAACGGATCCTATATATGCTGATAGATCCTGCACCTGAGGAGCCAGCTGCCAATGCATATAGAACAATCAGAGATACTTATCAGAAGTGGCTCAGTGATCGAACCATGGTGCACTGCATTATGCTGGCTGCGATGAGCAACGAGTTCAATCACAAGTTTGAGACAGCTTAGCCAAATGAAATGCTCCAAGTATTGGAGGATTCTTTTGGCACACCCGATGATGTTGACAGACATAGGACTAGTTACACCATCTTCAATGCTAGAATGTGGGATGGAGCCTCTATCATTGATCATGTACTGTACATGATCGAGCTGGTAGAGCGCATGAACAAGCTTGACTTTTCCTTACACAAACAACTTGGAAAAGATGTAATACTAAACTCGCTGCCTGTTGGGAATGCGCGCTCTTCCCACACGGATCGACATGACCATCGATGATTAGCCAAGTAACAAGAAAGTACTTCTCAGAGATTAATGCGAAAACACGATCAAATAATTCAAGGAGTAGAGAAGAAGAGAAGAAGAGATTTTTAGGAGAAAAGAGTTTTTATTCGGTATATTTCAGCACTATTACAACCTTGACCTATTTCCTGTATATATACTTTACAAAGGGTCAAGCCCAAGCTCATAGAAAACTATCCAAATCCAAACAACCCTCATACACAAAATAATAATTTGCAAAAACTGAGTCGGCCTAGTTTCAGATTGAGCCAGCTAACCTACAACTAGGTTGACTCAATCTCTAATTTCAGACTGAGTCGGCTAACCTACGATTGGATCGGCTTAGTCTCAAACTGAGCTGACCCAGTTGTGTATCATGCCAATAGTCCAAAAATATTATTTTCTATCTGAATTTTCCTCTGAGATCTAGTTGATCTAGTCCTGGACTGAGCCGGCCCAGTTTTCAACTTAGCTGGCCAATCTCAGGGTGAGTCGGCCTAGTTTTTGAACTTTGCTAGGAGAGCTGATTTCTCTTTCGGCTCACTTCCGTCTTTCCATGATCTATCTTCTCATATTTCCAAGACTTATGAGTGCCACTTCTAAGCTCACATTCTCCATCTTCATACTTTCAAGTCCTTATGAACTCATCTCTTCTCAATAGATCCATCCATGCCATAATCTCTGAAAGCTATCACTGGGGAGTACCTTCATGAGTGCATTAGACTGATTCTCCTTGGTATGGACCTTCATCAGTTCTACTTCACCTTCCTCCACCAGCTCTCTAATCCTGTGGTACCTCATGTTTATATGCTTTGTGTGCGCATGATAGACTAGATTCTGTGCCAATAGCAGAGCACTCTAACTATCACTGAAGAGTGTAACCTTGCTCTGCTCCACCCCTAACTCATCAATCAGTCTTCTAAGCCAAAGGACTTTCTTTGCAGCCTCCGTTATCCCAATGTACTCGATCTCTATGGTAGACAAGACCGTGATTGATTGAAGGATTGATCTCCAAGACATCGATCCATCATATGCGTAGAAGAGGTATCCAGTAGTAGACCTTCTTGTATCAAGATCACCAGCATAATTTACATCAACAAATCCTTCTAGAGGACCTAAACCTTCACACATCTTCATAGATTGTTCTCCAAATCCTCCCGACTGCCCACCAAACACCAAACCATAATCCCTTATTCCATGTAGATATCTCAATATCCATTTCAATGCTTTCCAATGTTCCTTCCCAGGGTTAGCCATGTATCTACTAACCATGCTCACTGCATGTGCTATATCTGGTCTATAGCATACCATAGTGTACATCACACTGCCTACAACATTTGCATAAGGGATTCGTTCCATGTACTCTCTCTCCTCTTTTGACTGGGGGCTCTATAACTTTGAGAGAGACATGTGGCTCAATACTAGCGTCTCTGTAGGTTTGGCCTTCTCCATCCCAAACCTCTCTAAAACCTTCTGGACATACTTTTCTTATGACAAATGGAGCACTCCTTTACACCTATTTCTGCAAATCTCCATTTCAAGGATTTTCTTAGCTGGACCCAAATCCTTTATCTCAAACTCAGATGATAATATCCTTTTCAATCTTTTCATAGCATCCATGCTTCTATTGGCTATAAGCATATCATCTACATATAATAACAGGTACAGGGCATCCTCCTCATCTATATCCTTGACGTAGATATAATAGTCATGTTCACATCTGTTGAAACCAAGGCTCAAGACAAAGCTATTAAACCTTTGATACCACTGATGAGGGGATTGTTTCAAGCCATACAAAGACTTCCTGAGTAAACACATCTTTTCTTCTTGTCCCATCTCCATGAAACCATCTGACTGCTTCATGTAGATTCTTTCCTCCAAAGTTCCATGAAGGAAGGCTGTCTTTATGTCCATCTATTTTAATTTCATGTTATGCTATGCCACCAGTGACAGCAAAACTCGAATAGATGTATGACGCACCACAGGAGAAAAAATTTCTGTGCAGTCAATCCCTTTCCTTTGTGAGTATCTTTTTGCTACCAACCTTACTTTGAATCTGACTCCACCTTGTTTTGAAGGTGCTTCTTTCTTTATGAACATCCACTTTGAGCCAATAGATCGAGCACCCTCTAGAGGATCTACCATGTCTGATTCTTCTCTAGTGATTCCATCTCCTCCATCATGGCTTGTATCCATGAATCATGATCCTCACTCTCTATGATCTTTGTATAATTCTCTGGATCTCCATTAGTAGTGATAAGTGCATAGGAGATAACCTCATTAATATCATATCTGACCGATCTCCTTATAGTACGCTGGGGCTTGTGTAACGCCACTCCCACTAGCACATCTCTACCTAATGTTTGTGGCTGCTCCTGCACATCTATCTAAATTGCCAATCCTCCATACTGATTTTCAGTCTGAGATAATATTTTTTTATCCAACTCCACCTCAATAAGAATACTCCTGTAAGTGGATGTAACCTGCATGCCATTATTCTCTGACTGGCTACCACTGTTTACCTCTATTTTCCTAGTTTCATCTATCCCAAATCTTCTCAAGATGCTCTTCTCATCAAAGATAACGTCCCTACTGGTCACTGACTTCTATGCCTGAGAGTCCCACAGTAGGTACCCCTTGACTCCTTATGGATATCCTATGAATGTTGATAGGAATGCGATGTTGTCATTAAGACACCGTGTTTATCAGTTTAATTTGACTTCTTAAAATAATTAAAAATACGTAGATAGTAGTGAGTCGGATCGAATCCGTAAGAAAGATGGTATTTTTAGATTTAAAATCTTTGATATTTTTTTAAAAGAAAAAGAAAAGAATTTGAAAATAGAATTTGAAGTCAAAAATTAAAATTATGAAGTAAAAATTAAATTATGCAAAAAAAATAAACTTGGTACTAAGATCTATTAGTTAGATCTTAGCATCTACTTATAGAAAAATAAAAAAAAGTAATAATTAAAATGTAGAAATTAAATTATAATAAAAATAAAGAGCATAAAATTAAAGAACATAAAAATAAACATTGCATTAATTAAAATTTTATAATTTAAATACATAAAAAGAAGAAAAAAATTAAAACAAGCTGATCTCTATCTTGGATCGGCATTGGCAGAAAGATGATGTAGAAGCCCAGCTCTTCTTCTCAATACCCGTTGTTTTGAAGTAGCCTTTAACCCATAGCCTGGCTTCGCCCTGTACCAAAACTTCACCTTGATCGGAGATGTTGATTTTTGAAGGCTTGGGGTCCTTTTTATAGAGCTAGGGAGGCTAGATATTTTTTTTGGAGGCAATGTGAGACTAAGGGTTGTTTTAATCATAAAAATAGAAAGAAATCCAAGTGAAATTTGGATTAAAATTGCCCTTGTTGAGTTCTTTTAATTCTGACCGTTGGATGGTGATTCGATGCTTCCAAAAATATCAAAAATGGACGTGTAATGGCCCAGATCAAGTCGAATTAATTTCTGACCATTGGATCATGCTTGATGGAGGAATTTAGGCCATTAATCATGCACCTGAGAGTTTGATTGCCGTCGAAAGCTTTCTGGACCATCAGATCAAAGCTAGAATTAAGCTCTACCATTCGATGGCAATCTGGGTGAAATCAGCAACCAAAAAAAAACTTGACCGTCCGATCTTGACTGCAAACAACCACCACCGTACGATCGTGCATTTACTGTTCCCATGGACCGCGTGGATCGGCTACATCATGCATCACAATCAATCAGCTCTTTTTATTGATAGATGAAAAGACCAAAATGCCTTGTGAGCCATGATAAATTTTCTATAAACCCTTTAGGGGTCTAGGTCCACCACGTGGCAAGCTCTGATTCGTCGATGTCTGTTGAGCTGGCGGTCCATACTGTGCTGTAAACCGACTGATGGCTTTTGGACTTGAGTTGGCTAGCATGGATGGCTTGGCGCACCAGCTTGGTCGACTTAGCTCAGTGCATTTAGACTCGCCATCTGCTGCGGCATGGCGGCTTGAGTCGTTTGATCCATATGTTATTTTTTATTTAATTTTTTTTATTTTATTTCTTTAGAAATTTATATCTTTTTTGTTTTAGCTCTATTTTACTTCAAACTTATTTTGTTATGATCAAAAAAATGAGCTCTTTCTATTTGATTATAAAATTTTATTTTTTAATTTTTATTATTTTTTTAATTAATTTTTTAATTGATAAAAATATGAATTTCTTAAAAATTATATATAAATTGATTAATAATTCTTAAAAAATAATATAAATTAATTAATAAATTAATACTTTTATTGGTAAATTTATGGTACTTATCACACCCTCCAACTTAAGCTTTGCTCATCCTCGAGTAAAGAAAGAATTTAATTTTAAATACCTTTTAACTTTAGAGTTTCAAATTTTATCTAAGCAATTTTTAAAATGGTCATTGATATTCAGTAGAGCTTAAATGAGATATATCATTGGAATATTAATATTTATCAATAGAAAAATTAAGTAAAAAATATTAAATTTTTTAAAATTTTTTCTAAATTATCCCACCTTTATCTCTGATTTGTCTAAACTTTCATATAGACAAGTGTATTGCTACTTCCATCCTTCATTTATTGATTTTTACTTTTACATTGTCTATTTTTCGATGCAAATATCATTGCTTACTTAGGCAATGGGATTCGGTTACTTAGTGGAAAATCATTTCTTTTTTTTAATATTGTACCACTATTGAGTGTCTTAACCCCTTAAGCTTTCTATTTAATCCATGTAGCGAGTCTTGGGCCAATGACTCCCAAATTAGTTGGCTTTAGGATACTAGGTATAGAATATCCCTTGGGCTTACTAGCTCGAATCAAATAGGCTATGAGTTAAGACTAGCTTTACAATGAGTTTCTTTGCCCTTCCCACCTTTTGATGCAAAACTCAATGCTTGCTTAGGCACAGAGGTCCGATTACTTAGTGAGAAGTACTTGAAAACTATTTTATTAAAATAAATTTATTATATGAAGAAACGTATAGTTATCCTATACAAGCCTATAAAAAGTAGACTTTTCTTTGATGCTAGTAGAAATAATTAGAAATGCTTCAAGAAAATTTTTTTTATGTTCTAGACTTAACTCTTTATTGAATTTTCTTAATACTTGATTCCTCAATATCTCACAGATTCTCTAATCTGTGCATCAATTTTCTTTTAAAAATGCTTAGTTTAATTCAATTCTTAAGCATAATCAGGTATCTAAATACTAAATACTAATTTTTTTGAGAACTTAAAATTTTAAAATTTTTATTTTTCTCCTCCCAACTTAATCGACATTATCCTCAATGGAGAAAAAAAATAAAGAGTGTAATAAAGAATATGGAAGAATACACCTGACTCAGAGCACATGCCTTTGAAAATTTAAGCTCTCCCTCCAACTTATTCAAATTGTCCTAAAAGGAAAATCAACTGAAAAGATAAATTAAACTAAAAAAAACTAAATATTAGGTTGCCTCCCAACAAGTGCTAAGTTTACCATCTTCAGTCAGACACAATGCAGCTTACTATCCCGTGTCAAATATTGGATTGACAAATTTCAATAGTTTTGGATTGCCAATCTCAGAAAGTTGATATATAATCCCATTATTGATATATTCACTATTAATTTTAGGGATATAATTTATGATCCCATTCTCAGACCCATGTTTATTAAGAATTTCTCCTATTTATTTTTCTAAAATACTCATGAATGGAGTTTTTGTATTAGGAGTCAAGTTTGATTCAGTGGGTGCTGGAATGGTGACTAAAAGCAATTTTAATTCTGAAGGTAAATTAATGTGATCTAGCTTAAACAACTCCGTTGACTTTTTATTACATACCTCTTGATTTTTGTAAGAAGAACCTGCTTCTAGGATTGAAAGGAACAGGCTTTTAGGTTTATAAGTTTCGAATAAATCATCTATTCTCTTTTTCCTTTTTTCTATCTCATTTAAACTAGAACTAGCATCAGTACTAATTCTTGGCTCAGGTTCTTCTATGTGATTAGTCTTAGTACTAATCAGTTTCTCTAAATTTTTATTTTAGCTAGCATTAGTACTAGCCTCTCTCACTTGATCTTGGTATGGATCCATAAGAATTCTATAGCTTTTAAATTCATAAATTACTTTGGTATTCTCAAATTGGGGATTCTTAGGTGAGATATTAAATTGATAACTTGGTCCAGGTAGTTGGTGGACATTAGGTGGATTGTTTGAAATTGGTGGACATTAGTTCTTTTAATTCTGGCCGTTGGATAGTGATCCGATGCTTCCAAAAATACCAAAAATGGATGTGTAATGGCCCAGATCAAGTCAGATTAATTTCTGACCGTTGGATCATGCTTGATGGAGGAATTTAGGCCATTGATCATGCGCCTAAGAGTTTGATCGCCATCGGGAGCCTTTTGGACCGTCGAATTGAAGCTGAAATCAAGCACTGCCATTCGATGGCGATCCGGATGAAATCAACAACCAAAAAAAACTTAACAATCCGATCTTGACCGCAAACAACCACCACCGTACGATCGTGCATTTACTGTTCCCATGGACCGTGTGGACCGGCTACATCATACACCGCAACCAATCAGCGCCTTTTATTAACAGATGAAAAGATCAAAATGCCCTGTGAGCCATGATGAATTTTCTATAAACCCTTTAGAGGTCTAGGTCCACCACGTGGCAAGCTCTGATTCGTCGGTGTCTGCTGAGCTGGCGGTCCATATTGTGCTGTTGACCGACTAATGGCTTTTGAGCTTGAGTCGGCTAGCATGAATGGCTTGGCGCGCCAGCTTGGTCGGCTTGGCTCAGCACGTTTGGACGCGCCAACTGCTGCAGCATGGCGGCTTGAGCCGTATGTTATTTTTCATTTAAATTTTTTTATTTTATTTCTTTAGAAATTCATATCTTTTCTGTTTTAGCTTCATTTTGCTTCAAACTTATTTTGTTATGATCAAAAAAATGAGCTCTTTCCATTTAACTATAAAATTTTATTTTCTAACTTTTATTATTTTTTTAATTAATTTTTTAATTAATAAAAATATGAATTTCTCAAAAATTATATATAAATTGATTAATAATTCTTAAAAATTAATATAAATTAATTAATAAATTAATACTTTTATTGGTGAATTTATGGTACTTATCAAATATCATCTTTTGAGATTTTGGATCCAATTTGCTCCTCTTGGTTGCCTCCACATGTGCATAGACTGTGCAACTGAAGACTTTCAAATGGCCAAGCTTCACCTACTTTCCACTTCAAACCTCCTCTAGAATGCCTCCATTCAGCTTATAATGAGGAAACCTGTTCACAAAAAAATAAGAAAAAGTTAGAGCATCACCCCAAAAGAACTTTGGGAGTGATGTCTGCAGCCTCAAACTCCGTGCCTTCTCGATTAGTATCTGATTCATCCTTTTTGCGACACTATTCTGCTGGGGAGTCATCTTCACTGTGTAATGGTGTTTGATGCCATTTTTCTCATAGTACCTCCTAAACTCCAGGCTAGTATACTCTTCTCCATTGTCCGACCTCAAACACTTAACTTGTCTTCCTGACTCCTCTACTTCAACTCTCCAAGCTCTGAACCGGGTAAGTACCTCTGATTTTTCTCTGATTAGAAAACCCATGTCTTCCTTGAAAAATCATCAATGAAAGTGACAAAGTATTTTGCCCCACCTCTAGCTGATACAGGAGTTGGTCCCCACACATCCGAGTGCACTAAATCCAGCACTCCCTTGCTGCGCTTGGTACTTCTGGCAAACTTCATCCTGTACTATTTGCCAAAAATGCATGGCTCACAAAGATCTGTGCCCTCCTTCTTCAAGACTGGAATCATACCTCTTATACTTAGTTCAGTGAGCCGACGGTCATCCATATGATCCATCTGATAGTGCCACAGCTGATATAAAATTCGCTCCTCCTATGCTGCTGCTAGCACCTCTGCACTATCATTTACCACTGAGCCTTCTATTTTGTAAAGATTGTTGCTCAATCTTCTACCTCTCATCACCACCAAAGCTTTCTTAGAAATTTTCAGACATCCACTCCTAACCAAGCTACTAAAAGCATAATCCTGCTCCTCTAAGTAGTCCAAAGAAATTAAATTCTTTTTCAACTCTGGTACATGCCTAATATTTGATAATGTACGAATTATCCCATCGTACATCCTCATCCTGATAGAGCCAATTCCAGCTACTTTGCATGGATGATCATCTCCAAGGCTGACACTTCCACCATCGGCCTTTTGGTAGGTAGCAAACCACTCCCGATGAGAAGTATAGTGGAGTGAGCATACTGAATCCAATATTCACATAGTATCATACTCTATGGATCCATCTAATACAACTAGTAGATCTTCTCTACTGCTCATAGAAGCCGTATCGTCTCCCTTACTGGCCTTCCCTTTTTCTGATCTCAAAAGGGGACAATCTCTTCTCAGGTGTCCAAGCTGATAACATTTATAACATTTCAATGTCATCTTTCTCTAATCATGAGACTTTGACCTACCTTTGGATTTTCCTCTTATCTTCTCCTTTGATCTTCCCTATCTTTTATTCATAGCCAAGATCTCAGACCTAGGCTCTTCCTTACAAATCATTTTCCTTTGCTCATTTGATCTAAGCACACCAACAACCTCTTCATAGTTTAGGATCTTATTTCCATAAACTAAAGTTATTATGAGACCATCATACGAACCTGAGAGAGAACATAATAGTGGCAATGCCCGATCCTCCTCGTCGATCTTCACATCCAAACTCATCACCTCAAAACACACTTGATTGAACCTTTGGATATGTGTAACAAGATCTTCACCTTCGGGCATCCTCAAACTATACAGCTGTTTCTTCAACCATAGCTTGTTCGTCATATTCTTTCCCATGTATATATTCTCCAGTCTCTCCCAAAGCCCCTTTGTCGTAGTTTCTATGCAAACCTCAGGCAAAACCTGATCGGCCAAATACATTCGGATTGTGCTAAAAGCAATTTTCTCCAACTCTTTTCAATCCTCAGTAGTGATCTTTTTCGGTCTTTCTTTTGTTAAGACCTTATAGATCTTCTGCTGAACCAACAAGTCCTTTACTCTTTGCTGCCATAGAGTAAAGTTTTTCTTACCATCGAACTTCTCAAAATCCACCTTGAATCCACTTGATCCCGTGACTTCAAACAAGTCAAGAACAAATTTCTAACACCCTTCACAATCTCACACACCAGCAAAACTATCCTTCAAAGAAGATCTAACTAACCCTAGATCCTCTTTCCAAATATCTGTATCACCATTCCTCCATGTAAATAATCTCCACCTCAATATAGAAATAACCATAAAGCAAACTAGAAGTTTTAGGATAAAACCTGATGCAACAAATCCTGAATGTAGTAAATCCTAAGTGTCTTCCTTCCTTTCATGCAACACCGCTCTGATACCAAATATCGAAAATGCATGCTCTTCCCACACGGATCAACGTGGCCATCGGTGATTAGCCAAGCAACAAGGAAGTACTTCTCAGAGATTAATGCGAAAGTACGATCAAATAATTCAAGGAACAGAGAAGAAGAGAAAAAGAGATTTTTGAGAGAAAAGAGCTTTTATTTAGTATATTTCAGCACCATTACAATCTTGACCTATTTCCAATATATATATTTTACAAAGGATCAAGTCCAAGCTCATGAAAAAACTCTCCAAATTCAATCAACCCACGTACGTAAAATAATAACCCATGAAAATTGAGTCAGCTCAGTCTAAAACTAAACTAGCTAACCTGCGACTGGATCAGCTCAGTCCTAGACTGAGCTGAACCATATTGTGTACCATGCTAATAGCCTTAAAATGCTATTTTCTATCTGAATTTTCCTTTGAGACCTAGCCAACCTAGTCTTGGACTGAGCTGGCCCAGTTTCCAACTTAGTCGGCTCAGTCTCAAGATTAGCCGACCCAGTTTTTGAATTTTTTTAGGAGAATTGATTTTTCTTCCGGCTTGCTCCCATCTTTCCATGATCTGTCTTCTCATGTTTCCAAGATTGGGAGTCCCACTTCTGAGCTCACATTGCCTAAGTCTTATCTTCCATTTCTTACACATTATAAAATGTCAAAGCCTAAAGTTGACTATCATGGATTACTGGGGTTACTTCAGAATTTTGAGAAAGATTACCAGCTCCACAAAGAGTCGGTGAACTTAGTGGGAGGTTCGTCTTCTTGTTCTCGATCCTTTGGAAAAGGAAAGAAGAACAAGAAGAAGAAAGCCAAGAAGGTGCATATTTAGGCTAGGACATCTGTGCAGGCTCAGACCCAAAAAACCAAGCTCGATAAGAGTCAAGCCAAATGCTTCTTCTATAAGAAGCGGAGGCACTAGAAGAGGAACTATCCTCAGTACATTGCCTCCCTAGACCTGAATAGGCAGAGGAAGAAGCAAGCTAATGCTGGGCAAAATATTTATATGATAACTCCTTGCAATTTCTCTATGTGTGATATTATTGACTGGGTATTGGATATCGAAAGCTCTTATCATATTTGTAATTCGTTGCAGGGGTTGTAGGTGAGTAGAAGATTCGAGCAAGACAAGAGATTCTTGAATGTTAGAGATGGAAGATCAGTTTTAGTTCTAGCTTTAGAAATTTTGAAACTTGTATTTGAATCTCATACTATTGTTCTTAGTGATTATCATTTCTATCATAGTTTCTTTTTAAATATCATTTCTATAAGCCTTTTAGTCATGAACAATTATGAAATTTCAATAAAGAAATGAGTTTGTAATGTCATTGTAAATGATGTCACTACTTTCTATGGATAATTGAATAATGATGTATATATGTTATCACAACCTATTAATATAGTCTATTCAACTAGCAAACATCCTAGATTAGATAATATGATAGATATCTATTTATGGCACTATAGGCTGGATCATATAAATAAGAATAGAATAAGCAGGTTGGCTCAAGAGGGTATCCTCGAACTTAGTGATTGTGAATCGCTTCCAACCTATGAATCCTGTCTTCTTGGTAAAATGACTAAGTCATCTTTTACTGAAAAATATGAGAGAGCCATTGAACTCTTAGGACTAGTACATACTGATGTATGTGGACCAATGAGTACTAGTGCCAAAGGTGGATATGTCTACTTCATCACTTTCATAGATGATCTATCTAGATTTGGATATGTCTATCTGATGAAACATAAGTTGGATTCATTTGAAATGTTCAAATGATTCCGAAGTGAAGTAGAAAAATAAATTGAAAAGAGTGTTAAAACTCTTCGATCTAACTGATGAGGAGAATATCTTTTTGGTAAGTTTTTTACATATCTAGAAGAGAATGGAATTCTCTTCCAATGGACTCCTCCAGGAACACCACAGCATAATAGTGTATCTGAAAGGAAGAATCGAACTCTGTTAGACATGGTTCGATCCATGATGGATTTTGCCAGCTTGCCGATATCCCTCTGGGGATCTGCACTCAAATCAGCTTGCTATCTTTTAATAGGGTTCCAAGTAAATCTATAGTTGAAACTCCATATAAGATATGGACAGGACATAAGCCAGCACTTTCACACCTTAGGATCTGGGGGTGCCCGGCTTATGTCAAATGGTTAATTATAGATAAACTTGGACTTAGGTCTAACAAGTGCGTATTTATAGGATACCCAAAAAAGACCAAAGGATATTATTTCTACCATGCTGATGAACAAAAGGTATTCGTCAGCCTTAGGACAACCTTTTTGGAAAAGGAGTTTCTTAGTGAAGGAATTGTTGCCTCTAAAGTTGAACTTGATGATGTTCAATAGGTAGAAAGTCCGACACAGAATGTTGAACCTAAGTTAGATTTGATCAGATCAGATCCGAAGCCTAGTGAACCCACTCCATTAAGATGATCTGGTAGAGTACCATGCCATCCGAACAAATACTATGGATTCTTGGTCCAGGATGGTGATTCCATCGAACTCGATGAGAACGATGAAGATTCGATCACTTATATGGATGCGATACAGAGACCCGACTCTGAGAAATGGCTAGAAGCCTTAAGATCCAAAATGGATTCCATGAAGATCAATGATGTATGGATATTAGTTGACCCACCTGAAGGGGTTAAATCCATTGGGTGTAAATGGATATTCAAAAGAAAAAGAGGCACAGACGGAAAGGTAGAGACCTATAAAGCTTGTATGGTTGCCAAGGGATATCGTCAATATTATGGTATTGTCTATGATGAGATATTTTTTTCAATGGCAATGCTCCAATCCATTTGGATAATGCTTGCAATAGCTTCCCACCTAGACTATGAGATCTCATAGATGGATGTGAAGATGGCTTTCCTAAATGGAGAGCTAACCAAAGAGGTGTATATGATACAACCTGAGGGATTCACATCCACAGATGAGTCCAAGGTGTGCAGGCTTCAAAGATCCATTTATGGATTAAAGCAAGTATCTCGAAGTTGGAACATGCATTTTGATAAAGTGATCAAAACGTATGGCTTCATTAAGAACAAAGAAGAACCCTGCATTTACAAATAGGCAAATGGTCCAGCAGTGGTATTTCTTATTTTGTACGTGAATGACATTCTCTTAATCGAGAATGACATCTCTGCACTATAAGGAATAAAAGTCTGGTTGTCATCATAGTTCTCCATGAAGGACTTGGGTGAAGCATCCTACATCCTAGAGATGAAGATCTATAGGGATAGATCTAAAAGGATCCTTGGTATATCCCAGTCCACGTACATAGAAACTATGCTGAAGAGGTTCAGCATGGAGAATTCCAAAAAGGGCTATCTCTCAATAGACCAAAAAATTTCTCTCTCTAAGAAGAATTATCTGACAACTTCTGAAGAGAGAGAGCATATGAGTAGAATCCCATATGCTTCAACAGTGGGGTCTATTATGTATGCAATGACATGTACGAGATCAGACATGGCGTACTCACTAGGAGTAGTGAGTAGATACCAGTCTAATCCTGAATAAAATCACTGGAAGGTGGTTAAAATGATCCTTAAGTATTTGAGAAATACTAAGGATCAATAGTTGATTTATGATGAGTCAGATCTAAAACTTGTGGGATTTTTAGACTCTAGCTTTCAATCTGACCATGATGATAGTAAAAATCTGTCAGAGTATATCTTTACTCTAAATGGTGGAGCCATCTGCTGAAAAAGTTTCAAGCAGCATATAGTGGCTGACTCTATTTGCGAAGTAGAGTACATGGCAACATCAGATGCAGCAAAGAAAGCTGTGGCTGAGAAAGTTCATCACCGAGCTCGGAATAGCACCCTTCATTGATGGTCTAATCCTACTCTATTATGACAGCACTGGTGCCATAGCTCAAGCAAAGGAACCGAAGGCACATCAGTGGACAAAGTACATTCTGCATCGCTTTTATTTGGTCCATGAGATCGTGGATCATGGTGATGTCGATCTTTAGAAGATCGATGGAAAGAAGAACCTAGCTGACCTCTTCACTAAAGCCTTGGCAATCAAGGAGTTCGACAACCATAAGTCAAAGATGGATATTAGATACTATACCGAGTGGCTTTAGAATAAGTGAGAGTTGTTGAAAATTGTGTCCTAAAGTCAATTATCAGCTTGTTGATGGTTGAGATATTATAATTGATTTATTAATTAATAAAAAAAAATTTGGCATCTTTTTCATCATAAGTTTATATCTTCTAATGAATTCCATTATTGTGATAAAGTCCTTAGGACTATTTAGTTTCAATAAAGAGAGAATTTATCGATTAGTCCTTAAAATTTGTTCACGACCAAATGATAAACTGTTAATTAGGACGACGGTGCCTATCGAGCATAGGTCACTATATGCCATATAGGTTGGTTGTCCTCTTAATCAAGAAGTATGGAGACACTGGTATGGCATACAGGTGAGATGTATGAGTACATCATTATTGAACATGACTAACTCTAGAGCATTCAGCTATCGAAAATGTCTCTGATGGGATATAGGTATAAGTACCCCTTAGATCTGAGATTACCTCAGTGACTTGCAAGCAACTCACTGTGCTTTGGTACTAGACTAACTAAATTTTTAATTCAACAATGGAAGACTTTTAAATAACTTATTATTTAAAATAAATTTTTACTTGAATTTTTTATGGAATATAGATCTTTGAGAGAGAATTTTGGTGTGTGAAAATCAAAGAAAAATGATTCTTGGGTGTTGAGATTCAATAGACACAAAACTAGGTGTCTAGGTGAGAGCAAAGAGAAGAAGAAGAGGATTTTCTTCTAGGGTTGCTGTGTTCACCTCTTCCTTCCTCCATCCTTGAGTTTTCTGAGAGTGTCTCACATCTGAAATCTCCTCCCCTCCTTCTCCTCTTTGAAAGAGTCCAAATCCAGAAGAAGGAGGCATCTGATCGACCATCGAAGAAAAATCAGCACAATATTAGCATATTATGTTGATTTCCTGCATCAGAATTTTTGATCGTGCTTGTGGGATCATGTGGACGACTCCTAGAGGCTAGATGCATGTGCAGCTCGTGACTTCATCCTAAAATCTAGATCAGCAAGTTAGAAGGTCTAACTTGCATAGGTAATAAATCTGATCTATTGATTTTATAGCTGCATTAGATGTAGTATTGTTGCATGTTGATAAGATCAACATGTTTTCTTTTCTTTGTATTTTTTAATTTTTGATTTAATAACATGCCATAATCATGTAATAGATCTTAGATTTAGGATATTTTTAGATATTTAAAATTAATTTTTAATTAATTTTAGTCTTTTGCTGCTTGATCTTGAAAAAATTTCAAGATCTAGTCCTAAAATCCTAGATCTGGTTTCTTCACTTTGGACCTCCAATGATTATTAAACTAATGAACCCATTATCACTCAACTTAATAGGAGGCTATGACTTAATTATCATCATAACTTTATCATTTTAAGAACCTAATAAGTTTAGAGGATTTTATTAATCAATTTTAAAAAGAATTAACTAGCCAATTTAGATCCTCCCACTGACTTTACCAAGTCATGTCAATAAGGACCTAATTAAAGCTGACATTAGGAGAACCAAAATTAGTCAAACTGATTTACCTAGTTGACATAGGTGAGCCCAAATCGCCAAGTGGTCTAATCAAAACCTAATTCACTAAGATGGCCAGGTAAGTGAGATCAGTGGAAGAAATATGTCATTAACTCATCAAAGATTGAATCAGTGTGAGTAGCTTTCAATTAAAAACTACTAATCTGAGCTACCAGACTTATCTTAGACACTATCCAATTTATTAGTTTTAATTTTGATCAACCTAGCAATTTTAGGTTCGATCGTAAAGCCACGAATCAAGTCCATTTGGTCCTTATTAAAGGCACAAGCTTGACCAACTACAACTATTATAATTTGGTCTAAAATGTTCTTGACCTAATCTAAATCAATATTTGGTTAGATTTGATCAATTACTCTAATTTAGTCCATTCTTTAACTAACCTTAGGTCTAACCTAATTAATGGACCTAAATTGACTAACCCGATAATCCATAATTTTATGATCAATGTCTTAGGATCTTTAATTCACAATTCTAGACCCTTATTAATCATGCTTAATTCTCAATTAAGTTTAAGGCTGAGGGTTGGGGTTCGGTATTTTGAAAATATCTTTTTCAAATTTTGAAAGGTTATCTACATCCTAGCACTATTTCACTAAATAGGTTGACTCATTTCAAAAATAAATCGGCTTATTTCATAAACATGTACTAGATGTAGATTTGATCTCATAAAATCAGCCAATAGACATTGACCCAACTTCTTAGTCGGGCTGGTTCGGATCCCATCCGAGCTGGTCCGAACAGAAGCCGAGTCGGCTCAGTTTTTGAGATAGCCAGCTCGGGCAAAAAGTCAAAAGCCTAACATTCCCATCGAACAGGCTCAAATCCTATTTAAGCAGGCCCGAATTGAAGCTGAGCTGGCTCGATTCCTGATTGAGCTGACTGGAGCATCAATTTAGAAAGTGTATGATGGCTGGCATGCTGGTCAAGCTGGCTCAATTCCTGAGTGAGCTGGCTCGACTGGCATACAGAACCTTCCTAAGATCCTATTCATATTTAATCTAAATTTATGTGCTCTACATAAAAAATAATGAAACTACTTAGATCTAATCTAAACACTAAATGATGATAAAATTTAGATTAAACATATTCAAACATATCATAAAAATCATTAAATCTAATCTAAAATTTTTATAATCAGTGTTATATATCGCAACATATCAGGATAACCTTTCTACTGTAAGGGATAAACCTTACAGCAGGACAACCAATAGTCCATGTGATCATCATTTTTTATTTTTTAGATCAGATTATTATTTAGATCTAATCTAAAAATAATCTAAAATATGCATATATCATACATCAAAGAACCTGCTACTCTGATACCAATTGAAGGGAACATGCAGGATTTCTAGCTTTGATTTTGAAAACTGTTTTCAAAGATTGCACAACATAAATGATTATTAATCATATTAATAATAAAAGCTACAGATCTAATCTAAAAATTCTATACTATATAGGATCTAATGTACATATATATGCATGCATACCTGAAAAATAAAATATCAAGTGTAGTAAAACTATTTTACTGCTTCTACATGTTCAGAACATGTTATCTTTTCGTGGGTAGATGATCTCCATAATTTGATCTACTCGATGTAGATCTGATCATCATGACATAGCCATACACACGTCTGGCCTCTACGGGTGATCCACAAGAGGCCCTGATCTCGATCAATTCCTTCCGAGTGCTAGCTCGCTATAGGAACCTTTGATGGCTGATATCAAATCGAACTCTTTCAATATTCTTCACTAGCTCTTCGAACGCTCTGATATGCCAATGTAGATAAGAAATACAGAAGGTTCTCCTTTCATATCTGTGAACTCACGACTCTTATTGCTCACAATCTAGAACCCAAATCCTAGATGGATTCTAAGGTATGCACTCACCCAAGACCCTTGCACCTAGAATTCCTTCTCCTATTTTTCACGCATGCAAAGAAGAGACTTTCTCTTCTCTTCATTGGTTCTCTCCTCTCTTCGTGTGTCCTCTCTTTCTTCTATTTTTACACACACAAAAATAGGTATTTTATAGATGCGCATAGCATAAGAGAGGCATGAGGGAGAGTTCTAGATGGTTTGCAATTCAATCTCAAACTATTTTTGAGTTTGAATTTCAACCAGATTTTATCCATCAAGGGCACGTGAGAAGGGAGAACGCACACCTTCATGTGCATGGGTTTCTTCATGAAAACAACCTTTCTCATGGAGAAAATATGGTGCAAATCTGGATGATGTGGCACATGGGAAGACTAGTCAAACTAGTCTCTTATTTGACATTCAATTAAACCAATCCAATCTAAATTGGTTAGGCCCAATTATACCAGATTAAATCTAACTTATTCAGGCTTAATTAGACTCAGTTAAATTCTAATCAAATCAAAAAGTAATCAAGCCAAATCTCTGATCAAATCAAAGATCAAACCTCCTTGACGATTAGATCATCTCATAACCTAATTGGGTCAAATCCAAATGAATCCAATTCAATTAGTTTTGATCAAAAATAATCACTCAATCAAATTGAGTTAATTAGCGATCAAAGCACTAGTTAATCTTTCATTAATCAGCCATTAGATTGAGTAGGAACCTTTAGTATGTGTGACTCCATAGGTTCGAACCTAAGCTGGTAGCACAGGAACCAATTTTCTATACTAATCGAAGTGACCATCTAGTAATAGTACCTGACGTTCGGATAGGCTGAATGGTATAGTCGCAACATTCAGAACCTACGTGAATATGGTTACCGTATAATTAATCCCTTTGACCTCTGTTCATAGGATGACTTAGGGTTTAACTTTCAATCCTATAAGATACATCCAAATCGTGTCTCAAAGCAATTAGTCCTGTGATCCCTTATAAGAACTACCCTAGCCAAGCCTTTACTAAATTGAAACACTATTGAGCACAGCTCCTGAGTCTAGAAGTGATCAATCCCATCTTGACTCACGCACCAACTTCTCAAATACTTGACTGTACTCAAAAATCTTTCATCACTGAATTAAAAATTTAGATAGTCTGGCACCAAAGCACAGTAAGTTGCTTGGAAGTCACTGTGGTGATCTTAGGTCGGAGGGATACTTATGCCCATATTCCATTAGAGCAATTCTTGATAGTAGAAAAGCTCTAGAGTTGATCATGTTCAGTACAGATATATCCCTACATCTCACCTACATAACATACCAGTATCTCTACACTCCTTGGTTAAGAGGACAACCAACCTATATGGCACACAACTATCTATACTCAATAAACGTTGTCGTCCTTGGTAATAACGTATCATTGGTAGTAAACTATTTTAAAGACTCAACAATAAATCCTTCTTTGTCAATTCTAAATAGTCCTAAGGACTTCATCACATCAGACAGGAGTTCATTAGAAGATGAAAGATTTATGATGAAAAGCCAAAATAATTTTTATTCAATTAACAATTCATATATAATTACATAAATTAGCTCAATCGTTAATAGACTAACGATTAGCTTTGGAACACTATTCCTAACAGAAATCAACCTATTTAGACACCTTGTTTTGTTTGCATTGCATATTCATAATATATTTTAAGGGCATAATTCATTAAATAAGATAAGATAGGAATTTGATCATCCTTTCTTAGCCCACAAACCACTATCCTTCATATTGCATTGACCTAGACCTTAACTTAAAATCAATTAGACGTTGACACTTAAGAATATTCAAGCTCATTAGGATAAGAAATCCTAAGAGTTGGATTGGGTTAGGGTTAGTCAGTTTGACTAGTGTCTAAGAAAAGTGGTTCAAGGATTACGTCCTGAAGGAAGGTGGTTACTTAATTGATTCCATTAGCTTACCTGGCCAAAATAATTGGGGTCTAAGAAAAGCAACGGAAGGACTTCCACCAATCTTATACTTACCTAGCCAGTTGAATGGCTGATTCTTTACTTAGAGGGCTTGAAGGTGACTTTGGCAGTTAGAAGTTGTTTAGATCTAAGTTAACCCTAGGATAGAGAGTCCATGCTTGCATAATTTGTTTGCCATTATAATTCAAATTCCAATTAAAATACTCTCCTATATCATCTCTAGATCTAGTATCCTCTAGACTTTTTTCTTTAGAATTCTTTCTCCTCATCTTTTTATTTTTTTAAATAAAATAAAATAGATAATAAATAAAAGAGGATTGCTCTAATCTAGAATTCTTGATTGTACATATTTAAATAATTAAAACTATTGAGGATAAATTCCACTCCTGTCGAAGTCTAGTTCGATGCTCAGCCTAATGCAATCAGTAGCCACGGAAGAGCTTTAGGGGATGGGTCTTAAGCCGAACCCCTTCAGCCCATCGAACTCCTCAGTGGCCGAGCTCTTTGAACTCCAAGCGGTCGAACTTTAACAGAATTTCTCAGCAGCCGAGCTCCTTCGGACTCCCAGCGGCCGAACTCCTTGGCGGTCATCCCTCGGTCGAACTCCTCAAGCGACCATTCCTTCAGTCGATCAAGCTCCTTCGGACTCCCAGCGGTCGAACTCCTTGGCGGTCGTCCCTTGGCCAAACTCCTCAAGCAGTCGTCCCTTCAGTCGATCGAGCTCTTTCATACTCCCAGCGGTCGAACTCCTCAGCAACCGTCCACTGGCCGAACTTCTCACCGATCGAGCTCCTACCGAACTTCCCAGCGACCGAGCCTTAGCCACGCACCTCCAGCCAGATGCCTACAGGAGCCGAACTCCTTCCAAGCTTCTTCTTCAAGAGTCCGAACTCCTTCAAAATGGGCACACGTCGAAACCCTTCAACCCTTCATTCAGCTCTGAGCGGCTCAGCATCAGACAGCTGCAGCCATCACCATCAGTCCACCGCAAGCGACAGCGATCCGCTGTCAGGCGGCGATGGCTGTCACCCTCAACCCACCGTAGATGGCATCTTTTCATGAGACTGACTCCACCGAACCTCGAGCGGTCCGCCAGCACGTGGCTACAGCCATCACCATTAAGCTCCGCTATAAAAAGGACCCTCCAAATATGCTAATCGCGGGATCTCTAAATCTCTAAACTCTAATCTCTCTGATCTCTAAGATCTCCTCTTCTTCTCCAAGCTCCGGAACTCATTCCTGAGCACTCCATTTCTGTTGGCCAGAGCTGACTTGATCGTCGGAGGGTCCTGCCAGAGCCACCCCCCATCGGCTTTGGACGGGACTTTATTTTGTAGGTCCCCAGCGGCGACCTCATCGGCCTCCACTCCAGCGGATTTCGATGATGACCAAATTCTGCGTCAATAGATTGGTGCTAGAGGAAGGGCATCCCGAACCTTCGAGGTTCCCTTATTCTTAAAGGAGTGCTCGGCGATAATTTCTCTCTCTTTGGAGACCTCTCTTCCTCCTCACCAAAGTCCTCTCCCAAAGAGAAAATGCCTCCCAAGAGAGCTTCGACTCGACGATCGGTGGCCTCCGCATCCCGATCCCGTTCAGATCCATCTGCACCTGCTTTAGCCCCAGGAACTCAGGTTCCACCCGTACCCATGGTAAATATGGAGTAGTTCAACCTGCTCATCCGACAGATCCGTGGCCTTGCGGATGCAATGCGGATGATCCAGTAGCCTCCGATGGTGAGTCCACCAGGAAATCCGCCATTCGAATGTTGGGAATCAGCCCCAGGAAGGGGTACTTGGGTCGGTGTGCCCACCACCCCTTAGAAAGAGAAATAGAGAGTCGAGGATTCATGTTCGGATTATGGTTCTCCTTTGGAGGAGACCTTTTCCACTTGTAGTCAGAAGTCTCCCAAGATCTGCGATCAGGACGACGCCCTTGATCACAGACTGTGGGAGATGGACCGATGGATTGAAGAGCTCGGCCATGTCACCTCGGCTCATCATGCTGACTTCCACGCCAAACCTCCTTTCTCCCTCCAGATAATGCAAGAGCCCATCCCACCGAACTTCAACCTCCCTCAACTTGAAAGCTATGATGGGACCTCTGATCCAGTTGATCATCTGAAGGCCTTCCGGATCATGATGCTGCTTCACGGCACTTCAGACGTCATGTTGTGCCAAGCCTTTCCATCTACCTTAAAGGGAGCAGCGAGAAATTGGTACTCGGCATTGAAGCCAAGTACGATCTTCTCTTTTGACCAGATGAGCAGTTAGTTCGTGGCCCACTTCATCAGCAGCCAACGACCGTACCAAGGTTCGGATTTCCTGATGAACATCAAGCAGAAGCAAGGGGAATCCATCTGGGCTTACGTAACCCGGTTTAACGCCGCGGCATTGGAGGTCCGGGACTTGGACCAATCCGTTGCGATGGTCGCACTCAAGGGCGGCCTTCAGAAAAATGACTTGCTATTCTTCCTAGGAAAAAGGTATCCCAGGGACTTCGCCGATCTACTGACTCGGGCCGAGAGACATGCCCGTGCAGAAAAAGCCTTCAAGTTGAAGGACGAAGAAGCCTTAAGGGAGCGGCTGGTAGGCAATGGAGAGCCAAACAAAGTTCGGCCACGCTCACGGACTCCCTCTGGCAGCAGGCGGGCCCGAACTCCTCAAGCTCATGAAGAAACACGAAGAAGCCCTCCTCCCAAAAGATTTCGCGACTACGCCCCCCTCAACGCTCCTCGAACTCAGATTCTCACCGAAGTTAAGAACCAACTGCCAAGACCAGAAGGGTTACGGTCTCCCCCAAACAAGCGTGACTAAAGCAAGTACTGCCTCTACCATCGCAACCATGGCTACGACACTGAGGAGTGCATCCAGCTCCAAGATGAAATTGAGGAGCTTATTAGAAAGGGACGGCTGGGTAAATTCATTCGATGCCAGTCTGAAGATCGGCAAAGGGCGCTGTCGTGACAAGAAAGGATGAGGTCGGCCGCCTCACGGCATCATCAGCGTTACCCCAGGTCCTAGCATCGAAGCCAAGAGAAGCATGCTCCAAAGTGAGGAGGCCAGCATGAGATAGAAAAAGTCATCTGCATGAAGAAGCGCAGAGAAACAATGCTACCATAACCCTGAATCACAAAGAATTTGGGAATACATTGCCAGTAACTTCCTTTCAATAAAGTTCTTTCCTTTCAATAATATACTATTTCTGGGTGCGAAAACTATGTGATGACAGGGAAAGAAGCAGTTAATAGTCGCCATGTTAGGAACAGGAGGAGAACCTCATCCTAGCACAGGCACGTCAAAGACCATCGACCTCGACCAGAGATAAGATCTCTTCCGAGCGACAACCTCAGCCAGAGATAAGATCTCTTCTGAGAATCAACCTCGGCCAAAGATAAGATCTCTCCCGAGTGATCGAGTCAACCTCAGTTAGAGATAAGATCTCTTCCGAGTGAAGGCCTCATTCACAAAGGACAAGATGGGGGGAGAGGCACGGATGACGGTCCATATGTGTCCCCACAATCCATTAGGAATAGGAGGAGAACCTCGTCCTAACGCGAGCAAAATCGAAGGCCTCGTTCATAAAGAATGAGATGGAAGGAGACGGATGACGGTCCGAATGTGCCCCCACAGCCCATTAGGAATAGGAGGAGAACCTCATCCTAATGCGAGCAAAGTCGAAGGCCTCGTTCACAAAGGACGAGATGGGGGGAGAGGCACGGACGATGGTCCGTATGTGCCTCCACAGTCCATTAAGAATAGGAGAAGAACCTCATCCTAATGCGAGCAAAGTCGAAGGCCTCGTTCACAAAGAATGAGATGGGAGGAGAGGCGTGGACGACGGTCCATATGTGCCCCCACAGTCCGTTAGGAATAGGAGGAGAACCTCGTCCTAACACGAGCAAAGTCAAAGGCCTCGTTCACCTTAGATGAGATGGGGGAGACGGATGATGGTCCAAATGTGCCCCCATAGCCCGTTAGGAATAGGAGGAGAATCTCGTTCTAGTGCGAGCAAAGACGCCCGCATCAACCTCAGCCAAAGGAGATAAGATCTCTCCCGAGTGACCGGGCCAACCTCGGCTGGAGAGCTTCAACTTCAACCTCGGTCAGATAAGATCTTCCTCGAGCGATCGGGCCAACCTCGATCGGAGAGCTACAACTTCAACCTCAGCCAGAGATAAGATCTCTTCCGAGTGACCGTGTCGATCTCGGTTGGAGAGCTTCAACTTCAACCACGACTAGAGATAGGATCTCTCTCGAGCGACCGTATCAACCTCGGTTGGAGAGCTTCAACTTCAACCTTGGCCAGAGATAGGATCTCTCCCGAGCGACCGAGACAACCTCGGCCAGAGATGAGATCGGAGACAACCTCATCCTGAGATCAGACCTCTCCCGAGCGACCGCATCGACCTCGGCCCAAGATCAGATCTCTCCCGAGCGCCCGTATTAACCATGACTGTAGGAGAAGAGATCTCTCACGAGTCAGCCTCAACTGCTGAAGACAATGTCGCCCCCGACGAGCTCAACCTCTGACCTCGATCGTAGGAGACGAGGCCTACTTCAACTTTAGCCGCAGACGAGATCTCCCCCGGGCTTCAGCTTGAACATCAACTTTAGCTAGAAATGAAATCTCCCCTGTGCTTTGACCTGAACCAGCACGAAGCCCAGAAGAAGACTTCGGCGGTCATCTTTTTTGCACTCCCTTCCTTCGAGTTTCGAACTCGAAAGTGGGGGGGCTATTATTGGGGATAAACTCTGCTTCTGCCGAAGTCTAGTTCGATGCTCAGTCTAATGCAACCAGTAGCCACAGAAGAACTTCAGGGGATGGGTCTTAAGCCGAACCCCTTCAGCCCACCGAACTCCTCAACGATCGAACTCTTTGAACTCCAAGCGGCCGAGCTTTAACGGAATTCCTCAGCAGTTGAGCTCCTTCGGACTTCCAGCGGTCAAACTCCTTAGCGGTCGTCCCTCGGTCAAACTTCTCAAGCGGCCGTCCCTTCAGCCGGCTGAGCTCCTTCGGACTTCCAGTGGTCGAACTTCTTGGCGGTCGTCCCTCGGTCGAACTCCTCAAGTAGCTATCCCTTCAGCTGGTCGAGCTCCTTTGAACTTTCAGTGGTCGAACTCCTCAGCAACCATCCGTCGGTCGGACTTCTCACCGACTGAGCTCCTACCAAACTTCCCAGTGACTGAGCCTTAGTCGTGCACCTCCAGCCAGATGCCAATGGGAGCCGAACTCCTTTCGAGCTTTCTCTTCAGAAGTTCGAACTCCTCCTAAATGGGCACACGTCGAAGCCCTTCAATTCTTCATTCGATCCCGAGCGACTCAGCATCAAGACAGCTGCAGCCATCACCATCAGTCCACCGTAAGCAACAGCGACCCACTGTCAGGTGGCGATGGCTATCACCCTCAACCCATTGCAGACGGCACCTTCCCATGAGACTGACTCCGTCGAACCTCAAGTGGCCCGCCAGCACGCGGCTATAGCCATCACCATCAAGCTCCGCTATAAAAAGGACCCTCCAGATACGCTAATCATGGGATCTCTGAATCTCTAAACTCTAATCTCTTTGATCTCTAAGATCTCCTCTTCTTCTCCAAGCTTCGAAACTCATTCCCGAGCACTCCATTCCTGTTGGCTAGAGCTGACTTAATCGTCGGAGAGTTCTATCAGAGCCACCCCCCCCACCGACTCCGGATGGAACTTTATTTTGCAGGTCCCCGGCGGCGACCTCATCGGCCTCCACTCCAGCGGATTCCGACGATGACTAGATTATGCATCAACAAGAATAATTTGAGATGGATCTTGAAAGTAGAGTGGATAAGCTATCCCATAGATTAAATAATCTAATAGCCAATAAAAATCCTTTATATCCATCTTTTCTTTTTGCACAACAAGTTTGTACAAT
This sequence comes from Cocos nucifera, assembly GCA_006176705.1. Taxonomy (NCBI): domain Eukaryota; kingdom Viridiplantae; phylum Streptophyta; class Magnoliopsida; order Arecales; family Arecaceae; genus Cocos; species Cocos nucifera. The sequence continues at coordinate 55,219 of QRFJ01001585.1, forward strand.
TTGTTTGAGGCCCACCCATTATGCAAGTAAATATCCACACCGATTTTTTGAGTATATATGTATGAGCAAGTTTATCAAGAACAAACCCAAATTGCCTAAAGATCAGGAAATAACCCATACTTTAATACTTACAATCCAAGCTGGGGGGCTCAACCAATTTTTTTGTGGCAATCACAACCAGTGATAACCCTAGTGCAACAAAAATCCACTTTCATGGATGCACCTTATAATATGCCCTACCCATATTATCAATCTTCTCTAAATAATAATGAATCAACTCTAAGAAGAGGATTCAGCAAGCAGTAGATGAATTAGAATTCATCAATCAACCATTGAATAATCTAGAGGAACAAAAGATTAATTCTTCAGAAAAATGCTTAGAAATCATGATAAAGTCACAGAATGACCTTATGCAAATCTTTAAAGAACTAGAGAAGTGAGGGCTTATATTTAATCAGCAGGAGAAAAGAGAGTTGCCCAGTCAGCCCACGTGTGACCCTGAGACACCATACCTAAATAAAAATTCTGATGTCCTAGAAGCTTTTTCTGAACAATTAATTAAAACTCTCGAGAAAGAAGAAGTCACAGAACAATCTAGCAAAACTAAAAAGATCCTCTTAGACCTTATAACTAAGGCAAAAATGTATAGAAAAGAATAAGAATGGTGGGATGAACCAATTCCATCACTTTACTTATATATGGATCCATCCCTAAGTGCCCTAGAATTATCAATTTCTTTTAATGGGGATAGACAAATTGATGAGATGATGGAATCAATAGAGACTTTCTAAGAGCCACAAGTGAATAATACACTAGAGAAAGTTTCACCCATAATTCTTTCCTAAGATTCGTTAAATCCCTATTTTTCCCATAATGAGGTGGATAATTTTGATGATGAGTAGAATACAGAAGTTCATGATCAAGTAGATACACTCTACTCTAAAACCACCCCATCATGGATTGAAAAACTTGAGCCACCACCTAATCCACCAATAGTTTTCTTGCTAGAACCATCAACTGACCCAGAATTGAATTCACTTTCTGACATACCTACAAACACACTACTAGAGGAATCTAACCAGGAAGATCAACTTATAGGTATTTTAAAAGAACATAAAGAAGCTGTTGGATGGGATATTACTGAAAGAAGATATAACAATTTTATGAATGATTTTTCTATATTTTACAGTACTTTTGAGGATGGCCTCCAAAATTTATCCATAATATTAGAATGATGTATGGAGGCAGATTTAAAATTAATTTTAAAAAATATCATAATTAGAAAAAAATTGATACCGAGACATATTAGATCCGAGAAAGAAAGTGGAGAAGATCAGGCTATAGTTGAAGAAATTTATAAACCACCACTCCTGATTTCAGTCCATCAAACATAATTTTTTCCTAATTATCATAAAAGTTATAGAATTTGGTATAGCATGCTTGCTCTAAATACTCTATTGATCAGGGCTATGCTTAACTGCTGAAAAGTATTCCATGAACATTTTTCTACTATGATGACAAGGCTTCCTGATTAGCCTTATCTTTTTGGAACTCTGAAGGATGTACTAAAGCTAATTATACCAAAAACTCCTTCATAGAATCCAGGTGAAGACGTTAAACTCAATGCTTACTGGGAGGCAACCTAGGTTTTTGCATTTAATATTTTTATTTTGTTTTTAGTTTATCTTTCTTTCAGGAATAAGTTGGAGGGAGAACTACAAATCCATGCTGAACGAAGAATAATTAAAACCCAGACTGAGCCAGGAGTATACTAAATCAAGTGAACTCTTTTCTTGTTATCTTCTTATCATTTATCACACTCTATTTTTCTTTCCTCCATTGAGGACAATGAAAATTAATTTGGGAGGAAGGATAAATAAAAATTTTAAGTCCTCAAGTATGGTGATAATTAGTCTTATGTACTTGATTTCATTTTGATTTGAAGTTTTTCAGGTATTTTAATCGATGATTGATTAATGGTCTAAAAAAATTTTGAAATACTAAGGATCAACTTATTAAGAAAACTCAATAAATGGTTAGGTCTGAAATAAAATAAATTTTTGAGTGATTCTTAAATCTTCTTCTAATCTATATTCAATAAAGAATCTACTTTATATGAGTATGAGTAAAAAAAATATAAAAAAATAAAAAAATTAAAATAAATAATAAGAGAAAATGAAGAGCAAGTTCTAAACATTAGTCTTTCATTGAGTAACCGAATTTCATTGTCTAAGTAAGCAATATTATTTATATCAAAAAGTGGACAATATGAAGAAGCTTGCTATATAGTTAGTTTTAACCCATAGCCTATTTGACTCAAGTCAGTAAGCCTAAGGGGTGTTCTATACCTAATGCCCTAAAGTCAACTAGTTTGGGAGTCATTGGTCCAAAGCTCGCTACAGGATCAGATAGAAAGCTTAAGAGGTTAAAACATTGCACTAGCTGTAAAAAAAAAAAAGAAAAAAAAACTCTAGTCCATACTAAAGAAAGAGGATTTAAAGAATAAAGGTGAAGAATTGATCAAAGAAAAGCTCTAAAATTTGATGTTCTTCACCTAACTACTACTTGAGATGGAATTAATAATTTAATAATGTATTTCTTAAATCTCGAATTTGGTATCAACTAATTTTAGGATGACCTGAAGAAACTTTCACATCTTATCGAGTCAGTATATACTTCTAATTTTTTTCTTTTTACTCGAGGACCAGTAAAACTCAAGTTGAAGAATGTGATAATTATCATAAATTAATAAATAAAAGTATTAAATAATATAATATTTGATATTTATTTAAAATAAATTAATAATTTTATTAGTATTTTCTAAGAAAGAAGTCTATCAATGCGAAGAGCTTGATTTATGAGTTCTAATGCAATAAATTTTACTCAAATTGGAGCTAAAATGCAAAAGTTATGAAACCTAAAAGTTTAAAATAAAAGAAAAAAATAGGTTGGTGCATGGTGGACCAATCGGTCGGTCCATGAAATAGACGCAGACCATCCAGCTCAGTAGGCATGGCCAATCGGCATGCACCACGTGGTGAACCTAGACCGCTAAGAGGTCTATAGAATTTATATTACGGCGTATAGGGGCATTTCGATAATTTGATCTAGCATGGCGAGCTCTGATTAGTTGCGGTCCTCGACACACCTGGTCCATGAGAATAGTGATGCACAATCCGACAATCCTCAGCGCAACTGGTGAAGATCTAATGGTAGGAATTAATTTTGCTTTTGATTAGGATTACCCAGCCTTCTTATGCACGATCCAATAGCCAAAAACCATCCTGGCTTCAATCCAACGGCCTAGAAATGATCTTAGAAGATATATAGTGGATTTTTGAGTTGATTTTAAGCTATTTGATCAAGATCCAATGGCTAGAAATATTTTAGGTGATTAAATTTGATCTAGACTCTGATTTGACTCCAACAAGGATCTAAAAATCCTTGTTTTTCTTCTATTTAAGCTATGCTCACACCAGGAAGCAACCCCCCTTGAGGAAAATTAGCCCTCTAAAACTCTCGCTTTTCTTCTTTCTTCATTCTTTCTTCTTTCTTTTTTCTTTTCTTTATTTTAGGTGATCTAAAGATGCTAGGAGCCAGAGAATTTCAAATCATGAGCAACTAAAGATCAAACTTCTGGAACGTAGATGAAGTCTTCGAGCATAGTTGTATTTTTTTCCTTTATTTTTTATAATTTCTTTTATGCGAAGAATAACATGTTCTCCTATCCAATCTTAACTCTTATTCCCCACATGCTTATTATTAATTGATATTTAAATAAGCTATATTTATAGAGATGGATTATAATCGAGAGATACAGTCCATGCTCAATTTAATAGTTTATATTAGAAAAAATCAATAAAAAGCTATATTATTAATTCTTTTAAGAATTAAAGTGTTGAATAGCATATAATTTTATTGAAATGGATCATGATTGGGAGACACGGTTCATGCTCCAAGAAAATAGGTTATAATTATAACTAAATTCTTAAAAATATTAAATTCTTGCATTAAAAAGAATTACCATAATCATTTTAGAGATAGATTCAAAATTTTTGAATACTTGTTAATTAATCTCAAAATTTTAATTAATTAAGTAGGTACTTTCTTTTAATTTGTTAAATTATTATTAATTTTTTAACTTACTTATTTAAATTTTTTCTTTAGAGATTAATTTAAATTTTATTTTTTTAATTAAATTGAATGTAACTCAGTCTTCAATCCCTGAGAAAATCGACACTCGACTCACCACTATCTTACTTAATATTAAAATTGGGTCTAATTTTTATTTGATGCTATAATAACAATTAGTCATTAGTCCCTAGCCATATGGGTCCTTGTATTGCATATTGGCTATAGTTAGTTCATTATAGGAATATGATGTGCACCTAGATAGAATCTGTCATTCTTGGTAGACAAAGAAGATGATCCTATGTTAATTTATGAGTGAGTTCAAGAGTCCTTGGCCAAGACAAAGTGAGTAGTGGAAAAGAGTTTCCATATACTTCATATCATAAATTCAAGTCGAATAAATCTTACATATGATAGATGTTATAGTTTGATAAGTAATCTATAACCTCCATCTTGTTGGAACCCTGATGGAAGAACTGTATCACATGATAACTATATCTAGAAGTTCACCTTCTATTCTACTGGAGTGCCAATACATGCTGCTAGGTATCTCTGGTGGACTATATCATGATATCACTTGCTCTGGCATCTATTAAGAATTATGTCCCAAAGCCAATTGTCAGTCTATTGATAGTTAAGCTCATTTATGTATATATATGTAAATTGATAATTAATAAAATATTATTTAGCCTTTTTATCATAACTATTTATATCTTCTAATTAACTCCTGTGTTATGATGAAGTTTTTAAGACTATTTTAAATTGATAAAGAAGGATTTATCATTTGATCCTTAAACCTGTTCGCGATCAAACGATATGCTATTACTATGACGATAGTAATATCAAGTGTAAGTCGTTGTATGCCATATAGGTTGGTTATCTTCTTAATCAAGAAGTGTGGCAATATTGGTATGGCATGCAGAAAAGATATAGGAGTATATCTGCACTAAATGTGACCATTTTGGAGCATTCTACTATCAAGAATTACTCTAAAAGGATATGGATATAAGTGTCCCTCAGATTTGAGATTATCATGGTGACTTGCAAATAACTCACTGCACTTTGGTACCAGACAATCTAAATTTCTATTTGAGTGGTGAAAGATTTCTAGGTGCAGCCAAGTACTTAATAAATCAGTACGTGAGTCAAGATGGAATTGATCACTCCAAGAGCTTGAAGATAACGCATCACTGTATTTCAATTTAGCAAAATCTTAGTTAGGATAATCCATATGATATATTTAAAATTTGAAATATAATATGGATGGCTCATTCAGGGTTGATAGTTAAATCCTAGGTCATCCTCTTAGCATTCAGGATCAAAGGAATAAATTATACAATAACCATATTCTAGTAGATTTTGAATATTATTTTGCATAAATTTGGCCTATCCGGACATCGGATACCATTGCTAGATGGTCAATTTGATTGGTACAAAAATTTATTTTGATGCTTTCGGCTTAGGTTCAAATCTATGGAATCACACTCAAAAGAAGCACCTATCTGATCATGTGGCTGATCGAGAGTCTCATTGGATTGAAACTCTATAATCAAGAGTCCCATTAGATTGAAACTCTATAATCAGAAGTTTGACTGAGTTAGAACTCGATGATCAAGAGTTTTACTAGACTAAGACTCTATGATCAGGAGTCTCACTGAATTAGGATTCTATAATCAGGAATCCCACTAGACTGAGACTCTATAATTGGAGTCTCACTGGACTAGGACTCTATAACCAGGAGTCCCACTCAACAAAACTCTATCATTAGAGGATTAGTTAGTAATAAAATTACTAATTTGCTTAATTTAATTGAGCAATAAAGTTTGGATTAAATCTAATTGAATTGGATTTAATTTTGAAGGAACCAGATCTAGGATTTCACAGGTAGATCTTGAAATTTTTTCAAGATCATACAGTGGAAGAATTAAATAAATGTATAATTTATTTAAATAACCATGTAAACACCTAGATTTTAGATCTATTATATGATCAAGGCATGATATTAAATCAAAAATTAAAATTAAATAAGAAAGAAAAAGATTGATCAAATCAACCTAGATCTACACTACATCAAATGCAGGTATGAAGTTTATAGATCAGATCTATTATCTGAGCAAGTTTAGATGTTCTAACTTACTGATCCAAACTTGAGGATGAAGTCATGAGCCGCACACGTGTCCGACCTCTAGGAGTCATCTACATGAGCCTATGATCCCTGATATGACGTTCAATGCAGGAAATCAGCACAGCATGCTAGTACTATGCTGATCCTTCTTCGACGATCGATCCAATGCTTTCTTCTTTAAAATTTAGACTCTTCAAAATATGAGAAGAAAGATGAGAGTTTGCTGATCTAATACTCTCTCAAAAAAACTCAAAAGAAAGGAGGAGAGATTGAAAATAAAACAGTCCTAGAAGAAGACTCTCTTCTTCTTCTCTTTTCTCTCACCTAGACACCTAGTTTGATGCCTATGAACCCCCACGCCCAAGAATCATCTTCCTCTAATTTTTGCACACCGCAAATATCTCCTAAATCTTTATATTTTATAAAAAAATTAGAATAAAATTCATCCAATAAATAGGAAAAAAGAAGAGTCCAAATTAGGTCAAATTTCTAGACTAGGAATATCCAAACATGAAAAGTTGTTGGGGTGCCCAAGAGTTGGGCACCTCCTCCATAATTTTTGGCATGGACCAACAAGAGAGGGTGCACAAAAAAGGAGATTATTTTCATGAAATAAGAGAAGAATTAATTAAAAGAGAGGGCAGCACTCAAGAGAAGATGTTTTGGTCAATGAGAATTCTATCTCATAGAATCCTAAGCAAAACCAATTCCTCCTTTGACTTGGTCTTCCACCTAACTTCCAAATATGACTTGGAGGGAAAGAAGGGGCATGGAAGTCAGGAAGAAAGAGATTTTTCATAAAAAATACCTAAAAAATAGGTATGGGGGGCGTTGGGACCAAGGTGGCACAAGGAGATAGGGAGTCCTAGTCACACTAGGACTCCTATTTTAACTTGGTCAAACAAGATCTTTTAACTAAATAAAATTAAGATTAAACCAATATAATTAAATAAGATCCTAATCCATTTAAAAACTTAATTAAATTAAATTAAATTAGATATAATTTTAATTTATTTTTTAATTAAATTAGAAAATTAGGTTAATCTGAGTCCTAGTTAAACTAGGACTAGTTCTTCCTTACACTTGGCTTATCCAATAAACCAATTAGACTTGATTCAATCAAGCCCAAACTAAATCTAATTAAATTATATTTAATTAAACTTAATCTCAATCTATTAGCTTCATTAAATTAAGTCAATTAGTAATTCAACTGCTAATCGATCCTCTTGCAATACTTGCACTAGGTTAAACACCAATTGTATTGATTGTTTAATCCTAGAATGATTCTTAATCATTGATCAACCATCCGATCAGATCATAAGCTCTAATATGTGTGACCTCATAGGTTCGAACCTAAGTCGATAGCATAAGAATAAATTTTTATACCAATCAAAGTGACCATCTAGCAATAATATCCGATGGTCGGATAGGTCGAAGGTGTAGAACACTATCCTTAGAACCCATGCGGATATAGTTTTCATATAATTCATCCCCTTGACCACAATGCTCGTAAGATACATCAGAGTTCAATTATCAACTCTGATCGGATTGTCCACATTATATTTCAAAATACCAAATCCATCTAATGGATTATCTAGGCCAAGATTTTGCTATATTGAAATACAGTGATACATTCTTCTCTAACTCTTAGAGTGGTCAATTCCATCTTGATCACACTCCGACTTTGCAAGTACTTGACTGTGCCTAGAAGCCTTCCATTGCTAAATTAGAAATTCAGTTAGTCCGATACCAAAGCACAGTGAGTTGCTTGCAAGTTACTGAGGTGATCTCAGGTCTAAGGGATACTTATACCTATATCCCATCAGAGATATTCTCGATAATAGAATGCTCTAGAGTTGATCACGTTTAATGATGATGTATCCATATATCTCACCTATATGCCATACCAGTATCTCCACACACCTTGGTTAAGAGAACAACCAACCTATATGGCATATAGCAACCTATGCTCGATAGACATTGTCGTCCTAACTAACAATCTATCATTTGATCGTAAATAAATTTAAGGACTAATTGATAAATTCTCTCTTTATCAAAACTAAATAGTCCTAAGGACTTCATCACAATAATGGAGTTCATTAGAAGATGTAAACTTATGATGAAAAAAGATGGCAAAATATTTTTATTAATTAATAAATTAATTATAATATCTCAACCATCAACAAACTGATGATTAGCTTTGGAACATAATTTTCAACAAATTTAGTTTGACCCAATTAGGTTATAGGATGACCTAATCGCTAAGGGAGTTCATTTCCTAATTTGATAAGAACTTGGACTCGATCAAATCTTAATTTGATTATGATTTATTTAAATCATTTTCAAGCCTAATTAGATTGGGTTTACTCTTATTAATTTGGTTCTAATTTGATTAAAATCAAATGATGAGATCTAGAGTCCAAAATAGTTGGACTAGCTTCATGTGCCAAGACTCCCCATGCGCCACTTTTGTTCCATGCATTCTTTCTCATGCAACTATCAGATTTGTGCATGAGAGAAGATCCATGCCCAGGCCTTTCTCATAACTCTTAGGATAGAGTTTAAGTTAGTTTGAAGTTCAAATCCAAAAGGAGTTAGGATTAAAGCTAAACAACTAATTCAGCCCTATCCAATGTTGCCGCCCACTCTTTAAAAGACCTATTCTTTTATACACCAAATCCAATCTCTTTTCCACCATGAAACATCTAAGAGAAGGGGCCAAAAACTATCTTGGGGTGTGAGGTTTCTAGGTGGGAAGCCTTCTTAGACGTGTGAGCAAAGAGAGGAGCTCTTCCTCCTCTAGGGTGAGGGATCAAACCCTAGATTCGAGGTTTTATTTTTAGAAGAAAGAAAAATCAGAGAAAAAAAGGTTTTCTTTGTTCTTCTTGTTCTTCCCTACATCCTCTAGAGATTCTTCTTTGACTTTGGAGAGTCTGAGAGATTCAAAGGATAAGAAGAAATTAGATCAACTGTCTCTTCGATCTTCACACAACCTAGCAGTCCTGGAAGATTGGATCAGTGCAAGACCTCGAGTGGATGATCCATAGAAACCAGACATCCTGTACAGCTACAAGTGATAATCAGAGCTTTATATCTAAAAATTTCAATAGTGGAGATCATCAATCTGCGATTAGGTATAAGGTTTTGAACCTTAATAAATAGATCTAAAAGTTAGATCTAGATTCTAGCATCGATGTGATCGATGTTCATATTTTATTTTTCATATTTTTATGCATGTTATACCATGTTATAGATCCTAGAGTAGGTGTTTTAGATCTGATCCTAAGTATGATTGATAGATTAAAATATTTAATCTTAAGTCTTTCGCTTTTAAAAATTTTAAAATCATGCTTAGAATGCTTGTCGATTTTCATCAGTGGTATCAAAGCCTAGATTTTTTATAACAAGATATATGTGTATATTTGGATCTGATTTTTGATTATTTAGATTAGATCTAAATATATTTCTTCAATAAAAATCTAAAAATAATAGATCACATATATTGATTAAAAGATTACCATGTTGTAAGATTTACCTCTTATAGTGGAGAGGTTATCCTAATATATGCTAATCTAAAAATATAAATCATAAATATATTAGATTAGATCTAAGTTGATTTATGATTTATTTTTAAAACTTATTTCTAAAATTTACTTGCAATCAAAAATTAGTTCTGAGGTATCGAACCCCAATCCATCAGCCTTGAACTTAATTAAGAATTAAGAGTTCTTTGTTAGGATCTAGAATTATGAATTGACGATCCTAAGATAATTTCATAACTCATGGGTTAAAGGGTTGTTAGAATCAAGTCTATTAATTAAGTTAGACCTAAGGTTAGAATTAAGGAATGGACTAATCAAGAGTAGTTGATCAAATCTAATCAAATATTGTCGGAGATTAGGTCAAGAACACTCTAAATCAATTGCAATAATTGTAGTTGGTCAAGTCCATATCTTTAATAAGAACCAAATGGACTTGATTTTGGCTCAGTGGTCAAGCCCAAATTATTAGGTTGATTGAGTTGAAAACTAATTAACTAGTTGGTGTCTAAGATAAGTTTGACAGTATTGATTGATGGTTTTTAATTGAAAGCTACTCGCATAGATTCGCTCTATGGTGAGTTAATTGCATATCCCTCCCATCAATCTTACCTAGTCGACATGATAGATTAGATTTTGATTAGATCACATGATGATTCGTATAGACCCATGTCAATTAGGTAAATTAGTGTGACTAATTTAGGTGCCTCTAGACCTACTTAATTCTGATCCTCTTTGATCTGACTTGGTGAAGTCAGTGAAAGGATCATGATTAGCTGGTCAATCTCTTCTCTCTTCTAAAATCATATTAACTAAATTCTCTAAATTATTAGGTCCTTAAAAATGACATCGTTATGGTGATAATTGGATCATAACCTTTCATTAAGTTGGATGATAATGGATCTATTAGTTTAATAATCATTGAAGGCCCAAAGGCCTGGTGTTTATTGACTAATAAAATTATCATTCATAATATGATAACTTGATAGTGTCTCTCTAATGATGGTTAGGTTGGCTGACCAAAGTCGGGCCTAATCATTCATTGGTTAAATGTGCCAAGTATGGTCATGCTAATGGTTTGACCTAACCAGACCTTTTTAGTGGAGGCCAAAGCTCATTGAATTAGCATCTAGGGCAAAATTAATTTCTAAAAATTACTTTAAAAAATAATTAGTTAAGAACCTATCCATAGATGCACATGGGTTTGCCGACCAAAGTTGAGTATGTGTGCAGTCTATGTGGATTCTAGTACTTGCTAAGAAATTAAGATAATTCTTTGAATTGAAGATAGAGGCTACCAATTCATATAAAATAGTGGAAGAGCCTTTAGACTAAGGTCCAAGTCTTTAGGCTTATTAATTTACATACTAATCAAATTTTTGATTTTTCTTTTGTATAGTTATGGCCACTACCCTATCGCTCTTATCACTGTTGGACAGTGATAAATTAACGAGACTTAACTTCAATAGCTGGTATCGAAAGTTAAAGATTATTCTGGAGCATGAGTGGATTATATACATTCTAATAGATCCAGCACCTGAGGAGCCAGCTCCAAATGCTAATGACATAGTTCAAGACACTTATTAGAAGTGGCTCAATGACTGAATCATGGTGCATTCCATTATGCTAGTAGTGATGAGCGACAAGTTCAGTTATAGGTTCGAAAATACTCAGCTTGAAGACATGCTTCAAATGTTGAACGAGTCCTTTAGCACTTTCAACAATGTTGAGAGGCACAAGATAAGTTGTGCTATCTTCAACACCTGAATGAGGAATGGGGCATCAGTCATTGATCATGTATTGTATATGATTGAGTTAATTGATCACTTGAGCAAGCTTGATTTTTTCTTGCATGAATAGCTTAGGAAAGATACCATGCTGAACTCCTTGCCCAGTCCTATCTTCCATTTCTTACTCATTATAGAATGATAAAGTCTGTAGTTAACTACCGTGGATTTCTAGGGTTATTGTAGAACTTTGAGAAGGATCACCAGCTCCATAAGAAATCAGTGAATTTAGTGGAAGGATCTTCTTCTAATCGTCAATCCTTTAAGAAAGGAAAGAAAAATAAGAAGAAAAAAGTAAGAAAATACAGCAGCATGCTAGAACTTCTATGTAGGGTCAGACCAAGAAACCCAAGTCTGACTAGAGCCAAGCGAAATGCTTCTACTATAAGAAGTAGGGGCATTAGAAAAAAAACTATCCTCAGTACATTACCTTCCTGGACCAAAATAGGTCGAGGAAGAAGCAAGCAGATGCTAGCCAAGATAATTATATGATAACTTCTTACAATTTCTCAATATATGATATTATTATCTAGATATTAGATACTGGAAGTCCTTATTATATTTGCAATTCATTGCAAGATTTATAGGTTAGTAGGAGATTTGAAGAAAGCAAAAGATTCCTAAATATTGGAGATGGAAGATCAGTTCCAGTTCTAGCTTTAAGGATCATTAAGCTTGTATTCAATTCTCATATAGTTGTTTTGAGTGAATATCATTTGTTTTCAAGTTTTTTATTGAATATTATTTCTATAGGCCTCTTGACCAAAGCCAATTATTAAAATTAATAAAGAAAAATTTTTGCAATGTCATTTTAAATATTGTATTTAATGGATAATTAAACAATGGAATTTACATATTATCATAGCCTGTTAATATGGTCTACTCATTCGGTAAACTTTCTATGATAGATAGTGTATCTGATGCCTATCTTTAGCATTATAGGCTAAGTCATATTAATAAGAACAGGATGAATAGGTTGACTCAAGAGAAAATCCTTGAAGTCAATGATTTTGAATCATTGCCCACCTATGAGTCTTGTCTACTTCGAAAGATGACCAAGTCATCTTTTATTGAAAAAGGTGAGCAAGACAGTGAGCTTCTAGGTCTCGTACATATTGATGTATATGGACCTATGAGCACTAGTGCTAGAGATGGATATCACTACTTTATTATATTTACAGATGACCTATCTAGGTATGTGTACCTCTACTTGATAAAACATAAATCTGAATCATTTGAAATATTCAAATGGTTCCATAATGAAGTAGAGAAATAAACTGAGAAGAGTATTAAAACTCTTTAGTTTGATCGAGTGGATGAATACCTCTCTAATGAGTTTCTGAAATATCTAAAAAAGAATGGAATTCTCTCTTAATAGACTCCTCCTAGAATACCATAATATAATGGTGTGTCAGAAAGGAGAAATCGAATCCTATTAGACATGATTCATTCCAGGATGGGCTTTGCCAGTCTGCCAATCTTTTTTTGGGGATATGTGCTCAAATCAGCTTGTTATATTCTAAATAGGATTCTGAGTAAGTCTATAGCCAAAATACCATATGAGATATAGACTGGATGTAAGTCAATACTCTCACATCTTAGGATTTGAAAGTGTCCAACTTATGTCAAACATTTAATGATAGATAAGCTTGGACCTAGGTCTGACAAATGCAACTTCATAGTACCCAAAAGAAACCAAAGGTATTACTTCTATCGAGCTGATGAACAAAAGATGTTCATTAGCCTTAAGGTAGTCTTTCTAGATAAGGAGTTCTTTGATGAAAAAACTAATGCCTCTAAAGTTGAACTTAAGAAAGTTCAATAGATAGAAGAACCAACACCAGTAGCTGAACTCAAGTCGGATTTGATTAGATCAAATTTGGAGCCTAATATGCCTGCACTCTTAAGACAATCTGGTAGAGTACCATATCAGCTGGATAGATATCATGAATTTCTAGTTGGAATGGTGATCTTATCAAACTTGATGAGAATGATGAGGATCTAATCACCTACATGGATGCAATACAGAGATCCAACTCTAATAAGTGACTTGAGGCCATAAAATTCAAAATAGACTCCATGAAGGTCAATGATGTATGGACATTACTTGATCCACCTGAAGGAATAAAATTCATAGAGTGTAAATGGATCTTCAAAAGAAAAAGGGATGCAGATGGAAAGGTGGAGATCTATAAAGCCCACCTAGTTGCCAAGAGGTATCATCAGCATTATGGTATAAATTATGATGACACGTTTTCTTCTATGGTAATGCTCTAATCCATCTAGATTATGCTTATGATAGCTATCCATCTGGACTATAAAATCTAGTAGATGGATGTAAAGACAGCTTTTCTAAATGAAAAGTTGGAAGAAGAGGTGTATATAATACAACATAAAAAATTCACATTCATAGATGAGTCTAAGATGTGCAAGCTTCAGAAATCTATCTATGGATTTAAGTAAGCATCTTGAAGTTGGAACATGCATTTTGATAAAACAATTAGAATGTATGACTTCGTTAAGAACAGAGAGAAACTCTATATTTATAAATGGGCTAATGATTTCGTAATTGTATATCTTATGTTGTATGTGGATGATATTCTCTTAATTGAAAATGACATCCCTGTATTGCAAGGAATAAAGATTTGACCATCATCTCAATTCTCCATAGACTTAAGAGAGACATCCTACATCCTAGAAATGAAGATCTATAGAGATAGATCAAAGAGATTGCTTGGATTATTCCAGTCTACGTATATTGATACTATGTTGAAGCGATTCAGCATGAAAAATTTTAAGAAGGGCTATCTTTCGATAGGCCATAGAATTTCTCTCTCGAAGAGAGATTATCCGACAATACCTCAAGAAAGAGAGCATATGAGTAGAATATCATATGTCTCGATAGTGGATTCTATTATGTACACCATAACATATACCAGACTAAATATAGCATACTCACTAAAGGCAGTGAGCAAATACCAGTCTGATCCAAAAGAGAACCACTAGAAGGTTGAAAAAGCTATTTTTAAGTATTTGAGAAATACTTAGGACCAGTGGCTAGTTTATGGTGAATTAGATTTGAAACTTATAGGATTTACGAACTCCAATTTTTAATATGATCATAATGATAGTAAAAGTATGTTAGGGTACATATTTATCCTTAACTGTAGAGTTGTTTGCTGAAAAAGTTTTTATGACCGACTCAATTTGCGAGGTGGAATACATCGCAGCATTCGATGCTGCCAAGAAAGCTGTGTGGTTGAGAAAGTTCATCACCAAGCTTGGAGTAACACCCTTTCTTGATGGTCCAGTCCTTCTTTACTGCGACAACACTATAGCCATTATCAGGCGAAGGAACTAAAGGCATACCAACTAACGAAGCATATTATGTGTTGCTATCACCTTGTCTGAGAGATCATGGATAGAGATGATGTCGAGCTTCAGAAGATCGATGGAAAAGAAAATCTGACTGACCCATTCACTAAAGCCCTTGCGATAAAAGAGTTCGATAATTATAAGTCGAAGATAGGTATACGATACTGTACTGAGTGGCTTTAGCCCAAGTGAGAGTTATTGAGAATTATGTTCTAAAGTCAATCATCAGTGTATTGATAGTTGAGCTCATTTATGTATATGTATGTAAATTGATAATTAATAAAATATTATATGGATTTTTTTATCGTAAATGTGTACATCTTTTAATAAACTCCTATGTTGTGATGAAGTCCTTAGGACTATTTTAAATTGATAAAGAAGAATTTATCATTTGATCCTTAAATTAACTTGTTTGCAACCAAATGATATACTATTACTAGGACGATATCAATATCAAGTATAGATCATTGTGTGCCATATAAGTTGATTATCCTCTTAACCAAGGAATGTAGAAATAATGGTATGGCATGTAGATGAGATATTGAAGTATATTTGCACTGAATATGACCACTTTGGAGCATTCTACTATCAAGAATTATTCTAAAGGGATATGGGTATAAGTATCCCTCAAATTTGAGATCATCACGGTGACTTGCAAGCAAATCACTACACTTTGGTGTCAAATTACATGAATTTCTAATTCAATGATGGAAGGATTCTAGGTATAGTCAAGTACTTGATAAGTCGGTGCATGAGTCAAAATGGAATTGATCACTCCAAGAACTTAGAAATAACGCATCATTGTATTTTAATTTAGCAAAATTTTGGTTAGGATAATTTATATGATGGATTTAAAATTTGAAATACAATATGGACGGCTCATTCAGGGTTGATAGTTAAACCCTAGGTCATCTTTTGAGCATTCAGGGTCAAAGGGATGAATTATACAGTAACCACATTCTAGTAGGTTCTAAATATTATTTTGCATACATTCAGTCTATCCGGATGTCGGGTACTATTGCTAAATGATCACTTTGAGTGGTACAAAAATTTATTCCGATGCTACCAGCTTAGATTTGAACCTATGGGATCAGACTCCAAAAAAGTACCTGTCTGATCATATGGCTAATCGAGAGTTCCATTGGATTAGGACTCTATGATCAAGAGTCTCATTAGGAGTCCCAATGAGTTAGGACTCTATGATCAAGAGTTTCATGAGACTGGGACTCTATAATCAGGAGTCCTACTGAGTTAGGACTCTATGATTAGGAGTCCCACTAGATCGAGACTCTATGATCAGAGTCTCATTGAATTAGAACTCTATGACCAGTAGTCCCACTTGACTGGGACTCTATCATTGGAGGATTAGTTAGCAATAAGATTATTAATTTGCCTAATTTGATTGAGCAATGAAGTTTGGATTACATTTAATTGAATTGGATTCAATTTGGTTTGATCCGATTAGGTTATAGGATGACCTAATCTCTAAGAGAGTTTGTTTCCTGATTTGATCAAGACTTGGACTCGATCAAATCTTAATTTGATTATAATTTAATTAAGTCAATTTCAAGCTTAATTGGATTGGGTTTACTCTTATTAATTTGGGTCTAATTTGATTGGAATTAAATGATAAGATCTAGAGTCCAAAATAGTTGGACTAGCTTCATGTGCCAAGACTCCCATGCACCACTTCTGTTCCATGCATTCTTTCTCATGCAAATATCAGATTTGCATGTGAGAGAAGCTCCATGCCCAAACCTTTCTCATGCCTCTTAAGATAGGGTTTAAGTTAGTTTGAAGTTCAAATCCAAAAGGAGTTTGGATTAAAGCTAAACAAGTAATTCAACCCTATCCAATGTTGTTGCCCACTCTTTAAAAGACCTATTCTATTGTGCGCTAAATCTAATCTCTTTTCCACCATGAAACATCTAAGAGAAGGGGCCAAAAACTATCTTAGGGCATGAGGTTTCTGGGTGGGAAGCCTTCTTAGGCATGAGAGCAAAGAGAGGAGCTCTTCCTCCTCTAGGGTAAGAGATCAAACCCTAGATTCAGGGTTTTGTTTTTGGAAGAAAGAAAAATTAGAAAGGAAAAGGATTTCTTTGTTCTTCTTGTTCTTCCCTACATCCTCCAGAGATCCTTCTTCAACTTTGGAGAGTTTGAGAGGTTCGAAGAATGAGAAAAAATTAGATCAATCATCTCTTCGATCTTTACGTGATCTAGCAATCTTAGAAGAACAGATCAATGCAAGACTTCAAGTGAACGATCCGTAAATGCCGCACAACCTATGCAGCTGTAAGCAATGACCAGAGCTTCACATCTGAAAGTTTCAATAGTAGAGATCATCAATCCATAATCAGGTATAAGGTTTTGAACCTTAGTAGATAGATATAAAAGTTAGATTTAAATTCTAGCATTGATGTAATCGATGTTCATATTTTATTTTTCAGATTTTTATGCATGCTATACCATGTTATAGATCCTAGGGTAGGTATTTTAGATCTGATCCTAAGTAAAATTGATAGATTAAAATATTTAATTTTAAGTCTTTTGCTTTTAAAAATTTTAAAATCATGATTAGAATACCTATTGATTTCCATCAGCACCACTTTTTAGAATGATCCCCCGTGCAGAATACGGATCTCCCAAGTCTAGGATTGGAACACCGGTGATGATGTCGATACCGCAACCAAAAGAAAGAAGAGATAAATAAAAAGGATATAATTAAATATGTAGATTAAGCTAAGGCTTATCTCCAAAGGACATGTAAGCTTTACTATAAGAAAAGAGAAAATTTATAAGAAGAGATCACATACTCTTAACCCTTTCCCTCTTAACAAGAAGCACTCTCCCTCATAAAGCTCTCTTTCTAGGAGATCTCCTATATCTCTAATCACTATCTGATAGTCTGTTTGAAGCATCCCTATGTTTCTGCTCTCTATCGGCTCTTCTCAGCCATCGCTGCCTCTGCTATCGACTGCTACCCACGATCTACTGCTGCTAATCTATCCCTTGCTGCCATAGCTCCCACTAGAGTCTTTTAAAGGCCTAAACCTCAATTTGACTTGATTTAGGCTTCCTAATAGCATCCAAATTAGCCTCTGGCCTGTCGATCACACCCGCTCACTCCCGTAGCCATTCGAGCATGCACCACACGTGAAATGATGCAAAACAAAGCCATAGACCCTATAATATGGCTATAGATCGCTAAGCAATCCATGCATGAGACGTGGACCACATGAAAACCGATGAACCATGCATAACATGCGTGTGGACCACAAGCACCCCCCTTTCCTCTGCACTGTGTGGTGCATGGTGAGCCGCATGGGTGCCGACCTAGGCTGCGCCCGCCTGGGCCATGCCCAGCTGTAGGCCACATGCCTGCGGGCTATGCAAGCCTATGATTCATGTCTTCTACAGGCTTTTCTTTGCTGGATCTTCACTATGGATTGAATTCAAGGCATTTTTCTCAATAATCTCTACCTCGACTAGATATTCGACCTCCACCTAACCTTAAAAACTTTCTGGATAATCTCGCCTCGCCTTCATGCTCTAGTGCAAATACCTGTCAACTCATGGTTGGGCAAATATAGGAGTCGAGTCAGATCGCTTGATCTCATCTCCATCATATGCTATGATTAGTCTAACTTAAGACCTGCTAGAGGTAGCTTTTTGCAACAACAAAAACTTCATCTTACAACATCACCTATCATCCTTCCAAGTCTTCCATCTTGTGTCCAATCCACCTATACCTGGAGCTCTACTTTACACTAGGCTCCCATTGGCACCTAAAGCTCCACCTCATGCTAAGCTCCCTATCAAGAGATAATGTTCTCCATACTCTTTTTTCTTAAAACAATCCTACTACCATACATGACCTTCAAGATTCCATCACCAGCTCCCCACCTGTAGTTGTTTAAATCTAGTCTGATTAGTAAAATTAGATTTTTTTCTAAAACTAGATATATATAGATCCTCATCTAATTTTCTCACTGCTCCATCATGTACTTGTAAGCTGATGTTCTTAATGTCTTTGATCGTAGAGCTCGATCCATCTGATAAATAAACAGTGCCCTTACTGCTCTCTAGGGAGTCAAACAGCTCTTCTCTGTAACAAATATGATCTGAATATACATAATTTAAAATTTACTACTAGGAAGAAGTAGATATTTCATCTAAGATCATAAGCACATAATCATCGGTCTCATCTATATGCTACTATGGACCACCATCATAGTAGTCTTCGTCCGATCTATGAGTTTGGGCAATATTTGATATGATGCCCCTGCTCATCACATCGGTAGCATCTATATTCCTAGTGTTCCTCGGCTTGGACTTAGATCGCCCACCTCACGATCCCCTACTACTTCATCTTCTGCCACCCCACCTCCGGTCACCATCATAGCCAAGTTGCCTCCTAAACTTGAGATTCGATTCTTTTATCTAAGAACCTCATTCTGGAGAACTGCAAAAGTAATCTTTTTCATCTTAATAGTATTCTTTTCCATAAGAAAAGCAGTCACTAAAGACTCAAAAGAAGAAAAAAATGATGAAAGCAGGACCAATATCCTGGTCTTCTCCTTCACCTTTTTACCAATGCTAAGAAGGTCGGTGAGGTTTTTCTTGAAGTTGTTGAGATGCTCCTTCATGCTATATCCCTCATTCATCCATAGCTACTAGAACTACTTTCAGCAAAAGAGAGCATTGATGAGTGACTTTGTCATGTACATCTCCTCGAGTTTTGACCACATCGCTATCGAAAAAGTCTCGCTAAGTACATGGATCATTACATCATCGATCAAGTACAAGTGGATCATACTCATCATCTGCATCTAGAGTTGTTTGCAATTCTTCACCTCCATGGTAGTCGACATCTTCTCATACAAGAGAGCATCGATCAATCTTTGTTGGATGAGCACATCCTTCACCCTTGCTTGCTATAAGAAGAAATTGCTCTTTCCATCATATCGATTAATCTCTATCTTGATTAAGCTTATCTTTTTCATCTTCTTTAATCTTAATCAATACCACCATAATCTAGCACTCTCGTATAACCTGGCTTTGATATTAATTATCATGATACTACTTGCTCTAGCACCACCTCTTAGAACCTCGTGCGGAATATAGATCCCTCAAGTTCAGGATCAGAATGCCGATGATAATGTCGATACCGTAATAGGAAAAAAAAAAGAGAAATAGAAAAGATATAATTAAATATATAGATTAAGCCAAGACTTACTTCCATAAGGCATATAAGCGTCACTTGTTAGGATTAGTGATGCTCCCAAGCCTTGGGAGGCCACTGAAGGAGTCAAGGTGTTGGTTTTGGGAGACTAGGATAGGTGTCATCCTAGGGCTAGGATCGGTTTGATTCTAGGATGAAGGTTCAACCCTCCACGATCATGAGGCCTAGATTTGTGGATCTCATGGAAGGCAACTTAGAGTTTGGACCAAGTTTGGGTCCATGGGGTTGAGTGCAAGATCAGACCATAGGTGTACATGGGTTTGGGCAAGTGCATTCGGACTGGGTTAGCCTAGGGAGTTTTTTATGGATTAGAGTTTTAGTCTATATACAGGAATATATATACATGTATATTGTAAATTCTAGTAGAAGAGGAGAGAAATATAGAGCCATTTTCTTCCACATCTCTTCCTCTTTGATTTCTTCATATGCCAAGGTGCCCTAGGGGGTGCGCCTCCAAGCACGGAGGAAAGAGGCATGCCCCCACTCTTCCTTCAGCCTCAACAATGTCGAGGGATCTTGCACATCAATTGATATCAAAGCAATACCGGATTATTACAATTGGTATCAGAGTGATACCAGATTATTTCAAGAGATGGAATGAAGGAGAAGTCGAGAAGGGTCTGGAAGGCTGCAAAAAAATATAAAAATCTGGTACCTCAAGATTCGGTCCATGATAAGCGAAGAATAAGATTCAGGAGCCATGAGAAAGATCAGCCAACATATATTCGGATTGACTTGAATATGCAGTCGAGTCGGCTCAGGGTGAGACCAAGCCGGCTTGGCCCGTATCTAAGCCAACTCTCTCAGGCGGACATAAAGCAGTGCTCAGACTAGATGCAATCAAATCAGCCTGACTGTGGACCGAGCTGGCTCGATGGAGGCGAACAGCATGATGGCGAACAGGCACGGGCATGCGAGTGAAAGCCTTTTGATAAGGTCTACAGCTCCTAACTCATGGACTAGGTCTATTCACGAGGTCAATGGAGCTATTGCGCTATCTAGTGGCCAGGAGAGCATGCGGGAGCTGATCAGATGGCTTTTGAAATAATTAGGGCTTATAAGAAGACCTCCCAACCTAAGAAATAGAGAAAGTCTCAGAAAAACCTCTCAGATGATGTAGATACAAGGCAGAAAGTGCTAGGTGCTGCAGTAGTGCCTCCCTGAAGGCATGGGGACTGGGAGAAGCTCAATGGTGTAGCAGTCGAAGAGGATATCTCAGTAGAGAGTGTCACGAGCTTCTCAGAGAGATCAAGCACCAGGTCTCAGGGAGAGCTAGGGGTCTCAAGGAGTGCCAAGATCATTAAGGAAGCCGAAAGTGTCCTGAAATGATAGGATTGCCTAGGGACAAAGGTTGGAGCTTGATGTAGAGGCTGAGAGGATCATAGAATGTCCAGGAATGTCGAGAATCCTGGATCGGTAGATCTGTGAGGGAGATCTTCTTAGAATTTCTATGAGAGCATCATATGGGCGAGTGCTTCTGGATTGAGAGAGAGGGTTTGTGAGTTGAGATTATATCTTCTCTATTGTTCTTTCTTGGTAGTAAAGCATTGCATGTCCTATGGATGTTGGCACTTGGGCCAAACTACGTATATAGTTATGTTCGTTTGTCTTCTTCTATCTTTTCATAGCAACAGGTGGTGCCATATCTCTTATAGGTGATCTCGGGTGGGTGATCTATGTTCTACAATTGATGGATCTATCCTAATAGTGGTATTAGAGTAATACTAGATTATTTCAAGTTGTATCAGAGCTAGGAGGAGTCAAATTATTCCAAGGGATTGCTACGGTGGTGGTCAAGTTAGAAGAATGGCACAATCAAGGAGGATGCTCTCATGTGCAAGAAGAAGCCAGATGGAGCTCAGTGTGAGGTGGAGCTCCAGGTCGAGATGAATCGGACATGACACTCAGTTGGGATTGAGCGGCTTGATTTGACTCCCATGTTTGTCGATCCATGAGCAACAGGTGGTAGCCCCAAGACATGGAGGCGGTATCATACAGAAAGCTCTCATATTTGAGGTGGAGTTGAATATCGAGTCGAGATGGAGAATGCAGAAATCTGACACCTCAAGATTCGATCCATAATAAGCCAAGAATGAGATTCAGGAGCCATAAGAAAGATCAGTCAATATATAGTCGGACTGGCTTGGATACACAATCGAGCCAGCTTAGGGTGGGATCGAGTCGGCTCGGCCCATATCTGAGCTAGCTCTCCTAAGCAGATAGAAAGCAGTGCTCATGCCAGATGCAGTCGAGCCGACTTGACTATGGACCGAGCCAACTCGACGTAGGCAAATAGCACGATGGCAAACAGCGCACGGGCATGCGAGTGGAAGCCTTTTAACAGGTTCTATAGCATCTAACTCATGGATCAGGTCTATTCATGGGGTCTATGGAGCTATTGCGCTATCTAGCGGCTAGGAGAGCATGTGGGAGCTAATCGAATGGCTATTAGAATAATTAGGACTTATAAGAAGACTTTCCAACATAAGGAATAGAGAAAGTCTTGGGAAAACCTCTCAGGCGGCATAGAGACAAGATAGAAAGCATTGGAGTGCTGTAGTAGCACCTCCCTAAAGGTACGGAGGCTAAGAGAGGCTCGACGGTGTAGCAACCAAGGAGGGTATCTCAGTAGAGAATGCCAGAGGCTTCTTAGGAAGACCAAGCATCAAGTCTCAGGAAGAGCTAAGGGTCTCAGGGAGTTCCAAGATCATCAAGAAAGTCGGGAGTGTTCTGGAATGGTGGGGTTGCCTAGGAACAAAGGCTAGGGCTTGATGTAGAGGCTGAGAGGATCACAGAGTGTCCAGGGATGTCGAGAATCTTGGACTGGTAGATCGATAAGGGAGATCTTCTTGGGATTTCTATGAGAGCATTGTATGGATGAGTTCTTTTGGATTAAGAGGGAGGGTTTGTGAGTTGAGATTGTATCTTTTCTGTTGTTCTTTCTTAGTAGTGAAGCATTGCATGTCCCATGGATGTAGGCACTTGGGCCAAACCATGTATATGGTTGTGTTCATTTGTCTTCTTCTATCTTTCCATAGCAACAAGTGGTATCATATCTCCTACAGATGATCTCGGGTGGGTGATCCATATTTTGCAATTGATAGATCTACCCTAATAGTGGTATCAGAGCGATATTGGATTATTTCATCACTTTGAGAAAAGAAAAAAAATTACAAGAGGAGATCATACGCTCTCAACCCTCATACATTAATCACTCTCATTCAACAAGAAGCACTCTTCCTCACAAAGTTCTCTTTCTAGAAGACCTCCTGTAGCTCTGATCGCTATGATAGTCTATCCAAAGCGCCCCTATGCTTTTGCTCTCTATTGGCTCTTCTCGACCGTCACTCCCTCCACTGTCAACTACTACTGCAGATCTACCTCCTATTGCCACAGCTCCCACCAAGGTCTTTTAAAGGCCTAAACCTTAATTTGACTTGATTTAGGCTTTCTAATAGCACCCAAATTAGCCTCCGGCCTTCCAATCATGCTCGCTTGCTCCCGTAGTCGTCGGATCATGCACTGTACATGAAATAGTGCAAAATAAAGCCATAGATCCTATAATATGGCTATAGACCACTAAGCAGTCCACGCGTGAGTCATGGACTGCATGAAAGCCTATGAACTATGCTTAACATGCATGTGGACCACGTGGACCGTGCCCCCCCTCCTCTGCACTACACGGTGCATGGTGAGCCATGTGGGCGTGCACCTAGGCTAGGCCCAGCTACAGGCCACATGCCTGTGGGCAACGTGAGCCAATGGTTCGCACCTCCTGTGGGCTTTTCTTTGCAGGATCTTTCTTATGGATTGAATTCAAGTTATTTTTCTCAACAGATTGTGGGATCCATGGGAGTCATCTTGATGATCGATGACTCTTGTTGGAAAAAATTGAAACTGTTCCAATCCATTGAAAGAAGATTTAATGATATTGTGATGAAAATCATAATATATCTGACTACCAAACGGAACAGATTTCATCATAATATATCTAACTACCAAATAGAACAGATGAGGTCACACATAAAAGAAAATTGTGACTGATCAGATAGTTGGAAAACCATTTCGAATCATCTTAGGATCCTAATTATCAATTTGATGGATAATTGGACCAATTTATAATTGTTACAAGTAGCAAGGACTTAATTGCTAATGGTTAGTGAGTTCAAGGAGGACTAATGTGCAAATGTTGTATATATTAATTTGATTGGATCAAATTAATTATGACTGAATTCAAGTTGAGTCAAATGGAGATTTGATTCCATTGAATTTGGGTCTAGATTTGGGCTTAGGTCAATTCACCCAATAGGGTTTCGATGCATCAAGTGTATGACACTTGGACCTAGCCTCCCTAAACATGGAAATCAACCATGAACAAATGGGAAAATGCTTGACCCTCAAATATGAAAATCAGCCATGGAACAAATGGGGAAGGGTTTAACCCTACTTTGGATGGCAGCCATGGATTTTATGTGATGAAATTCTAGCTGCCACATCCCATGGGCATTTATGTCAAAATACTTGGTGTCCTATACTTATAAAAGAGAGGCCAACCCCCAAGGGTTCAAGAGAATCCTTAAGCTTCAAGAGGCTCCCCCTACTCAAAGGGTTGAGAATTCCTAAGCCTAAAATAATTTTCCACCTCCACTCCCAAATGCTTTTTCCTTTTTCTCTCAAGATTGCTAAAATTCTAATTTCAACATTAAAGATCTTAAAGAAGCCATTATCCTGCTAAGGTTCTCAAAAGCATTGAGAACCTTCCTCCATCAAGCAAAGGCCCTGCAAAGAAGCTAGCACCCTGGGGAGCCAAGTAGTTGCTAATCAGCCTTATCTCTATTTGGATACCTGTAGAGGCCAAGTGCTTTCACGGCTTCAAAAAGAACCAGAGGATAAAAGACCATCTTCGATGAGAGGTACGCAATAAGAAGATGAGATCTTCTTTTTCTTTCTTTATAAAATCTATCTTTAATCTAATTCTCTTTATAAGTATGTTCCTTTTGGGCTTTCTTCAATCATGAACTCCAAAGGTTAGATCTCCAGATGATTTTTCAAAAGGAATTTTTTCACTATGCATACTTGATGCTATAGATTAGATCTTGCACTCCCTCTTTGATGCATGGTTGTTTTGGAAATCCCTTCAGGCCTAATCCTTGGGGTTTGAAGGCTCCCCAATGCTGGCATCGCTACCCTTAGAAGGACTGAGGCTACTAAGATTAGTCTTAAGAAATAGCTTTACTAACTGGCCCTTACACTCATTGATGCCCTCCATGAAGGTCTCAACCATAGCGAGGGCAAGCTTTGCATGCTAGTCCCCCGATTCTTTATACTCCCTAGCTCGGAGAGCCATTTTCTCAGCCTTAAGAGGTTCGAACTAGGTGATCTTCAACTCCTCAACCATGGCAGTTTGGATACCAACTTAGCTTGGTCCTCCATGACCCCTAACTTACTCTTAACAGATTTCAACTTGGCCTCTCTAGCAACCATCCTTTCCTGGACTTCATGCAGGGCTGACATGAGCTCCTCTATTTGATGCTTGAGGTGCCTTTTATATGGCCAAGCTATGAATTAATGTCCTATAAGTGAAGGAGTCAGTAAGGGAACTTGGCTCCTCAGAAAAAGAATAGAAAAAGAAAAAAATGCAAAACCAATAACATGGTGGAACCAGATCAATTCAATTTAGAACTAATATAGCATCACACAAGGTTGGACTAGGTCCACCTTGGTTAAATCAGGAGGTAGGATGAGTAGGCTAGAAAACCTCTAAGATCATGCATCATCTAATGAGAAGTACTGCAACTCATGTGGACATTCCTCAACTCAGTGTTCCCCCAAGCCAACCTGGATGCTCTCACCTTGATAGCTGGTTTTTTTCATCTTGGGTGGGAAGGCTAACCTTCTATTAAGCCAAAAATGAAGATTACCATGACAACATTCAGTGGTTATGCTAAATCTTCAAGTAGCTATAATGTAGTCTTGAATGTTTATAACATGATCCTAGATTATTGATATACAATTTGTAAGAGATTTGAGAACCCATGGCTAAAATAAACTCGGAGACTCTCCATGGAATGTAATTATTCAACAACAGCCACATGTCGATTAGGGCTGAGCATGGGTTGGGTTCGGTCGGATTGAAAGAAAAATTTCATCCAACCTGTTGGTGCAGAATCTGGTTGTCGCCGGATCTAGGTGGAGTGGAGGAGGATGAGGTCGCCGTCGGTGACCTACAAAATAAAGTCCCATCCGGAGTCGGTGGGGGTGGCTCCAGTCCGACAATCAAGTTAGCTCTTCTGGCCAACAGAAATGGAGTGCTCTGGAATGAGTTCGACAGAGTTTAGAGGAAGAGAGGAGAGCTTAGAGTTAGCATATCTAGAGGATCCCTTTTTATAGATGAAGCTTGATGGTGACAACTGTAGCTGCTTGATAGCGGGCTGCTCGAGGTTTGACGGAATCAATCATGGAGGAAGGCACCGTCTGTAGCGCCGCCTGCCATAGATTGATGGTGATAGCCATCGCCACCTGGTAGCAGATCACTGTCGCCTATAGTAGACTGATGGCGATCGTTCATTTAGATTTAAAGGCCGTAGCTCTGAGAAAGCGGGCGTTGGTTGGTGGACTTTAGGATATATCGATTCCAGAGGAGTTTAGACTCCTGAAGGGGATACATCTGATGGGATTATCCAGGAGCAATCCACTAGAAGAATTTGACTGGGGGAGAAGTTTGGGAAGAGTTCGGCCGAAGGAAAAGCTCGAAAGGAGTTCAGCTTCCGTAGGCATCCGACTGGAGGGGCACGAAGGGAGTTCGGCTCTCGTGGAAGTTCGACTGAAGCTCGGACGCTGAGAAGCTCGATAGGCTGAAGAAGTTCGACAAAGACCAAGCCGGCTAAAGAAGTTCTGCGGAGTTCGGCCAGCTGAAGAAGTTTGGTAGGGACCAGATGGGCTGAAGAAGTTCGGTCGACTGAAGGAGTTCAGCTAAAACTCGTCCGCTGAAGCTCTTCTATGGTTACCAGTTGCATTAGGCTGAGCATCGAGCTGGACTTCAGTAGGAGCAGGATTTATCCCCAACAATAGTCCCCCCTCCACTTTCGAGTTTGAAACTCGAAGAAAGGGAGTACAGAAAAGGCGACTACCAAAGTTCTCTTCTGGGCTCTGTGCTGATTAGAGTTGAAGCTCGAGGGAGATCTCACCTCCGGCCAAAGTTGATGCTGAAGTTGAAGCTTGGGGAAGATCTCATCTCTGACCAAAGTTGATGCTGAAGTTGAAGCTCGGGAGAGATCTCATCTCCAGTCAAGTTTGAAGTAGACCTCATCTCCTGCAACTGAGGTCGAAGGTTTAGCTCCTCGGGGGTGATATTATCCCCAGCAGTCGAGACTGACTTAGGAGAGATCCTATCTCTTGTAGCTGAGGTTGACTCGAAAGAGATCTTATCTTCTACAGTCGCTCAGAGGAGATCTTATCTCCTACAGTAGAGGTTGATATGGGTGCTTGGGAGAGATCTGATCTCTAGTCGAGGTTGACTTGGACATTCGAGAGAGATCTTATTTCTGACCGAGGTTGATGCAGTCACTTGAAAGAGATCTTATCTCTGGCCAAGGTTGACTCGGGTGCTCGAAGGAGATCTTATCTCTAGCCGAGGTTGATGCGGTCACTCAGAAGAGATCTTATCTCTAGCCGAGGTTGTTGCAGTTGCTCGGAAGAGATCTTAGGTCGGCATGAACTCTCAGGGAAGATCTTATCTCCTACGGCCGTTAGGCGCTCGAGAAGATCTCCTACAATCGAGGTCAGCCCGAACCCTTAGGGGAGATCTTATCTCCTATGGTCGAGGTTGCCTCGAGGGAGATCTTATCTCCTACAGCCAAGGTTGATATAGGCGCTCAGGGAGACTTATCTCCTATAGCCGAGGTTGATCTGGTCGCTCGAGGAAGATCTTATCTCCTGCAGCTGA
This sequence comes from Cocos nucifera, assembly GCA_006176705.1. NCBI lineage: Eukaryota > Viridiplantae > Streptophyta > Magnoliopsida > Arecales > Arecaceae > Cocos > Cocos nucifera. The sequence continues at coordinate 83,363 of QRFJ01001585.1, forward strand.
GGTTGCCTCAGGGGAGATCTTATCACCTACAGTCGAGGTCGGTCCGGGCCCTCGGGGGAGATCTTATCTCCTACAATCGAGATTTGTTGCAGATGCTCGGGGGAGATCTTATCTCCTACGGTCGGGTTGTTATGGATGCTCGGGAGAGAGAGATCTTATCTCCTACAGTCAAGATCGGCTCAGGACCCTCAGGGGAGATCTTATCTCCTACGATCGAGGTTGCCTTGGGGGAGATCTTATCTCTTGCAGCCGAGGTTGTTGCGGGTGCTCGGGGGGAGATCTTATCTCCTACAATCGAGGTTGGCCTGGTCGCTCGAGGGAGATCTTATCTTCTACAGTCAAGGTTGCCTCGGAGGAGATCTTATCTCCTGTTGCTCGGAGGAGATCTTATCTCCTACAGCCAAGATTGTTGTGGGCGCTCGGGGAGATCTTATCTCCTGCTGTCGAGGTTGCCTCGAGGAGATCTTATCTCCTGCAGCCAAGGTTATTACGGGCGCTCGGGGAGATCTTATCTCCTGCAGCTGAGGTTTGGCCTGGACCCTCGGAGGAGATCTTATCTCCTACGGTCGAGGTTGATGCAAGCACTCGAAAGAGATCTTATCTCCTGCAGCTGAGGTCGGCCCAGACCCTCGGGGGAGATCTTATTCTCCTATGGCCGAGGTTGTTTTGGATGCTCGAGAAAGATCTTATCTCCTACAGTTGAGGTCGGCCTGGACCCTCGAAGAAGATCTTATCTCCTACGATCGAGGTAGATGCGGGAGCTCGGGGAAAGATCTTATCTCCTACAGTCGAGGTTGGTCCGAACCCTCAGGAGAGATCTTATCTCCTACGATCGAGGTTATTGCGGGGCGCTCGAAGGAGATCTCATCTCCTATAACCGAGGTCAGCCTAGATCCTCGGGGGAGATCTTATCTTCTGCAGTCGAGATTGCCTTAAGAGAGATCTTATCTCCTACAGTCGAGATTGTTGCGGACGCTCGGAGGAGATCTTATCTCCTACAGTTGAGGTTGGTCCGATCGCTCGGGGGAGATCTTATCTCCTACGATCAAGGTTGCCTCGGGAGAGATCTTATCTCCTACGGTTGAGGTTGATACGGATGCTCGGGGGAGATCTTATCTTCTACATTCGAGGTCGGCCTGGATCCTTGGAGGAGATCTTATCTCCTACAGACGAGTCGGCCCGGACCCTCGGAGGAGATCTTATCTCCTACGACAGAGGTTGTTAAGGGCTCTCGAGGGCTGGGAGATCTTATCTCCTACAGCCGAGGTCATTACAGGCACTCGGGGGAGATCTTATCTCCTACAACCGCGGTCGGCCTAGATCCTTGGGGGAGATCTTATCTCCTACGATCGAGGTTGCCTCGAGGAAGATCTTATCTCCTGCAGTCAAGGTTGAAGGACTTTGGTCGGCTCATGTTAGAATGAGGTTCTCCTCCTATTCCTAACATGGTAACTATTGACTGCTTCTTCCCTGTCATCATATAGTTTTTGCACCCAAAAATAATATTATTGAAATGAAAGAATTTTACCGAAGGGATGTTATTGGCAGCACACCCCTAGATTTTCTATGCTTCAGGGTCGTGGGGGCATTGTTCCTCCAAGTTTTCTTAGGCAGTAAGTCCTCTATCTCATGTTGGCCTTCTCAATTCGGAGCAAGCTTCTCTTGGCTTTGATGCTGGAAGGTGGTCGATCTCCTTGTCGTTCCTCCCTCATTGGTGGTTCTAGCTCCTGGGAGGAGGACTTCTTCACGCCCTTCCATCGAAGCTTTCATGCTCCCGAGCTCAAGAGGGAGTTTGGGCTTGCCTGCACTCAAAAGGAGTCCGAGAATGTGGTCAAGCTTCACTTGACTTCCCTTCATCATCCTTGATCCTGAAGGCCTCTTCAGCTCGGGCATAACCTTCGACCCAAGCCAGCAAATTGGTGAAGTTCCTGGGATACTTCTACTCCAGGAAGAATAGCAAGTCATTCTTCTAAAGGCCACCCTTGAGAGCGGCCAGGGTGATCGACTGGTCCAAGTCCCGGACCTCCAATGTCGTAGCATTAAATCGGATGACATAAGCCCGGATGGATTTCCCCTACTTCTGCTTGACATTCATCAGGGAATTCGAACCTCGGTGCGGACGTCGGCTGCTGATGAAGTGAGCCATGAATTGATGGCTCATCTGGTCAAAAGAGAAGATCGTACCCAACTTCAATATCGAGTACCAGTTTCTCGCTGCTTTCTTTAAGGTAGATGGAAAGGCTCGACACAATATGGCGTCTGAAGCACCATGGAGTAGCATCATGGTCCGAAAGGCCTCTAGATGATCAACTGGATTAGAAGTTCCATCGTAGCTTTCGAATTGAGGGAACTCGAAGTTCGGCGGGATGGACTCTTACATAATTTGAGGAGAGAAAGGAGGATCAGTACGGACATCGGCATGATGAGCCAAGGCGATGTGGTCGAGCTCTTCAATCTGCCAGTCCATCTTCCGTAGTCTGTGATCGAGGGCATCATCTTGGTTGCAGATCTTGGGAGGCTTACGGCTATAAATGAAAAAGGTCTCCCCCGGAGGAGAACCATGATCCAAACAAGGATCCTCGACTCTCTATTTCTCCTTCTTAGGGGCGACGGGTATGTTAACCTAGGTACTCTTTCTTGGGGCCGATTTTTAATATCTCGATAGCGGGTTTCCTGGTGGAGTCACCACCGGGGGTTGCTGCATGGCCTGCATTACCTCCGTGAGGCTACGGATCTGCTGGACAAGCAGGTTGAACTACTCAACATCTACCGTGGGTATAGGTGAAACCTGAGTTATCGGAGCTAAAGCAGGAGCAGATGGATCTGGATGGAATCGAGCCGTGGAGGCCATCGATCGTCGGGTCGAAGCTCTCCTGGGAGGCATTTTCTCTTAGGAAAGAACTCTAGAAAGGAAGGAGGGAGATCTCTGGAGAGAGATCATCGCTGAGCACTCCTTTAAGAACAAGGGGGCCTCAAGAACACCTTAGGAACAAAGGCGGCCCTCCTTCTAGCACCAAATCTATTGGTGTAGAATCTAATTATCACTGGATCTAGCTAGAGTGGAGGAGGACGAGGTCGCCGTCGGTGACCTATAAAATAAAGTCCCATCCAGAGTCGGTGGGGTTGGCTCCGATAGGACCCTCCGATGATCAAGTCAGCACTTCTGGCCAACAAAAATGGAGTGCTCTGAAATGAGTTCGATAGAGTTTAGAGGAGGAGAGGAGAGCTTAGAGCTTAGAGTTAGCATATCTGGAGGGTTCCTTTTATAGGTGGAGCTTGATGGTGACAGCTGTAGTTGTCTGATAGTGGGCCGCTCGAGGTCTGATGGGATCAGTCAAGAAGGAAGGCACCGTCTATAGCGCCGTCTGCCATAGATTGATGGTGACAGCCATCGCCACCTGATAGCGGATAGCTGTCGTCTACAACGGACTGATGGCGATCATTTGTTGAGATTTAATGGCCGTAGCTCTGAGAAAGCGGGCATTGGTTGGTGGACTTTGGCATATATCAATTTTAGAGAAGTTCAAACTTCTGAAGGAGATACGTTTGGTGGGATTATCTGGGAGCAATCCATTGGAAGAATTCGATTGGGGGAAAAATTCAAGAAGTGTTCGATCGAAGGAGAAGCTCGGAAGGAGTTCGACTCCCATAGGCATCCGGTTGGAGGGGCGTAGAGGGAGTTCGACTCTCATGGGAGTCTGACTGGAGCTCGACCACTGAGGAGCTCGGCAAGCTGAAGAAGTTTGGGAAAGACCAGGCCAGCTGAAGGAGTTCTACAGAGTTCGGTCAGCTGAAGGAGTTCGGCAGGGGCCAGGTAGGCCAAAAGAGTTCGACCAGCTGAAGGAGTTCAGCAAGAACCAGGCAGGCTAAAGAAGTTCGATTGATTGAAGAAGTTTGGCTAAAACTCATCCGCTGAAGCTCTTCCATGGTTACCAATTGCATTAGACTGAGCATCGAGCTGGACTTCGGCAGGAGCAAGGTTTATCCCTAACACAACTGAACCCAATCAGGTTGAAGAAAATTCAATCAGCTGCCAATCATTTATCATGTATAAACCATTTAAAATTGAAGTGAGCAATTTGTAGCATATTTGGATAGGTTGTGTTAATTTTGGGCTGCAATATTGACCCAATGTTAATTTTAAGTCTAATGTTAGTCCACTTAAGCTTATTTGCAGGTTCGGATGGGTTGTATCAGGTTCAGATGGATTGTGTTGGGTTTGGATGGGTTGTATATTAAGAGTGTAGAAATTGAACTGATCGTAAATAATCAATTTTTTTATAAATTCCAACTTGATTCCACCTGATTTATGTCTTTCAACTAACCAAAACTATTGCCTTTAGGAATGATTTTGATGAGCACAAAATAATTGAGAGGGGTACTAATGATTCTTTTTCTTGGAGATATTTTTAAAAATTATTTCAAAATTTTTAAAAATTTTTATATTCCGAAACCTTGATTAAGATGGTCAATTTAAAATTTATTTGAGTTGGAGCAAAAATTAAAGTTTTTCGAAAGTCTCAAGAACTCCCAAGATGATGTTGATTCATTTGGAGATGGTCTCAAATTGTTTGGAAGCTTAAAAGTGAAGATATGATATTTTGGATAAAAGAGGGAGACCCCTAGATTGACCTTTTTTCTTTAGCAACTAGCATGCAGGATCGGCACGCTAATTCTGAACTGACATGCAAAAAAGGACGATCCATGCGGCATCTCATGGAAAAAGGGGCAACCTATGGCACACCTCCTGCAAGTTCAGCGCACAAGATACAAAATGCAGACTTTCTCATCTGTTGCAAAAGGTATGACCCATGGGACGCTCACTGGAGGAACTGCACATAACTACAGAACATTATTTTTCTTGCCTGTGACGAAAAGGGTGACCTAAGGGGCATCCGCTACGATGGAATTTCTACAATGGCTATTTTTCTTCTCTGTTCGACATATTTAATATTTTCCAAATGATCTCCAACGACTATCAATGGCTACTATTCATCTTCCAATGTTAAATGAGAGTTTAAAAGCATTCAAAAAGAAAGAAAATCAAGAAGAAAATCAAGTGAATATTCAGCTCAAAGAAAACTCAATCCTAGGTAAGAGAAGCATTGATTTCAAGCTCAACCCCTTCTCCAACGTGCATTCAAGTCTTCAATCTCTTTGAGAAGATTCTTAAAAGCTTCCTCTAGTTTGTGTAAAGATTTTTTAAAGCTTTATTGTGCTCATGAAGGAGCTAAGTATGCTGAACGTGTATATTCTCTTTACTCTATTTTACTATTTTGGGGCTCAAGCTTTCGAAGATTTTTAAAGCATGGAAAGGTTGATTCGAACCTTGAATCGGACTATTTTTGGATTGGCTTGTACCCAAAAAATAAGTTTTCTAGCTTAGGATAGCTAAGGTCGGAGGATCCGATGTTGTATTCGTTTGAATACATTAGTGGATTCGAATTTCTAAGTAGAAGCTTAGGAAGTAGATGTAGGTGCAAGGTTGGCACCGAACCACTATAAATCATCTTGCTTGTGTTGTTCTCTCTCCTTCCTCTTTACTTACTCTATTATGCTTAATTCTTTTTCATTAAATTAGGCTCTTGTATCTTACTTATCTAACTCACCTCACTTTACTTAAAACTTTAAAAGCTCATATTGCAATTCTATTTTTAAGTTTAAATTTAGAAAAAAATCCAATTCACCTCCCCTCTTGGGTTGCATAGCTGGACAACAAGTGGTATCAGGGTCCAATGCTCTAGCCCTTTCTTGATTTTACCATCAAGAGTGAAAGATCTATGGAAACTCAAGTAGGGACTTCACTTGTCGAGGGACAACCCACAAACTGACCTCTACTTTTCAATGGATCAAATTATATCTATTGAAAAGCTCAGATGAAGATTTTTATCCAAGCTCTTGACTATGACATGTGAAGTGTCATAGTGAATGGACCTTACTCATCCATAAAATAAATTGATGGGAAGGATATTTTCAAACTTGAAAATGAGTGGGATGAGGTTGACAAAAAGATGGCATAATTTAATGCAAAAGCAATGAATGTTTTATACTATGCTCTAGATGCAAATGAATTCAATAAGATTTTCACATATAATTCTGCTAAAGAGATATGGGATAGATTAGAGGTAACTCATGAAGGTACAAATTAGGTAAAAGAGTCTAAAATCAATAAGCTTGTCTATAGATATGAACTCTTCAAAATGGAACCTGATGAGTCTATTATCCAAATGTTTACTCGTTTCGTTGATATCATTAATGGGCTCAAAAGTCTTGATAAGTCCTATACTAATAGTGATCTTGTGAGAAAGGTACTTAGGTCTCTACCAAGAACTTGGGAAGCTAAAGTTACAATGATTCAAGAGGCCAAGGATCTTAACACCCTACCATTGGAGGAGCTTCTCGGATCACTTATGACATACGAACTCACCATGAAGCAACACAGTGAAGAAGAAACCAAAATGAAGAAGACTATTGCTCTCAAGTCTGTTACTCAAGAAGAGAAAGACTCGGACCAATCAAACAATGAAGATGATGATGAAGAGCTTGCACTCATCACTCAAAAATTCAAGAGGTTCATGAAAAAGAGAAGGCAAGAATTGAAAAGAAGGCCATTAACCAAGGAGGAGCCTAGCAAAGAGAGAAAAAGAATGGCCCCTTATATGTTATGAATGCAAGAAGTCGGGGCACTTTAGGTCTGAATGTCCTCAACTTAAGAAGGGCCCAAAGAAGTTCAAAAAGAAGGCTATGGTGGCAACTTGGAGCAACAGTGATGATTCAAGCTCTGATGATGACATCCATGAAGAAGCCAATCTTTATCTCATAGCACATGAAAATGAGGTAACATCTGAACCTTCAAATGACTTTACAATTGATGAATTGCAAGAGGCTTTTAATGATTTATTAGGTGATCTAAAGAAGTTAGGATTAAAGAACAAAGAGCTGAAAAAGTAAAACCAATATTTACTCAAAGAAAAAAAAAGAAATTTTAGCTGAAAACAAAGCTCTAATTCAAGAAAATCAGAATCTAAAAACTGAAGTAAATAAGCTGAAACCTATAATAGATAAATTTATCTTAAATTCAAGTAGATTAAATATAATTCTAGAAAATCAAAGGACTGTTTATGATAAAGCTGGTCTTGGTTATAACCCACTTAAGAAACAAAAATTTTTGAAGAATATATTTGTGAACTCTCCTTAAAATACTATTTCATGTTTCAGCTATGGTAAATTAGGCCATCAATCCTTTGCATGCTATTCTAACAAATTTGGTAGCTCTCATATAAAAATAATATGGATTCCTAAAGGAACCATTATGACTAACCAAAAAGGACTAAAGAAAGCTTGGGTACCTAAAGTTAAAACTTGATTTTTTTGTAGGTATGTCTTACATCTCGAGGATTAAAAAGAAGTTGGTATCTTGATAATGGATGTCCAAGACATATGACCAATGATGAATCTTAATTCATCACTCTTGAAGCAAAAGATGGAGGGATGGTCACCTTTGGAGATAATGATAAAGAAAAGATCATTGAAGTAGGTAACATTGGTATCGCTCCCATCACTTTTATTGAAAATATTTTGCTAGTAGATGTCTCAAGCATAATCTTTTAAGTATTAGTCAATTATGTGATAAGAATTTTATAGTTATCTTTGAATCTACTTTGTACATTGTAACTAGTCCCACTAATAAAAATATGAGATTAATTAGATATAGACATGAAAATATTTACATGATAGACTTGAATGATTTATCTTTGTAAAACATACAATGCCTAGTAGCAATGAATGCAAAGATTAGTGAAACTAGTTGGCTATGGCACCATAGACTTGCACATATAAGTATGCACTCTCTTTCTAAACTAATCAACAAGGATTTAGTTATTGGGTTATTCAAACTAAATTTTGAAAAAGATAAAATATGTGAAGCATGTCAATGAGGAAAACAAACTAAAGTTTCATTCAAAAGTAAAAATATTATTTCAACTTCTAGGCCATTGGAATTATTGTATATGGATTTATTTGGACCCACTAGAACTACAAGCTTAGATAGAAAAAAATATGGATTTATGATTATTGATGATTTCTCTCAATTTATATGAGTTTTATTTTTGGCATCTAAGGATGAATCATTTTCAGCTTTTACCAAGTTTTATCGAAAAGTTTCAAATGAAAAAGATCTTCAAATTCTTAAAATTAATTGTGATCATAGCATCGAGTTTGAAAATCATAATTTTGAAAAGTTTTATGATGAAAAGGGCATTAATCATAACTTTTCTACACCTAGGACATCCCAACAAAATGAGATAGTAGAGAGAAAGAATAGAATATTTGAAGAAATGGCTCATACCATGCTATGTGAAAGCCATCTTTCAAAGTATTTTTAGGTAGAGGCAATAAACACGACATGTTATATTTTAAATCATGCTCTAATTAGACCTCTTTTAAAGAAAATACCTTATGAACTTTAGAAAAGAAGAAAACCCAACATTGCTTACTTTCATGTCTTTGGTTGTCGATTTTTTGTTTTAAATAATGGCAAACATAAGTTGGATAAGTTTGATGCTAAATCAGATGAAGCAATTTTTTTTGGTTATTCTATCTCTAGTAAAGCCTTTAGAGTTTTCAATAAAAGAACCTTAGTTATAGAAGAATCAATACATGTTGTCTTTGATGAAGCTAATGATCTTCCAACAAGAAAGAGAGAGGATATTAATGATGCAGGTCAAATTATTGAAGGTATGAATGAGCTTACTATAAAGAAATCATTAGTCCAAAATGACAAGATACTTGAAGATAAAAAGGAGGATGAAGATGAAGAACAACAAGATCAACAAGAACAATCCAAAGATTCAAATGCCCTTCCAAAAGAATGGAGGTATGTTCACAATTATCCCAAAGAACTCATCATTAGTGATCCTATACATGGGATAAGAACTCGATCCTCACTAAGAGATGTGAATAATTATTTTATTTTTGTCTCTCATTTTGAACCAAAAATTATTGATGAAGCCGAAAAAAATCATAATTGGATAAATGTAATGCAAGAAGAACTTAATCAATTTAAAAGGAATAATGTATGGGTCCTAGTTGAAAGACCAAAAGATCATCCTATAATTGGAACAAAATGGATGTTTAGAAATAAATTAGATGAAAATGAAAATATCATAAGAAACAAAGCAAGATTAATAGCTAAAGGGTATAACCAACAAGAAGAAATTGATTTTAATGAGACTTTTGCACCCGTTGCTAGACTAGAAGCTATAAGACTCTTACTTGCTTATGCATGTTTTATGAACTTCAAATTATTTCAAATGAATGTAAAAAGTGCTTTTCTAAATGGATTCATTATGAAAGAAGTATATGTAGAGCAGCCCCCTGATTTTAAAAATCATACTTTTCAAAACCATATTTTCAAATTAATAAAGCTTTATATGGTTTAAAACAAGCTCCTAGAGCTTGGTATGAAAATTAAGCAAATTCTTGTTAGAAAATGATTTCACTAAAGAAAAAGTAGATACAACTCTTTTTATAAAAAGAAAGATTGATGACATTCTTGTGATACAAATATATGTTGACGATATCATCTTTAGATCCACTAATGAAACTTTATGTCAAAATTTTGCCAAGCTCATGCAGAGAGAGTTCGAGATGAGCATGATGGAAGAACTCACTTTCTTCCTCGGACTCCAAATTAAGCAATCTAAAGATGGGATCTTCATAAGCCAAAGCAAGTACACAAAGAAACTATTAAAAAGATTTAGAATGGAGACCTCTAAATGCATTGGCACACCGATGAGTCCTTTATGTAAGCTTAATAAGGATGAAAATGGTAAGAGTGTTGATTTAAAACTTTACAGAGACATCATTAGATCCTTGTTATATCTTACTGTTAGTAGGCCTGATATCATGTTTAGTGTTTGCATGTGTGCAAGATTTCAATCCAATCCTAAAGAATCTCACATAAATGCTGTTAAAAGAATCTTGAAATGTTTAAATGGAACTCAAATTTTAGGCTTATGATTTTTCAAACAATCATCCATAAATTTGATAGGATACTCAGATGTAGACTTTGTAGGATATAAATTAGATAGAAAAAGTACTAGTGAAACATGCCAATTTTTTGGTGTAAACTTAATCTCTTGGTTTAACAAGAAACAAAATTTAGTGGCATTATCTACGATTGAGGCCGAATACATTGCAGTCGGAAGTTGTTGTGCTCAAATCTTATGATTTAAGTAACAACTCAAAGATTTTGGAGTAAAACTTAATAACATTCTCATAAGATGTGATAACACTAGTGCCATCAACTTAACTAAAAATTCAATCCAACATTCTAGATCAAAATACATATAAATTAGACATCATTTCATAAGAGAGCATGTGTAAAATAATGATGTATTGATTGACTTTATTTGCTCAAAGAAATAATTAGCGAACATCTTTATAAAATCTTTGAATGAAGACAAATTTTATGAAATTAGAAGCAAATTAGATATCTTGGATCCACTATCTTAAAGATCTCAAGTGGTTTTTCTCAAAATCATCCTATCAATGAACCTTTTAAAATAGAATCCACTTATTTTCCTTATCAAAAATTTCTTGATTTTCACTCTTGATCCTTGTTTTGTTCAAAAAGAGACTAAATTAAATTTTTGATCTGGATGGGGTGCCCTCTAGGTCGCTCCATGCAAAAAAAGACGTCCTAAGGGACGCCCCAAAGGATATTTTTGTCCTTCTCTCAAATTTCTTCTTCGAGCTTTAAGAAAATGGGACACTGTTCATCTCTCCATTTCTTGCAAGTCGCCCCTTTCTCTTCTTTCACTCAAGCATTCATCTCCTCTCCCGTCAAACCTTCTCTTGCCTTAATCCTTCCATAACCATCTTCCAAACCACACCAAACCTCTCCTAAAACAAACTCCTAATAGTTCTCTATCCTTTTTCTCTCCTATTTTCACTATTTCTCTTCTATCTCTCAACCTACTGCAAGCCCTAATCTTCAACTAAACCCTAGTTCCTCTTGGAAAATCCACTCTCTCCGATAAATCTTTCACATCCTTGATCCTTGTTCCCTCTCTCTCGACCACTATGTTGCTATTGTTCCTACTGCTGCTCAACAAATGGCACCCTGGATGAAGCTCCCTTAACATCGAAAGTCCACCCATGGGATTGAGGAAGAACAGAGGAAGAAGAAGAAAGCTGCTTCTGCTCTAGACCCGATGCCTATTCCGACACCCTTTGCTTCTCCAGTAACTCCCAGCAAGAAACCCCTTTTGGGTAAAAAGATCGCTCTAGAAAGAAACATTGACTTTCGATTTCTAGAAAAAGATGGATTTTCTTTTGGTGAAAAGATAAAGTCTTTGGATTGAGGTTCATTATGCTTTTTGAAAAAAATAATTTTTATTGATTTAGTTTGAAAATTTTATCAAAATTTCATGTTTTCTGATGGAAGAGTAAGATCATTAGTTAAGGATGTCATAGTGGAGTTTTATCCTTAGCAGTTAGGCTTTCTCATCCATTTGCCTTGTGAGAGATCTATGTCAAATAGATTATTGAACAAAGAAGAAGGGTTAAGATCGATTTTGCAAAAAGATGATGTCTGTGGTATAAAGAAATTGGATGCCAATAGGAATCTTTGTGTGGAAATGAGGGTTCTCCATCACATTATCTGCACCATTTTCTTTCCTAGAGCTGGTAGGTTTGATTTTATATCTGGTAGGGATCTGTGTATCAAGCATCATGTTGGTGCAAAATCTGGTTGATGCTGAAATCAGTGCTAGAGTCGGAGAGGATGAAGTCATCGCTGGTGACCTGCAAAATAAGTCCCGTCTAGAGTCAGGGATGGTGGCTCTGGTAAGACCTTCCAACGATTAAGTCAGCTCTTTCAATAAAAAAAAATGGAGTACCAGAGAAATTTTGGTAAAGTTTTGAGAAGGAGAATGAGAGCTTAGGAAAGAAAGCATATCTGAAGGATCACTTAAATAAACGAAGCCTATAACAAATTGATAGTGATAGCCACAATCGTCTGGTAGTGGATCGTTCGGAGCCACATGAAATTTGTTATGGAGGGTAGTATCTGTTGCCGCGATGTGCCAACCTATTGGGGTCTGACAGCTGAAGTTTGAATAGGATAGCTATAGGTGATAAAGAGTTTCTAGTTATTGTTATTCCAGAGGAGCTCGGAGGTTATCGAGATTGATTGTGCATAGGCTATTTCTTGCTACATCGAGGGCATGCGCCGAGGTCCTTTTAGGCTGCTGGAAGGGGTTTGGATTGAATCCCGCTAAGAGTATCTAAGAGAAGCTCGATCGAGCGGAGCCCTTCAGGTAATTGGAAGGAGAAGTCTAGGAGGAGTTCAACTATAGGAGAAGTCTGGGAGGAGTTTGACTGTTGGAGAGGTTCGACTGAAGGAAAAGTCTAGGAGGAGTTAGACTGTAGAAGAAGTTTGGAAGGAGTTTGATTGGTGGAGAAGTTCGGAAGGAGTTCGACCGTAGGAGGAGTCCAAGAGGAGTTTGACTGTCAGAGAGGTCTGGCTGAAAGAGAAGTTTGGAAGGAGTTCGATTATAGAAAAAGTCTTGAGGGAGTTTGACTGACGGAGAAGTCCGACTAAATGAGAAGTTCGGAAGGAGTTCGACTATAGAAAAAATTCGAAAGAAGTTTGACTGGCAGAGAAGTCCGATTGAAGGAGACGTCCGGAAGAAGTTCAATCAGCACCCAAGCTGGCTAGGCTAGACTGTCTAGGGGACTGCTCTCACTATTCAAGTTCATCCGAAAGAGATCCAATGATAGGAGGGTGATCGAGATCGCTTTAAGACTAGACATTTAGCCAAACTTCGACGGAAGTGGGTTTATCCCCAATAATAGTCCCGCTACTCTTGAGTTCAAAATTCGAAGAAAGGAAGTACAGATGTGACTATCGAAGTTTTTTTTAGCCTCCTACGCCCATCAGAATGGAATGTCTTGATGTCTACTGCGCTGATGCCAAAACTTCATAAATATGAGGTGATCCGAAAAGATATTTTTTGAGCCTTCCACCAAAACTCTATCTAAGGTACGGCATAATTAAGGATCTGTCCATCGCCACTTCTCTACCATGATGAGTGGGACATGCGGCACACATAGATCGATCGAATGAGATCTGCAATCATAACTGTCTCGAGCTTCCCTTGGCTATTAAAGGTCTTCTTCCTCCTTCGGAATCCATTCTATCTAAGTCTTCTTCCTTCCTTCCTAAGTCCTCACCTTCCTTCTGCCCGAGAGTCTTGGTTCCTTCTCGCATCCTCTCTGCTCCCAAGAGCTCTTCTACTTGATTTTCATCATGCACACCATTTCTTGCCTTTCTCAGTCGACTTAGGTCAGCTTTCCAACTCTTCTCTTTGAGCATTCATGCTTCTTTGATTTCTTGCTCTTTCGATTTTCTCTAGGGAGTCTTTGTATTTCATTTTTCTTGATTTTTGGAGACTTTTTTGGGGTTTATTTTGATTTGTATGTCTTCCAAAACCTCTCAATCTATCGGTTCGTAGAGCTCATCCGAACTGACCTTCTTAGATCCCACTCCTCTAGCTGAGATTAATCGTAGGAGTATGTCCCATCAGTCTTTCATCCTAGATATCATTTCTTCTGTCCTTACTCTGAACGACCTCTTTCTGATTAGGATATAATACGGTATCCCACCAGAGTACGACCTTGAACTCTCTGAGTCAGGCGACCATGTTAGTTTGCCTTCAACCGATTGGTTTTATCTGTATCTAGAAGCCTTGCGTGCCGAGCTTCGACATCCACTTCCATCTTTCATTATCGTGCTTTTTCGCTTTTTGAAAATTTCTTTTACTTCCATCCTACCAAACTCCTTTTGATTTGTAATTGGCTTTCTTTCTCTTTGTCATCTGGCCGAAGTCCGGCCAACCATCTCACTCTTTTGAAATTTTTACACCTTCAAACACCATCCTTCTGCAAAGGACTGGTGGTACTTCTCCCTCCTAATTTGGTAAGAAGGGATTACTAAATGTGCTCCTTCTACCATTCATAACTAGAAGGAAAAGTATTTCTTCATCCAATGTCCGACCTTAATGCTTGACCTTCCTCCCTGGGGCTTCTTAGAAAGTCAGTCCATCGAGCCCCTAGTTTAGACGAAGCCGATCTCGAGTCTTCTAACAAGCTCAAGGCATACCGAGCTCCTCTCCTTCCGGACCATTTAAAGGAGCAAACCTTATTCAATCTTAGCCTGAGTTCTCTTAACCCCATCGATATTAAATGCGTTTATATGCATGTATATAAATATATATATGAACTCTCATGAAGTTTCATATGTATCTTGGCTGACTATAGTTTTCTCTTTATTGTAGAGATGGATACTAATGCTATGGAAAGGCTCACCAAGAGCCTTTATGCCCAAAAGAAGAGGAAGAGGGTGGCCCCAAGTGGAAGTTCAAAAAAAGCAAAGATTGGTAGCCCGAGTTCCAAGGTTTCGGATGTCCCCACAATTGCTCCTAAAGTTGTTCTGGGTGTCGAGGTCCCTTCAATCACCTAGGGCAGTATCGGAGGTGCGGGCTCTCAGCCTCCCATATCCTCGAGCCTCCCCGTAGGAGGATCGATGTCTGAGCCCCCCATTGAGAGCGAAAGAGAGGATGAAGATGACAAGAAGAAAAAGGCCATTATCATGAAGGTGGCTCGTAAGGCTCGTCTTGGCAGGTCAAGCAATAGCGGAGGCAACAATCTGGGGTGAATCCCTTCGACAATCCGAACATCATCTAGGATCTGACTGACAAGTTTGCCCTATCTGAAGAGGTGGACCGCCTAGCCGACCTCAATCGAATCCAGTTCATCCAGGAGTTTCTCAAAACTTTTCTCAACGTAATCATCTTGCCGCATTTTTTTTTCATTTTTCTCCTCTTCTTTTCTTTATCTTATTATGACTCATCCATGGCAGTTGGACCACCACATACTTGTCCATCTCAAGAGGGCAAATTACCAAGAGGTGGAAGCACTGAAGGTCCAAAGGGACCTTCAAGCCAAAATTGATTGCCTTCAAGGGAAGGTGGCCGAGGCTGAGCGCCTCACGAAGGAGAAGGTGGCAGAAAATAAGAATCTCTAAGGAGTGCTTCGGAAGGAGGAGCTCATCTCGACCAGGCTCAAGGTCGCTAGCCCTGAAGGATGAGAAAAAGAAAGAGATCAAGATCAAGATCGCCAAGCTAGAAATTAAAATATCAAAGTCTATTTCAGAGGCGACAGCCCAAGCCATGGAGGAGTTCAAGGCCTCCTCCGAAATGAAAGACTTAAATATCGCATTCGACCAGAAGGTGTTCATAAAGGGCTTCGAGCTCTGTGAAGGTAGGGTGGTCCGAAAGTTTTTTAAGCTTGATCTCATCTTCTTGTAAGAGGAGCCCAACGAAGAAGCGGGACCATCCAGTGCTACAACCGACCCGTCCCCCACCTAGCCTACCCCCAGTCCGTCTGAACCTATCGCAGAGGTGCACGAGCCTACTCAGGAACCCAAGGCAACCGAAAGCGCTCCAACCTCTTCTATCGCTACACCCCCTAAGGTTGAGGATCTTGAATAGTTGTACTCTTTTCTTTTTCTCTTTTGCTTTGCTTTGTACTTGAAAGATTTTAGTTAAATGAAAGTGAATTTACTTTTGTCTATATCTTTCTTTATATTGGTGTTGTGCCATGTGTTATTCAGAATCCCTCCAATATTTAGAGCCATGACCCGCCATCTCCAGTCGATGCCGACCCCTTACACCAGGGAGTTGAAGGGAAATCCTGATTTCCCAGTCCAAGTTCGTTCAGATCTGATCAGATCAAGAGATATATTTCAAAAAAAAATTTCTTGATCCCAATCAGATCTTGATATGTTTCAGATCTGATTCTTATTATTTTAATAAATAAATTAAAAATATAAATTAAATCAAATTTAATTTACCTGATCTGGGTAATCCTATTACCCTGTTGATGATCCTGTTTGCAGCGGAAGGTTCTGAATCTTAGCCACGCAAGCGTCTGGCCTCTACCGGTATCCACTTAGGTTGGATCTGAAGATCCTCTTCTTCTCTATCATGCCTCCAAAAATTAGATCTGGATCTGATCTGGAGGATCTTCAAAACTCCTTCTGAAGATCAGCAGTCGTCCTTTGCAGCAGTGCAGCCTTCTTCTTTTGATCGCCTTTCTTTTGATCTGGAACGCACCAACCTAAGTCCAAAACTCTTTTGGACGTGGAGAGGAGAAGAAGGAGAAGTTTAGGCATGGAGGAAGAGGGGAGAGGCAGCCTTGGGGCGTGGGAAATCTCTATTCTAATTGCATTAGAATCTGAGTTGGGTGCAGGGTCTTATTTATAGACTAAGCGTGATCCAACTCCTCTTCTTCTCAACCAATCACAACCCTTTGTAAAATCAGATCTAAATCTGATTAGTTGGAATAGAGTCCCCTGGATTCCTCCTTAGAGGGTGCCTAAGACCAGTCAAACTGGATTCTTAGTAGAACTCTGATTGGAATCCAAAAGGGAGGTGGAGTCCTTGTCCAACAAGGACTCCAAGGCGCCTCCAACTTGGGCGCATGCCTAGGGTGGCGTGCACCCTCCTCCTTGCCAGGTTCTGGCAGGGGGACAGGCCCCCACCAGTTCTCCAATAGGTGCATGACACGTGGACAAAAGTCAAAGTGTCTATGGTCAACATTTGACCAGTCAAAGGTTAACTTTTGACCAAAGTCAAAGGACCAAAAATGGCAGGTGACCAAAAATGGCAGGTCATGTCTTATAAAATAAGACAACCTTCTCTAACTTGGACAACCTCCAGTTAGACCATATGAAGGCCTCTGATTGAGCACAAACTCCTTTGGCTCAGTCAGGACAACTTATTTGTGATAGTAAAAGAAGAACGTTAGGTTCAATCGAGTGCTAGCACGATTTCCTTGAACCTAATTGAATCTCATTCAGATCAATTGAACTAGATTAGTTCAATTGATGATCACTAGATTCAAACCCTTGTTTGTGTGACCCAGTTAGGTTCAGTTCTGTATGGTAATGGGATATGTCATGATCTCTATCATTGACATCATCGAAACTTCTTTCGATGGATCAGAACTCTTCTGATTCGAACAGCTAGAATGATCGATCATCTAAATCATTCTAATTGCTCCCAAAATCCACCAGTGACACCTAGCAGTATATGGTGGCAACCCATTAGAGCTGAATGCGAACCTCTTGGTGCAGCTACCTATGTGATTAAGTTCTTCTATCTTGAGCCCCGATCAGATTAGGGTTAAGGTAAACTCGTCAAACCCTAGTCTCTGTCATATAATATGATCATTCGATTCGAGTCCAATGTGAAAACCTAAATAGAAACTCTTTCTATTATTTCACTCTGCCATGGCCATGGACTTCAGGACTTGATTCTCATGATTATCATAGGGCTGCTCCTCTACCACCGAGGTAGATAGATCCCATCTTGATGCAATCCAGTTCCTACAATGAACATGCTATAGCCAACATACACCTCAGGGTTCCATATGGCTAGGAGACCGAGTAATGGTGTAGTCAAACTATAACACCCTCAAGGTGAACTGCCGATTCATCTCAGGTCAAAGAACCAGACACACTACTGCAGCATCGAGTCAGTCATTGATGAGAAGGTAGACTTCCTAATGACTACTCGAGGTGGTCACGCTCAGTGCCCTCGTTCTCTAATGAGTACCTGTACTTTCACTCTGATGTCTCCACACCATAGACTCAAGACTCATCTACTAAAGAGAAGCGATCGTACACCAACCTTCCGGATCAATCACCATCCTCGTGATGATCCTATGATCGGGAGCTGTTTATGAGTTAATAATGATTATTCATGTCTTAAATTTTCAACTCTTGAAAATATGAATTATCATTACCATTAACTCAAAGGATGTATCACAGACACTAAATACACAGGTGTGATAGAAAATAACCCATTTTATTGATTATAGTCAAAATTACAATTTTGCCCCTAGAAGTGTATTACAAGTGTCAGCCAATTCTGGCTTCCAGGGCACATATATCTAACAGGAGTTCCACTAAAATCTTTAATAAAAAGCTTAAAGAAGAAAGTCCACCATCTGAAGAAGAAGTTGAAGAAGATGGAGGATGACCTTCAAGTTTCTCGAAAGAATACTTTGGAGGTGACCAAAGAGATCACTCGCCTCCAAAATTTACACATGAAGGACTCCGCAAGCTTCGGCATTCGAAAGGGCAGCTTTGAGAGGGATATTGTTAAGCTCAAGAAAAATGTCAGTGACAAATCTTGGGCACAACGGCAAAGATCAGCTCTCTCAAAGCCAATCTCAAAGCGGCAAAAGAGAAAATTCAATTACTGGAAGGAAGCTCGCCATGGTCTACCGATAAGGCTCGATACGATTGGGATTGATCCAAGAAGTTCTTCGAGCTTCAGAGGCATTTACAAGACATCGAGAACTAGCATAATAGTTACAGAATAACCTGGGCAGAGAAGATATTTAGGCTTGAATGCGAGCTCCAGGCCACCAGAGATGAAGCATCTTACTTTCAGAGGTGGTTATATTGTAGTCAGCAGGCCGATTCGAGTGGTGAGTCGAAGGAGATTGCCTCCTTGAAGAGGACTATCGGTGAGCTCTGAGAAGCGGTCGGGATGGAGAAGGTCGAGGTTCAATGACTGAAGCTCCAACTGACTTATGAACATCAAGCTGTTAAAGATGCGGAGGCCAAGTCTAAAGTCCTAAGGAAGCAGTGGCAAGAGCTTGAAGGCAAGTTCGAACACATTGATATAATGTATATAGATGGATTATATAAAAAGAAAGAGCTTGAGGGAGAGATCCTCATACTAAAGCAAGCCCTGGTGATGGCTGGGGTCGATAGCCTGAAATCTGAGGAGTCAGATCCATCTTAAAACTTTGATCTTTTTTCCTTCTTCTTTCTTTTCGTGTAATCGATCTTGTCGACCTTTATCTTACTTGTAATGGACTTATATTCTCACGTAATCGATCTCGCTAACCTTTACTTAGCTCATAATGAACTTATATTCTTGTGTAATCGATCTTGCCGACCTTTATTTTGCTTGTAATGAACTTAATATTTACAATAAAATGATACCTATTTCATTATTATTTGACACGAATTTGATGCTGGTTGATGGCTTCGCTTTTTTCATCTCATTTTTCTTTATTTTATCTTCTAATGAGATACTTGTTGTGGATGCCGAGCTGAGGTCCCTTCCGCAAATTAGGGTGGGGTTCTTCCTTTCGTATTTGACATAGTCATAAAAAAAATACATATAAGGATCACTGGTATGGCTTTTTTCATTCCTTCACTTTAGATTAATGAGGTCTTGGCCTTCCTCATGTTAGGATAAGATTTTCTTCTGTTCCTTGTACGATCGTAGAAAAATGTTAAGACCGTTGATGAGTCTCTTTTCTCATCTCATCTTAGTTTAACGAGGTCTTCGATTTTGCTCACATTAGGATGAAGTTCTTCTTCTATTCCTAATATGGCTGTAGGAGCATATTAGGATCACTGGAAGGGCCCCTCCCCTCATCTCTTCTTAGATTAACGAGACCTTCGACTTTACTCACGTTAGGATGAGATTCTTCTTCCGTTTTTGACTGTAGGGGTACATTAGGGCCACTGGAAGGGCCTCTCTTTTTATCTTGTCTTAAATTAACGAGGCCTTTAGCT
This sequence comes from Cocos nucifera, assembly GCA_006176705.1. Lineage (NCBI taxonomy): Eukaryota > Viridiplantae > Streptophyta > Magnoliopsida > Arecales > Arecaceae > Cocos > Cocos nucifera. The sequence continues at coordinate 103,032 of QRFJ01001585.1, forward strand.
TTACTCATGTTAGGATGAGGTTCTTCTTCTTTTCCTAACGTGGCCGTAGGGGCACATTAGGGCCGCTGGAAGGGCCTCTTCCCTCACCTCATCTTAGATTAACGATGCCTTCGGCTTTGCTCACATTAGGACTAGGTTCTCCTTCTATTTCTAACATGGCTATAGGGGCACATTAGGGCCGCTAAAAGGATCTCTTCCCTCATCTCGCTTAGATTAATGAGGTCTTCGACTTTGCTCATGTTAGGATGAGGTTCTCTTTCTATTCCTAACGTGGCTGTAGGAGCATATTAGGACTGCTAGAAGGGCCCTTTCCTTATCTCATCTTAGATTAATGAGGCCTTTGATTTTTCTCATGTTAGGATAAGATTCTCCTCCTGTTCCTAACGTGGCTGTAGCGGCACATTAGGGCTGCTAGAAGGACCTCTTTCCTCATCTTGTCTTAGATTAACGAGGCTTTCAATTTTGCTCATGTTAGGATGAGGTTCTCCTCCTATTCCTAACATGGCTATAAGGGCACATTAGAGTTGTTGGAAGGGCCTCTCTCCTCATCTCATCTTAGATTAACGAGGCCTTTGGCTTTGCTCGGCGTTAGGATGAGGTTCTCCTTCTATTCCTAACATGACTGTAGGGGCACATTAGGACCGCTGGAAGGGCCTCTTTTCTTCTTATCTCATCTTAGATTAACAAGACCTTCGGCTTTGCTCATGTTAGGATGAGGTTCTCCTCCTATTCCTAACATGATCGTAGGGACACATTAGGGCCACTGGAAGGGCATCTCTCCTCATCTCATCTTAGATTAACAAGGCCTTCAGCTTTGCTCATGTTAGGATGAGGTTCTCCTCCTGTTCCTAACATGGCTGTAGGGGCACATTAGAGCCACTGGAAAGGCCTCTCCCCTCATCTCATTTTAGATTAATGAGGCCTTCAGCTTTGCTCATGTTAGGATGAGGTTCTCCTCCTATTCCTAATGTGGCTGTCTTCATTGCACGGTTAAGTTTGGAAAGTCATTTTCCATCATTACAGATTTGTAACAAGGATTAGAGTGTTAAAGTAGAGAAATTTTATTATGACCAAGTCATCGATAATACATCAGTAGGTTTTTTTAGTTCCACGATCGGGGTAGATCGGATCCTCCAAGCTCCTTCAGATAATATGTCTCGGGCTGGATAACTTTCTTAACCTCATAGGGTCCTTTCCAATTTAAGGTGAGCTTCTCTTAATTTTGAAGCTGAGAAATGGCTGCTTATCGAAGCACTAAGTTCTCCACTCTGAATACTTTATCTTTGACTTTGGATTTGTAGTATCAGGCCACCCTTCGCCTGTAAGCAACCATACAAACTTGGGCCTTCTCTCATTTTTCCTCTAGCAGGTCGAAGTTAGCTCTAAGGTCTTGTGAATTGTACTGCTCATTGAAGGCCACGACCCATGTCGATGGGAGTTTGAGCTTGATTGGGATGACCACCTCTATTCCAAAGGCCAAGACGAATGGTGTTTCTTCAGTTGACAGTCTTTGGATAGTTCGATACGTCCAAAGTACATGGTAGAGTTCATCCACCCAAGTTTCTCTTGCTCTTTCAAGCCTTGCCTTAATATCCTACAATAAGATCCTATTGGTCACCTCTGCTTCACCATTTACTTACAGATGGGCCACCGATGTGAAATTATGGGAGATGTTTAAATCCTCGCAGAACTCAACAAACTTCGTCCCAGCAAACTATCATCCATTATCTACTATAAGGATTCAAAATAGGCCAAACCTATAAACAATCAACTTCTAGATAAAGTCTTATACTTTGGCTTCAGTAATTTTTGCTAAGAGTTCAGTCTCAATCCATTTGGTGAAGTAGTCAATCGCAACTAAGAAAAACTTTCGCTATCTAGATGCCATCGAAAAGCGGCCAAGTATATCCATCCCCCATTGCGCAAATGGTCAAGGGGCACTCAAGGGTGTAAGCTTAGAGGCTGGTTGCCTTTGTATATTTACGTTCCTCTAGCAGCGTCATACCTTTTAACATATTTGACACAATCATGATGCATAGTTGGCCAATAATACCCTTATTGAAGCAGCTTTTGAGATAGGGATCTGGCACCCAGATGGCTCCCATAGATTCCTTTATGCACTTTCCATAGTGCAAAGTCGGCTTCAAAAGGTTGAAGATATTTCAAAAGTGGCAAGGAGTATGATCTCTTGTATGACTTATCTTCATACAGAATATACCGGAAGGCTTGGTTTCTCAGCTTTTGAGCTTCTTTTGGATCAAAGAAGAGTGTCCCATCTTTGAGATAAGCGACCAATGGGTCAATCTAGCAGAGCTCATGGTCGATCTGCATTATAGACTATGGCTCTTCCATACTCGGGCATTTCAATACTTCAAAGTATACTTCTTTGGGAAGTTCGTTGGGGGCAAGTGTAGCCAGCTTAGATGGAAGGTCGGCTCTAATATTCTCTGCCCTTGGAATTTGCTGAATGCCAAAGTTGTTGAGGGCTGAGGTCAGGCTCTTTACTTTCTCAAGATACTTTATCATACTTTTCTCTCAAGCTTCATAACTACCATTGACTTATCCCACTACCAACTGTGAGTCACTATAAGCCTGAAGCTGATCTGCCTCTAGTTCTTTTGCTATCTTTAGTCCTACTATTAGAGCTTCATATTTTATCCCATTGTTTATTGCAGAAAATTCAAAGCATAGTGCATACTCGGCGATGACCCCTTCGGAATTGACCAGGATCAATCCAGCATCTACACCGGAAGCATTGGAAGAGCCATCCACATACAAGGCTTAGAAACCTTTGAAAAGGTCCACTCTTTCTTTGGAGGAGCTCGACTGCAACCATGGAATGCTGGCCTCATTCTGCTCAGGTTCGGCATCATCCAGGATTATGCATTCAACTATAAAATCGACTAGTATCTAAGCTTTGATTGATGGCCGAGGTTGATAGTTGATGTCGAGCTTTGTCAACTCAATAGTCTACTTCGCTATTCTTCCAGAGGCATCTGTTCGATGAAGAACTATCTTGATTGGTTGATCAGTGAGGAGTGTTATGGTATGCCCTTGAAAGTAGGGCCAAAGTCTCCTGACTGTAATTAGAAAAGAGTAAGTTAATTTTTCTAATTTAGTATACCTAATCTCCACATCTCTCAAGACTTGGCTCATGTAGTAATTCAGTCATTACACTTTTGCCTCTTCCTTGACCAAGACCCCGCTGCAAGAGAGACCGCCAAGTATAGGAACAATTCTTCTCTAAGCTCAGGCTTTGCCAATAGTGGAGGCGAACCGAGGTAGCTCTTGAATTCTTCGAATGCCTATTGGCAGTCTGCCATCTAGCAAAAGTTCTTTGATTACTTGAGGACCTGAAAGAAGGGCATACACCACTCAACCGACTTTGAGACAAAGCGATTTAAGGATGCCATCTTTTCGATCAAGCATTGGACTTTCTTTATTGATTTCAGGGTGGTCATCTTCTGGATGGCCCGGATCTTCTCCGGATTAACTTCGATCCCCTACCTTGAGATGATGAATTCCAAGAATTTTTTTGAGGTCACTCTAAAGGGGCATTAGTTGGGTTCAGCTTCATCTTGTACCTTCAAAGAGTGTTGAAGGTCTCTTCAAGGTTGGCATTATGATTGGACGAGGTTCAGCTCTTGACAAGCATATCATCCACGTAGACTTCCATGTTGCGGTCGATCTGCTCGTTGAAGATCTTATTAACCAGGCATTGATAGGTTGCACCTACATTTTTAAGTCCAAAGTGTTAGATATGTGTGTCCTAGAAGCCAAAATTGACTAACACTTGTAATATACTTTTAGAGATAAAATTATAATTTTGACTATAAATAATAAAATGGATTATTTTCTATCACATATGTGTATTTAGTGTCTGTGATACATTCCTTAAGTTAATGGTAATGATAATTCTTATTTTCAAGAGTTAAAAATTTAAGATATGAATAATCATTATTAACTCATAAAATGCTCCTGACCATAGGATCATCACGAGGATGGTGATTGATCCGGAAGGTTGGTGTACAATCGCTTCTCTTTAGTAGATGAGTCTTGAGTCTATGGTGTGGAGACATCAGAGTGAGAGTACAGGTACTCGTTAGAGAATGAGGGCACTGAGCGTGACCACCTCGAGTAGTCATTAGGGAGTCTACCTTCTCGTCAATGACTGACTCGATGCTGCAGTAGTGTGTCTGGTTCTTTGACCTGAGATGCATCGGCAGTTCACCTTGAGGGTGTTATAGTTTGACTACACCATTACTCGGTCTCCTAGCCATATGGAACCCTGAGGTGTATGTTGGCTATAGCATGTTCATTGTAGGAACTGGATTGCATCAAGATGGAATCTATCTACCTCGGTGGTAGAGGAGCAGCCCTATGATGATCATGAGAATCAAGTCCAGAAGCCCATGGCCATGGCAGAGTGAAATAATAGAAAGAGTTTCTATTTAGATTTTCACATTGGACTTGAATCGAATGATTACATCATATGACAGAAACTAGGGTTTGACGAGTTCACCTTAACCCTAATCTGATCGGGGCTCAAGATAGAAGAACTTAATCACACAGGTAGCTGCACCAAGAGGTTCGCATTCAGCTCTGATGGGTTGCCACCATATACTGCTAGGTGTCACTGGTGGATTTTGGGAGCAATTAGAATGATTTAGATGATCGATCATTCTAGCTGTTCGAATCAGAAGAGTTCTGATCCATCGAAAGGAGTTTCGATGATGTCGATGATAGAGATCATGACATATCCCATTACCATACAGAACTGAACCTAACTGGGTCACACAAACAAGGGTTTGAATCTGGTGATCATCAATTGAACTGATCTAGTTCAATTGATCTGAATGAGATTCAATTAGGTTCAAGAAAATCGTGCTAGCACTCGATTGAACCTAACGTTCTTCTTTTACTATCATAAATAAGTTGTCCTGACTGAGCCAAAGGAGTTTGTGCTCAATCAGAGGCCTTCATATGGTCTGACTGGAGGTTGTCCAAGTCAGAAAAGGTTGTCTTATTTTGATAAATTTAAGACATTACCTGCCATTTTTGGTCACCTGCCATTTCTTGTTCTTTGACTTTGACTTTGGTCAAACGTTGACCTTTGACCCTTGGACTTTTGACCCATGTGTCATGCACCTATTGGAGAGCTGGTGGGGGCCTTGTCCCCTGCCAGAACCTGGAAAGGAAAGGGGCACACGCCTAGGGATGGCGTGTGCCCAAGTAGGGAGGCGCCTAGGAGTCCCTTGTTGGATGGGACTCCATCTCCTTTTTGGATTCCAATTAGAGTGACCCTCAAGAACCAACTTTGACTGGTCTTAGGCACCACTCTAAGGAGGAATCTAGGGGTCTCTCATCTGATTGGATTAGGGATGTCATCCCACCAATCAGATTTAGATCTGATTTCACAAAGGGTTGTGATTGGTTGAGGGAAGAGGAGTTGGATCACAGCTTAGGGTCTATAAATAAGACCTATCTGCGCCCAACTTTTAAGAGATTCAATTCCTAGCCCATGCCCCAAGGCTATCCCTCTCCCTTCTCCATGCCACCTTCAGGTCCTTCTCTCTTCCTCTCCACGTCCCAAAAGGATAGTTTTGGGCTTTGGTTGGTGCGATTCAGATCAAGAGAAAGGCGATCAGAAAGGAAGAAGGCTGCGCTGCTGCAAAGGACGACTGCTGATCTTCAAAAGGAGTTTTGAAGATCCTCCAGATCAGATCCAGATCTGATTTTTGGAGATGTGATAGAGAAGAAGAGGATCTCAGATCCTAGCCCTGAGTGGATACCGGTAGAGGCCAGGCACTTGCGTGGCTAGATCCAGAACCTTCCGCTGCAATACAGGATCATCAACAGGGATAATAGGATTACCCAATCAAGGTAAATTAAATTTGATTTAATTTATTTAATTTTATTTTATTTATTAAAATAATAAGAATCAGATCTAAAATATATCAAGATCTGATTAGATCAAGAGAAAAATTTTTGAAATATATCTCTTGATCTGATCAGATCTGAACGAACCTGGACCCGAAAAATCAGGATTTTCCTTCAACTGGTATCAGAGCCAAGGTTCTAAAAATTTATTTAGATCTAATTTTAAATTTATTTTTAATTAAAAAATAATTTTAGATGTCACATGAGATGTGATCAGATCTAAAATTAGAAAAAAAAATTAAAATTAAATGATTTGGATCTAAGATTAGAAAGATATGCATGACTAGTTCTAAAATAGAATAGTTCTATAGAATAGTCTTGCATGTTTTTAATTGATTTAATTTGATTAAATCATATTTTAGATCTATTTATTTACTATTTTTTGATATTATAATTATTATAATAACATCTAAAAAATAGTAAATAAAAATTATTTAATTTTAAATATCATATGAGATATGATTGATGCATGTCTAGACTAGTTGTAGAATAGTTCTACATAATTAGTTGTCTAGATTAGAATTTATTTTGATTAGATCAATTTAAATCTAATTTTTTAGATTATTATGAGATAATTTAGATCTAAAAATATGCATGATTCGATACATGAGATGTATGCAAAATATGCCATGATTAGATCTAATTTGTATATGAGATATATGATATAGATCTAAAACTATTTTGTAGTATTGCATGTTCCTGATTAAGGCGTTCCTCTTGGCCGTCCGGTCATAAGAACGAAGAAGGGTTTAAAGGCCCTCTCTTCCCATTCGATGGGGTGTTCTTATGATGTGTAGGGGTGCTGCGTGTTCGTCCTTAATCAGAAATCCAAAACTTACTTTCTGCAAAACCCTAGATCCTGAAACCCTAGGATTTATTGTGCATATTTTGTTTATGAACCCTACTTAATTAAGAATTAAGATTATGGAAATATTAATTAGGTCTAAAATTGAGAATTTTAGATCTAAGACATATTCATAATACTGGGTTCGGGTTTGGGTAGCTCAATTAGGTCTAAGCGGTTGATCAAACCGAATCAAGAGTTGGTTAGATGGGATCAACAATGCTTAAATTGACCAGCCTAATAGGATTAAGTCTGGGTCAAGATCGAGTCACGATCAAGCAAGACCTAATTAGGCTCAGAGGTTAGAGTCTGGATTGTAGGCTAACCCAATTGGTTCTGACTCAACAATTTGGTGTCTAAGGTAAGTTTGGCACATACGACCGACTGGATTTTTAATTGGAAGCTACTCGACCTGAATGCATTCTTGTACGAGTTAATGGCATATTCCTTCCACCGGTCTCACTTACCTGGCCATATCTGTTGACACAGTTCTGATCTGAGGTGGTCAATAATCCGAGCTAACCCATGCCACTAGGTTAGTCATAATTGTTATGACTAATGCCAAGTCTAGTTTAATGAGACCTGAATCAATTCTCCCTAAGAAAAGATTAAGTCTGAGGTCTTCCACCATTGTAGATGTGCGGGCCCTTCCCGGGGTTGATTGTTCTCGGACTGGATACAGTGGCTCAGTTGCACCGGGAAGATGCAACCATGTCTATTAGGCATTGGATGCTATGGGCTGGAGGATGAGTTGGGCTCAATATTTCGGATACGGTGAGAGACTCAATTAGGAATCCAGTCTATGCAAATGGTGGGTCTGACTTAACTAAGGAGTGGATCAATATTCTGGATACGGTGAGATTCATGAATTAGAGACCAAGTTTGGGTGCACCATGATTAGAGAATCATTGAACAAGAGTTGTTCACTCATTGGCTAACCCATCACCAATAACTGTTAGGTGAGGTGATGAGTCAGTTGGTGAGACCGCACCACCCACTAGAAATCATTAATCATGGAGATTTTTGCATCTCTACAGAGGGAGTGTAGGGATCCGAGAAAATAGTGGGAGCTAATTTGTTTAAAAATAAAATTCCTAAATAAATTGGTCAAGTCAAAATTACAGTATCTAACTAGAATCTTTGACTCTCTACAGAAAAATGTCTGCGTCCAACCCATTGGCACGTATCCTGGACACACATAGACTGACTGGACCCAATTATAAAGATTGGCTCAGGAACTACAAAATTATTTTGGGTTCTGAGAAGTTAACCCATGTTTTGGACCAGGACCCTCCCACCTTACCAGCCCGTCCATCCACTGAACAGAGAGCGTCTCTGGAAAAATGGATTAGACGAAGATAATAAGGCCAGATATTACATGTTGGGCTCGATGTCTGATGAGCTCCAGCGCCAACATGAAGATATCGGGACTGCTCGCCAAATGTTGGCTCACCTGCAGGAGATGTTTGGTGAACAGAGTCGCGCAGCCAAATATCAAGTCACGAAATGACTTTTTAAGGCTAAGATGCGTGATGGGCAGTCAGTCCAAGATCACTGTCTGACATGATGATCAAGGACATGGAAGAGCTTGAGAAGCTCGGTGTGAAGTTGGACTTGGATCTGCAGAACGATATTATTCTGCAATCCTTGACTGATGCATATGGGCAATTCATCATGAATTACCACATGCATAAACTTCAAAATTCCTTGGCCGAATTAATGAATATGCTGGTTACCGCTGAGCTTTCTATGAAAGGTTCTAAAGGCTCAGTTCTTGCTATGGAACGGACTTCTTCCAAAAGAAAGTCTTATGGAAAGAAAAAGAAGTCTGTGAAAAAGCAAAAGGTGGAAGGATCAAAGAAGAAGAAGGCAGAAGCCGAAGAAGAAGGCCGATGGTCAAAGGAAAAGTGTTTCCATTGCAACAGCGACGGCCATTGGAAGCGGAACTGCCCTACTTACCTGGCCACCCTGAAGAACAAGAAGGAAGGTCCTTCTGGAGGTATGCTCGTTATTGAGTCTAACCTTACGGTTTCTTCTGCATCCAGTTGGGTGCTTGACTCTGGTTCTAGTGCTCATCTGTGCACTTCTATGCAGGGTCTTGAGGATAGCAGGAGGCTGAGGGATGGAGACATGATCCTACGCATCGGTAATGGAGCAAGAGTTGCTGCAGTAGCCGTGGGAACATACCCTCTTCGATTACCATCTGGTTTAGACTTAGTTTTGAAAGACTGTTATTATGTGCCTGCAGCTAGCAGGAATTTGATTTCTGTTTCATGCTTAGCACAAGAAGGTTATGTGATCACCTTCTTTAAGGACCATTGTAACATTCTTTATGAAAGAAATAAAATTGCAAATGGTTTCCTTATTAATGGTCTTTATCAGCTACATATTGATGTACCTATTTCTAACTATCGAGCAAAACGTGAATGCCAAACGACCTAGGGATAGTCCAAACGACAGATATCTATGGCACCTGAGATTAGGTCATATAGCAGAAGATAGGATCAACAAATTGGAGAAAAATGGGCTATTGAGTCCATTGACTTTCGAGTCATATCCAACTTGTGAATCTTGTCTTCAAGGCAAAATGACTAAACTCCCTTTTGTTGGACATGGGGAGAGGGCCACAGATCTCCTTGCCCTAGTACATACTGATGTGTGCGGCCCATTTGATGTGCCGGCTAGAGGCAATTTTGTCTACTTCATTACCTTTACCGATGATCTGTCTAGGTATGGGTATGTGTATCTTATGAGACACAAGTCTGAAGCTTTTGAAAAGTTCAAAGAATTCAGACATGAAGTAGAAAAACAAACTGGAAAACCCATTAAGGTTCTTCGATCAGATCGAGGAGGTGAATACCTTAGCCGGGAATTCCTAGACTATCTTCAAGGAAAATGGCATAGTCTCTCAATGGACTCCACCAGGAACACCTCAACTCAACGGGGTTTCAGAACGGAGAAATCGGACTCTATTGGATATGGTTCGATCCATGATGAGCTTCACAGACCTCCCTGATTTTCTTTGGGGACATTCATTGTTAACTTCAATTCTATCTACTGAATAGGGTTCCCTCTAAAACCGTTCCTACCACACCGTATGAGATATGGCACGGTAAGAAACCAAGTCTGAGTCATCTCAGAATTTGGGGTTGTCCGGCTCATGTCAAAAGACAACAAGCGGACAAGTTAGAGTTTAGGTCCTTTAGAGCTCGATTCATAGGATATCCTAAAGAGTCATTAGGATACTATTTCTACATTCCAGAAGACCACAATGTGATTGTGAGTCGACATGC
>QRFJ01001585.1:114108-124108 GCA_006176705.1 Cocos nucifera
TTCTCGACTGGATACAGTGGCTCAGTTGCACCAAGAAAGATGCAACCATGTCTATTAGGCATTGGATGCTATGGGCTGAAGGATGAGTTGGGCTCAATATTCTGGATACGGTGAGAGACTCAATTAGGAATCCAGTCTATGCAAATGGTGGGTCTGACTTAACTAAGGAGTGGATCAATATTCCGGATATGGTGAGATTCATGAATTAGAGACCAAGTTTGGGTGCACCATGATTAGAGAATCATTGAACAAGAGTTGTTCACTCATTGGCTAACCCATCACCAATAACTGTTAGGTGAGGTGATGAGTCAGTTGGTGAGACCGCACCACCCACTAGAAATCATTAATCATAGAGATTTTCGCATCTCTACAAAGGGAGTGTAGGGATCCAAAAAAATAGTGGGAGCTAATTTGTTTAAAAATAAAATTTCTAAATAAATTGGTCAAGTCATAATTACAGTATCTAACTAGAATCTTTGACTCTCTATAGAAAAATGTCTGCATCCAACCCATTAGCACGTATCCTGGACACACATAGACTGACCGGATCCAATTATAAAGATTGGCTCAGGAACTATAAAATTATTTTGGATTCTGAGAAGTTAATCCATGTATTGGACCAGGACCCTCCCACCTTACCAGTTCGTTCATCCACTGAATAGAGAGCATCTCTAGAAAAATGGATAGACGAAGATAATAAGGCCAGATATTACATGTTGGACTTGATGTCTGATGAGCTCCAGCGCCAACATGAAGATATCGGGACTGCTCGCCAAATGTTGGCTCACCTGCAGGAGATGTTTGGTGAACAGAGTCGCGCAGCCAAATATCAAGTCACGAAACGACTTTTTAAGGCTAAGATGCGTGATGGGCAGTCAGTCCAAGATCACTGTCTGACAATGATCAAGGACATGGAAGAGCTTGAGAAGCTCGGTGTGAAGTTAGACTTGGACCTGCAGAACGATATTATTCTGCAATCCTTGACTGATGCATATGGGCAATTCATCATGAATTACCACATGCATAAACTTCAAAATTCCTTGGCCGAATTAATGAATATGCTGGTTACCGCTGAGCTTTCTATGAAAGGTTCTAAAGGCTCAGTTCTTGCTATGGAAGGACTTCTTCCAAAGAAAAGTCTTTTTGAAAGAAAAGAAGTCTGAAAAAAAAGAAGGTAGAAGGAAAGAAAGAAAAAGACAGAGCTGAAAAGAAGGGCTGAAAAGAAAAAATGTTTCCATTGCAACAGCGACGGCCATTGGAAGCGGAACTGTCCTACTTACCTGGCCACCTGAAAAGAAGAAGGAAGGTCCTTCTGGAGGTATGCTCGTTATTGAGTCTAACCTTACGGTTTCTTCTGCATCCAGTTGGGTGCTTGACTCTGGTTCTAGTGCTCATCTCTGTGCACTTCTATGCAGGGTCTTGAGGATAGCAGGAGGCTGAGGGATGGAGACATGATCCTACGCGTCGGTAATGGAGCAAGAGTTGCTGCAGTAGCCGTGGGAACATACCCTCTTCGATTACCATCTGGTTTAGACTTAGTTTTAAAAGACTGTTATTATGTGCCTGCAGCTAGCAGGAATTTGATTTCTGTTTCATGCTTAGCACAAGAAGGCTATGTGATCACCTTCTTTAAGGACCATTGTAACATTCTTTATGAAAGAAATAAAATTGCAAATGGTTTCCTTATTAATGGTCTTTATCAGTTGCATATTGATGTACCTGTTTTAACTATCGAGCAAAACGTGAATGCCAAACGACCTAGGGATAGTCCAAACGATAGATATCTATGGCACCTGAGATTAGGTCATATAGCAGAAGATAGGATTAACAAATTGGAGAAAAATGGGCTATTGAGTCCATTGACTTTTCGAGTCATATCCAACTTGTGAATCTTGTCTTCAAGGCAAAATGACTAAACTCCCTTTTGTTGGACATGGGGAGAGGGCCACAGATCTCCTTGCCCTAGTACATACTGATGTGTGCGGCCCATTTGATGTGCCGGCTAGAGGCAATTTTGTCTACTTCATTACCTTTACCGATGATCTGTCTAGGTATGGATATGTGTATCTTATGAGACATAAGTCTGAAGCTTTTGAAAAGTTCAAAGAATTCAGACATGAAGTAGAAAAACAAACTGAAAAACCCATTAAGGTTCTTCGATCAGATCGAGGAGGTGAATACCTTAGCCGGGAATTCCTAGACTATCTCAAGAAAAATGGCATAGTCTCTCAATGGACTCCACCAGGAACACCTCAACTCAATGGGATTTCAGAATGGAGAAATCGGACTCTATTGGATATGGTTCGATCCATGATGAGCTTCACAGACCTCCCTGATTTTCTTTGGGGACACTCATTGTTAACTTCAATCTATTTACTGAATAGGGTTCCCTCTAAAACCGTTCCTACCACACCGTATGAGATATGGCACGGTAAGAAACCAAGTCTGAGTCATCTCAGAATTTGGGGTTGTCCGGCTCATGTCAAAAGACAACAAGCGGACAAGTTAGAGTTTAGGTCCTTTAGAGCTCGATTCATAGGATATCCTAAAGAGTCATTAGGATACTATTTCTACATTCCAGAAGACCACAATGTGATTGTGAGTCGACATGCCATATTTCTTGAAAAATAGTTTATTCAAGATAGCGGCATTGGAAAGCAGATTCAAGCTTGATGAGAAAGTCTCACAAGCAGCAACGAGCTAAGGACCAATTGGAACCAAATCAGGTTGAGCCAATAAGAACACTACCTCCTCCACCTCGTAGATCGAAAAGAGTTTTTCCATCCCCCTGAAGAGATACTTAGGTATTATTTCAGAGGACGTAGAGGAAATGTTCCTCGTAGGTAATGGTGCTCATGGTGATGATCCCAAAACCTACAACGAGGCGATATCAGATATCGACTCCGAGAAATGGCTTAGAGGCAATGAAGTCAGAAATTCGACTCGATGCACTCAAACCAAGTCTGGACCTTGGTAGATCCACCAGAAGGTATAGTACCTATTGGGTGTAAATGGATCTTCAAGAGAAAGATTGGTGCAGATGGAAATGTGGAGACATTCAAGGCTAGACTAGTGGCAAAAGGTTATAGTCAATGCGAAGGCATTGACTATCAGGATACCTTTTCCTCGGTAGCTATGCTAAAATCCATCCGCACATTGCTTGCTGTTGCAGCCTATTTCGATTATGAAATATGGCAAATGGACGTGAAAATGGCATTCCTTAAATGGATATCTTGAGGAAGATATCTATATGGAACAGCCGCTAGGTTTCACATCCAGTGATACTGATCACAAGGTTTGCAAGCTGCAAAGGTCCATATATGGACTTAAGCAAGCATCTCGGAGCTGGAACACTCGTTTCAATGATGTGATCAAAAAGTTTGGTTTCATCAAAAATGAAGAGGAACCATGTGTTTTCAAAAGGGTCAGTGGGAGCGCTGTTGTCTTCCTCGTATTGTACGTGGATGACATCCTCCTTATTGGGAATGATATTCCCATGTTGACATCAGTCAAGATATGGTTGTCCAAGGAATTCTCCATGAAAGACCTAGGTGAAGCATCCTTTATTCTAGGAATTAAGGTCTATAGGGATAGACCGAATAGGATGCTAGGACTTTCACAGAAGATGTACATAGAGGAAGTACTAAAGAGGTTTAGTATGGAAAACTCTAAGAGGGGATTAATACCCTTCAGACATGGTATTCATCTTTCCAAGAAGATGTGCCCTAGCACACCTGAGGAAATAGAATGCATGAGCAAGATCCCTTATGCTTCTGCAATAGGGAGCCTTATGTATGCCATGCTATGTACACGACCTGATATAGCCCATGCTGTGAGTGTCACAAGCAGATATCAGTCAAATCCAGGTGAAGAACACTGGACTTCTGTGAAATGTATCCTTAAGTACTTGAGAAGAACTAAGGATATGATGTTGGTCTTTGGTAATGGAGAACTCCAAGTTCAGGGATACACAGACTCGGACTTCATGTCCTGATATAGATGATCGAAAGTCGACATCTGGAAAGTCTGTTTGTGTGCAATGGTGGAGCTGTCAGCTGGAAGAGTTCCAAGCAAACTGTGATAGCAGATTCCACCATGGAAGCAGAATATATAGCTGCATCAGAGGCTGCAAAGGAAGCATTCTGGTACAAGAAGTTTGCTGCAGAAATTCGGAGTAATGCCATCAGATGCCATTCCTCTATACTGCGACAACAATGGCGCCATAGCCCTTGCTAAGGAGCCGAGGTCTCACCAAAAGTCCAAGCACATTGAGCGGCGATACCACCTCATCCGCGATTACCTTGAGAAAGGTTACGTTCGAGGTCAAGAGAGTCAACTCCGCAGATAATGTGGCAGACCCACTTACAAAGCCGTTGGGCCAGCAGAAGATCGAAGCCCACCTTGAGAAGATGGGACTTAGACTTGTAGCCAATTGGCTTTAGGACAAGTGGGAGATTGTTAGATATATGTTGCCCTAGAAGCCAGAATTGGCTGACACTTGTAATACACTTCTAGGGGCAAAATTATAATTTTGACTATAAATCAATAAAATGGGTTATTTTCTATCACATATGTGTATTTAGTGTCTGTGATACATCCTTTGAGTTAATGGTAATGATAATTCATATTTTCAAGAGTTGAAAATTTAAGACATGAATAATCATTATTAACTCATAAAATGCTCCCGACCATAGGATCATCACGAGGATGGTGATTGATCCGGAAGGTTGGTGTACAATCGCTTCTCTTTAGTAGATGAGTCTTGAGTCTACGGTGTGGAGACACCGGAGCGAGAGTATAGGTACTCGTTAGAGAACGAGGGCACTGAGCGTGACCACCTCGAGTAGTCATTAGGGAGTCTACCTTCTCGTCAATGACTGACTCGATGCTGCAGTAGTGTGTCTGGTTCTTTGACCTGAGGTGCATCGGCAGTTCACCTTGAGGGTGTTATAGTTTGACTACACCATTACTCGATCTCCTAGCCATATCGAACCCTGAGGTGTATGTTGGCTATAGCATGTTCATTGTAGGAACTGGATTGCATCAAGATGGAATCTATCTACCTCGGTGGTAGAGGAGCAGCCCTATGATGATCATGAGAATCAAGTCCAGAAAGCCCATGGCCATGGCAGAGTGAAATAATAGAAAGAGTTTCTATTTAGATTTTCACATTCGGACTCGAATCGAATGATTACATCATATGACAGAGACTAGGGTTTGACGAGTTTCACCTTAACCCTAATCTGATCGGGGCTCAAGATAGAAGAACTTAATCACACAGGTAGCTGCACCAAGAGGTTCACATTCAGCTCTGATGGGTTGCCACCATATACTGCTAGGTGTCACTGGTGGATTTTGGGAGCAATTAGAATGATTTAGATGATCGATCATTCTAGCTGTTCGAATCAGAAGAGTTCTGATCCATCGAAAGGAGTTTCGATGATGTCGATGATAGAGATCATGACATATCCCATTACCATACAGAACTGAACCTAACTAGGTCACACAAACAAGGGTTTGAATCTGGTGATCATCAATTGAACTGATCTAGTTCAATTGATCTGAATGAGATTCAATTAGGTTCAAGAAAATCGTGCTAGCACTCGATTGAACCTAACGTTCTTCTTTTCTATCATCATTAAAAGTTATCCTCGACTGAGCCAAAGGAGTTTGTGCTCAACTCAGATACCTTTACCTATGGTTCTGACTGGAGGCTTGTCCAAGGTCAGAAAAAGATTGTCTTAATTTATGAGATAAATTTAAGACAACACCTGCCATTTTTCGTCACCTACTAATTCTTGTCCTTTGACTTTGGTCAAACATTGACCTTTGACCCTTGGACATCTGCCCATATGTCATGCACTTATTGGAGAGCAGATAGAGACTTGTTCCCTCACTAAAAATTAGAAAGAAGGGGGTGCTTTCCTAGGATGACCTACGCCCATGGATAGGGATGCCCAGAGTCCCATACGGATGGGACTCCAAATTATTTCTTGGATTCAAACTAGGTGACCCTCACCTATAGACTTTGATCAATCTTAGATGCCATCTTAGGGTGAATCTATGGGTCTCTCATCTAATTAGATCAGATGATGTCATCCCACTAATCAGATTTAGATCTAATTAAACGAAGCAACGTGATTGGCCGAGGTGATGTGGCACTGCATAGTGCAGCAAGATCTATATAAAGATCTGTCTGCGCCCACTTTTTAAAGACTCCTCTCCTAGCCATGCTCAAGGCTGTTCCTCTTCCTTATCCATGCCACCTTCAGGTCATCTCTCTCCTCTCCATGCCCAAGGATAGTTGGGCTTCAAATTAGTGCGATTCAGACAAAAAAAGGCTGACGAGAAAGGAAGAAGGCAGCACTGCTGCAGAGACGACTGCTAATCTTCGAAAGGAGTTTCGAAGATCCTCCAAATCAGATCCAGATCTAATTTTTAGAAAAAAGAAAGAGAAGGAGAAGATCTCCAGATCCAGCCCAAGTGGATATCGGTAGAGGCCAAGCACTTGCATAGCTAGATCCAGAACCTCAGACAATCAGCAAGATCAACAACGGATAATCGGATTACCCATATCAAGATAAAACTAATTTAGATTTAATTTAATTTAATTTTTTTATTTATCAGATTATATAATTAGATCTGAAAAATGTCAAATCTGATTAGGATCTAAGAGAAAATTTTTGAAATATGCCTCTCGATCCAATCAGATCTGAACGAACCTGATCCCAAAAATTTAGGATTTTCCTTCACAAAGGGCATGACCCTGTAATAATAAAGACCACGATCGATAATAAAAGTAGTTTTCTCCTCATCTTTTGGTGCCATTCGATTTGAATATAGTCGAAGAAGGCATCCATGAAGTGAGGAGCTCATGGTCCAAGGTTGCGTCCATCAGTTAATCAATTCTAGATAAAGGATAGCTATCCTTTAAGCAGGTCTTGTTCAGCTTCTTGAAGTCGATACATATTCTTCACTTACTGTTGGCCTTCTTGACTAGGACCATATTGGAGATCCAACTTGGGTAGTGGACTTTTCGAATGAATCCAACTTTGAGGAGCTTATCCACTTCCTCTACTATTGCCTTCTGCCTTTCTGGTGCATGGCCTCAAATTTTCTCTTTCACTGACCTATACTTAGGATTAACGGCCAACCGATGTTCCATGACTTTGGCATCAATTTCTGGCATGTCTGCTGGGATTTAGGCGAAGATGTCAACATTCTTCCGCAAGAAGACAATGAATTGCTCTCGGACTTCATCTCCCAAGTTGGAGCCGATATGCACTGTATGCTCCATGCTTCCGCCATTTAGAAAGATGGTTACAAGATCTTCCATGGGCTCACCCTGCTCCTCAGTAAGGTCATCACGGACATCCAGCCCATCAACTGGGCAAGGGTCAGCATGGCTACCCTTTTGCAAGGCGATGGAGTAATAGTGCCTTGCCAAGGCCTAACCTTTCCGATTCCACAACTTGTTGGAAACTTCACTTTCAAGTAGTAGGTCAACACCACAGCCCAGAGTGCATTTAAACTCGATCGATCGAGAATTGCATTGTAGGCTGATAGAGCCTTCACTACCAGAAAGTCGACCTATGCTTTGGCTCGCTTTGGGTATTGCCCTATAGCCATAGTTAGTGTTATTATTTCTTCAACTGGCATAGCATCACCAGTGAAGCCTACCAATGAGGAGTTCATAGGTCTCAGATGGTTATTGAGTATAGACATTTTAAAAAAAGCATCATAAAATAAGATATCGATAGAGCTTCCATTATCTATTAAAATATGGTGTACATCATAGTTAGCAATATTTAAAGAGATTACAACCACGTCGTTGTATGAAAACTGAACTCCTATGCATCTTCATCAGTGAAAGCTATGGGCTCCTCAATTCTCCACCTCTTCGCCAGCTCTACTGATCCACTGGCCTCTCCTCGTCGAAGTCTCCTAGAGATGGTGTTGATGATGCTAAATACGGATCAATCTTCTTACTACTCCTCCCTCCTTGGTGGTTCTAGCGGTGGGAGGGCCCTCGGCCAATCCTCCCATCCTTCAAGCTGACATTGCAGGAATCGATCGAGTCCACCTCGCCTGATGAGCTTCTCAATCTCATCTTGAAGCTAAATGCATTCTTCAGTATCGTGATCGTAGTCATGATGGTAGAGACAGTACTTATTGGGATTGTGCTTGTCGGGATGAGTGCACATCCTCTCCGGCCTTAGTAGCTGCTCCTTAATCTCCATCAGAATCTAAGTTTTTGGAGCATTGAGGGGGGTGTAGTTGTGGAATCTTCTAAGGGGGGAGCCCCATCGTGCCCTTCTGTCAGGGCTTCTTTGCCTCCAAGCCCGAGGAGGAGTTCAAGCTTGCTTGCACTTAGAAGGAGTTTGGAAGTACGGTCGAGTTTCATTCAACTTTTCTTCTGCTGCGGGCATGATTTGCCCACTTGTCTCTCTCCAGTGGCTTCACTATCCTTGATCTTGAAGGTCTCTTCCACTTGGGCATAACCTTCAGTCCGAGCTAGCATATCAACAAAATTTTTGGGATACTTCTTCTCTAGGAAGAAAAATAGATCATTCTTTTGAAGGCCGCCCTTCAGTGTGGCCATGGCAATAGACTAGTCTAGATTTTGGACCTTGAGAGTAGCAACGTTGAATCGGATGACGTAGGCCCGGATGGACTCTCCTTTCTTTTGCTTGATAAGGGAGTCAGAGCCTCATTGTGGATGCTGGCTACTAACAAAATAAGCCACAAATAGGTGACTCATCTGATCAAAAGAAAAGATAGTATCCGATTTGAGGGCCGAGTATCAGTTCCTCACTGCTCCCTTCAGGGTGGATGGGAAAGCTCGGCACAGAATGGCATCTAGCGCACCATGGAGCAGCATCATGATCCCGAAGGCCTCCAAATGATCAACCAGATCAGCAGTCCCATCATAACTCTCGAACTAGGGGAACTTGAAGTTCGGTGGGATGGATTTCTACATGTTTTATTGAGAGAAAGGAGGATCGGTGTAGATATCATTACCATAAGAGGAGGAAGCATGGTGGAGTTTCTTAATCCGTTGGTTCATTTCTTATAGCTTTCGGTCTAGGAGATCCTCACGATCGTGGATCTTCAAAGTCTTCTGACTGAATGGGAACAAAGTTTTTCTAGGGGTTGAATCATGATCGGAGCAAGGGCTCTCTGCCCTCTGCTTTTCTTTTCTGGAAGTCGCAGGTCGACTCGCCCAAGTCGGCCACCCCCAGATTGGATTCTGGGGTTCCGACGAGGCTTGCTCCGACTGGACAACCCCCAGAGGTCGTTGCTATTACATGGCCTGTACTGCTTCAGTGAGGCTCCTAACCTATTTGACCAGCAGGTTGAACTGCTCTACATCCATCATTGCAGTCGATGGAGCTCGAGATACTAGAGATGAAATAAGGATGGGTAGATCTAGATGAGATCTAGCCATGGAGGTAGTTGATTGCCAGGTGGGAGCCTTCCTGAGAGGCATCCTCGAGAGACTAGCTAAAGAAGAAGAACCTTGAGGAGAAGAAGAAGAAAAAAAAGCTTCTACTAAGTACTCCTTCAAGAATAAGAAAACCTTTACAAAAGGATCTCTTCCTCCAGCATCAATTTTATTGGTACGAAATCTGGTTGACGTCGGAATCGGTGCTGGAGTCGGAGAGGACAAGATCATCGCTGGTGACCTACAAAATAAGTCTTATCCAGAGTCGAGGGTGGTGGCTCTGGTAAGACCCTCCGACGATCAAGTCAACTTTTTCGGCCAACAGAAATGGAGTGCTCAGAGAAATTTTGGTAGAATTTTAAGAAGAAGAATAAGATCTTAAGGAAGAAAGCATATCTAAAGGGTCTCTTAAATAGGCGGAGCCTATAACAAACTGATAGTGACAGCCGTAATCGTCTGGTAGTGGGCCGTTCAAGACCACGTGAAGTTTGTTATAGAGAATAGTATCTGTTGTCGCAATGTGCTAGCCTATTGGGGTCTGACAGCTGAAGTTCG
>QRFJ01001585.1:129108-257910 GCA_006176705.1 Cocos nucifera
TGGTATCAGAGTAGGTGCTCTATAATTGATTATTGACTTAACCATCTTGAGTAAAAGATCATGACAACTCTATTTGGCTCATTATTTGTTGAAGGCCAATCCACATCGAGACCACAACTATTTAATGGCATAAATTATATCTTTTAAAAAACTAAAATAAAAATTTTCATATAAGTTTTAGACTATGACTTGTGGGAAGTCATAACTAAAGGACCACACACATCCATAATAGAAATTAATGGTGTGTCTATTTGCAAACCAGAAAAGGATTGAGATGAATTTGATAAGAAGATGACTCAATTAAATGCAAAAGCCATCAATATTCTTTATTGTTATCTTGATGTACAAGAATTTAATAGAATATCCACTTGTACATCAGTAAAGAAAATTTGGGAAAGATTGAAAGTGACTCATGAGGGAACAAGCCAAGTAAAAGAGTCCAAAATTAACTTGCTTGTTCATAAATATGAAATATTTAAAATGGAGAAACATGAGTTAATTTCTGAAATATTTTTTAAATTTACTGATATTATTAATACTCTAAATGATCTTGGCAAAATCTATATTAACTATGAACTTGTTTGCAAGGTTTTAAGGTCTTTACCAAAGGAATGGAAAGCAAAGGTGACAGCCATACAAGCAGCGAAAGACCTCACCAAGCTGTCACTAGAAGAATTGATGGGTTCACTCATGACTCATGAGTTGAACATGAGTCAAAAGAAGGAAAAGGATGAGCCAAAAAAGATGAAGACCATCGCCTTCAAATCCATTGCGCAATATGAAGAAAGTGATGAGTCGGAAGAAGAAGATGATGAAGAAGAGAGTGAAGATGATGATGAGGATATGGAGCTACTCACAAGCAAACTCAAGAAGTTCCTCCTAAAGAGAAGTATCAAAAAGAAAGAAGAAAAAGAAAGAAAAAAGTGTCACGTGCTATAATTGCAACAAAAAGGGACATTACAAGCCAGATTGCCCCCTACTCAAAAAGTATCCCAAAAAGACCAAGAAAAGAGCTATGTTAGAAATTTGGGATGATAGTGACACTTCAAGCTCGGATGAAGAAAAGAAAATGGAAAATCTTTGCCTCATGGCCATTGAGGATGAGGCAAATTCTGAAAACTCCTCCAAGTTTATATTTAAGAAATTATTTGAAGCCTTCAATGATTTAATGGATGAGTTCAAAAAATTAAGACTGAGAAACAAAAAAAATCAAAAAATTTAATCTTCTTTTAGCTAATGAAAAAATAAGTTATTAAATAAAAAAGAAGATATCTTGAAAGAAAAGAATACTTTAACTAAAGAAAAAGAAGAATGGATCAAATCTGAAAATTCTTTAGTTAAAGAAAATATGGAGCTTAAAAAGGATAATGATACCTTAAGATCCTTCCTAAAAGAAAAGAAAAATCTTTTAAATGAAAAGAAAGAGCTCTTGGGAGAAAATAAAAAATTGAGAAGAGAGATTGAAATTTTGAATCCTATTGCTGAAAAGTTTACCATTAGTTTTCAAAATCCCCAATCTATGGTAAAAGTTAATGGGGTTGTTTTCAATAAAATAGAAACTGATCTTAATATTTCAAGAAAATAGCAAAATGCTAGGAGTATTTTTACAAGAGCTTCAACTAAAAATTATTCAATTAAATGCTTTAAATGTAATAAAATTGGTCAAAAAATTTTTGAATGCAATTTTAAAAGAATTGGTCATACTTTGATTAGACAAATTTGGGTTCCAAAAGAAACCTTAAGCACTAACTTCAATGGACCCAAGAAAACTTGGGTACCAAAAATTATGAAGTAATTTTGTAGGTATACCAAGGATCCAATGAAGCTAAAAGAAGAAAATTTTTATGGATGCCTTAGAAATGAAAATAGATAGATTGTGCTATTTGGTAAAATCTAAACTATTCTCACACTATGCCATCTTTATTTGCTAAATATATTTTAATTATTAATTAGCATAATTATTAAGTATGTTTGATTGATTTTGATGATTTATCATTGCTTAAAATGATCATACTCTACGAATTGAAAGTTTGATGTATTAACTTTAATGATTTGTTAATATATATGCATATGATAACTCCTTTGATGTTTTGATAAGTATGATTGATTTTGATGCTTGCAATAATTTGAATGCTTTGATTTTAAAGATTAATATGCTCTCCTCTATATATCATGCTATGGATGAAATGGTTTATTTTGAAATTCAACATAATATTTTAAGTCTCTTCATATCAATTTTATAATTAATAAATTTAAATTAAAAGATTCTTATTGGATATGAATGTTTAAAATTGCTAAATATTCATAGAGAACTTTAGTTTTAATTATTTGATATCAAATAATTTACTATTGCCATGCATCTGATTGATTTATCTTTTGGCAAAAAGAGAAGAATGTCTTTATTTCAAATATAATTTTACACAGCTATATATTTAATATGATATCATTTGAAATAAATTCAAAAATACATACCTTTTCTGAACCTAATTGCTTGATATTTCTTATGAAAAGAAAAAATGATCTTTTTGAAGAATGATTGAAAATTTCTTTATGATTTGCCTTAACTAGTTTGCTTATATCAATTTAAATTGATTTATCATTTTAAATCCCTAAACTATTTAATTTGAATCAATTCATCTTGATTTAATTCAAAACTAAAATCATTGGTATCAAGCTGAATTTGCAAATTAATCTTTAAATGGTATTGAACCAAGAAAATCATGGTTTGATCTAAAATTTAGTTTAATTGATATCAAGAAAATCTTTCAAAGAAATGACTCTATTTGTTAAAGTAAGGAAGAAAAAATATTAAAGAAGAAGTAATCATTTAATAAAAAAAGCCTTTAAAATTAAAAATATTTTTTTAATTTTAAAAATCTAAATTTAGTGGTTAAATTCATGTTGAATTTGCTTGATTTGAAATAAAGAAGGAAAGAAAGTTGAAAAATAAATTAATCTTGCTATAAGTATGAAAAATAGGGGGAGAGATATTTTCTAACTTGATTTGATTAAAAAAATTTTGACTAATTTGAAAATATATTCTTACTCTAAGGAATAAATTTTGAAACCCATTTAAAAATTTAAATTTGATCCTAAATTTTTTATGTGCATTGTAAAATTCTTATGAATTATTTATTTTGAAATAATATTTTACTCAAAGCAATGAATTTGAAAATGTGACTATCTTATATTTTGATACTGTTTATTTTACTTTGCTCGATACATTTTCAATACATACATTTTCCAAATCTAATTAATCAAAATTTCTTAAAAAAAGAAAAGTTAGAATATTAAAGTATATATTATGCTTAATTTCATATTCAAATATTTTGAAAAGCTCTATTCCTCTTAAAACTTAAAAGTGCATATTTGAAAATCTGAATAAAGATCATATTCATTCAAAAAGAGAAAAAGCATATAATATTTAAATTTAAGTTAATTTTTGAAATTAAAATAAATATTTAAACCTTATTTTGAGTCAAATAACAAATTTTTAAAAGGAAGATGATTCATTTAAATTAATTTCATGAATTTAATACATCTCTCAATTTAATGCTTTGATGTTGATTTTGATGACTCATATAAATTAATTTTCTGAACTTAATGCAATTCTTACTTTGATACAATCATATTATTGATTTTGATGATTATTTCTTATTTCTTTTTCATGACCTTTTTGATGCTGTCAAAAAAGGAGAGAGGAATGTTGAGTATATGCTGGAAAAAACTTATTCGAAATGTATTGATGCTTGAAATGAAAACTTAATACTCACTGATATGAATTGAAATATTTTTTTTATGAGTATATGAAATATGTGCAATGAACCAAAAGAATAATTAAGAATATTCATGAAGTACTCATTCATGTATTTAATTTATACTTCATGATACTTTTTAGCAAAATGCATAGAAATACATTATTTGCTTTTATTGTGCATATACTCAAGATTTTGTCATCATCAAAAAGGGAGAGATTGTTGATCCTGAGATTGATTTTAATGATTCTAAAATATTGAGTATATTATGTATCTAATCATGTATTTCAAGAATGTGTGTAGGATTTTTCAAGTATCCAAAATGAAGAATTTATCTAAAGAATAAATCCTCTCAAGATGCTATACCAAAATACTTAAAAAAGCAAATTCACACATATTTGGATGGCTTGGTATGAAGAAAGTATGATTGAAAGAAGAGAAATTAAAATTGAAGGAAGCAATTATGTTTAAAAGAGTTTAGGGCTAAAAAATTCAAGTTTGGAAGGTCAAATATTAAAGAAAAATAAAGTCAGGATTTTTCGAGACATCTCGGATTTTTTTCGAGAGGTCTCGAGTTGAACTTGAGACATCTCATTCTTAGGAGATAGAAACTCCATTTCTGTGCTTTGAGAGCGAGAGATCTCATAGATTTCTCGAGAGGTCTTGTAGTTCTGGCGAGACATCTCGTGAAAAATCGAGAGATCTCACAATTTGGCGAGAGATCTCGATCTGCACGGACAGCCTTCAATGGATAGTTTTCCAATGGCTATTTTTCGACCCCAATGGCTATTTCAGAGCTTCTAACAGCTAAGAACTCTCACTCCAACCTTTTCTTAAGGTATTTAAAGATGGAGAATCAATTTTAAAAAAAAAAGAAAGAGATTAAGGGATTTAGAGAGAGAATCTTTCAAATTTTGTGAGAAACATTGAATATCCAAAGAAAAGAAAAAAGAGAGGAGTGTTGTGCACAGATTTCAGCGAGCCTTCAAAGCAATCTTCTCTAACATCTTCCACATCCTCTCAAGCATAATTTGAAGAAAAGCTAAGCTTCAATAGAGCACATTATCAGCTTGTTCTTTAGGATTTAAAAGAGCTTATACTCTATTTTTTATATTATGCTAAAACTTTACTTATATTTTTTGATTTCTTTACAAGTTTCTTTGAGAAAAAGAAACTTGGGGTTTAGGTCCATCCAAGCCCAAAATTGGACATTGTAGGTTTAGGTTGGTGATCCCGAAAAATCAACTGGATTGTTAGTGAACCCAGAAAACTAATGGTGTTATGTTTGGGTTGGTGCTCCTATGAAAACCAACTAGATTTATTTGTGAGCCTGGAAAAACAAATATACTATAATCAAGGATAAATTATAGTGGAATTTTTAAGAAAAACTTGGAAAGTGGACGTAGAAGCGGGTTGCTCCGAACCACTATAAATTGTTGTATGTTTGTGTTGTGCTTTTTTCTTCTCTCTCTATATACTTTGCAAACTTATAATTCTTACTTTACTTTCATAGTTTGATTTTGTTATCTTAATTCCGTTGCTTATATTATATACATCTCGTCCTCACTACTTAGATTAAAATCAAAGCACATAATTGCTTAAAGTTAAATTTGGCCAAAGTTTTTATAAGAACCCAATTCACCCCCCCCCCTCCTCCCTCTTGGATTGCTACCTCTGGACAACACGTTGCCAAAGGTTTACCTATGGTAGCGGTTACAAGAAACTACTGCCATAAGTGAATCTATGGTAGTGGTTACATATAACCACTACATAGGTTAGGCTAAATTTGCTGCATGCCAATTAGTTTTCATTTTTCTCTTGTTCACTCTCTCTCTCTCCTCTCTACTCGAGCCCTACCCGCCTTGTTGTCGATCCATCCTACCACCAGCTTGCTCTGCTACCCCCATTAGCCCTACGCCCTGCCCCACCCTACCGCCTCCTTTGGCCTTGCGCCCAGCCCTGCTACCCCCTTTGGCCCAACCCCGCCATCCTGTTTGGCCCCGTGCCCCATCCCGCCATCGACCCCCTTTGGCCCTGCCTCCCTCAACCCCAACCCTACACCCCACCCCGCTCCCCTTTTGGCCCTGCCACATCGCCGGCCCCGTTTGGCCCTGCACCCCACCCCGCCATTGGCCGCCTCCATCAGTACCCTTTGGCTCCACTCAGCTTGATTTATCTCTTATTTTCAATTTCTTGAATTTTTTATTGATTTATTTTTCTAAGCATATATATTATATGACGTGAATTGCTAGCATGTTAATTGATGTAATTTTTTATGCTTAATGAATATAATATTAAAATTATTATATTATTTATAAATTATTTATTATTATATTCATAAATTAAAGTATATTCATAACTTAATATTATATTTTAAATTATTAAATTTAATATTATTCATAAATTATTTATTATTATATTCATAAATTAAAGTATATTCATAACTTAATATTATATTTTAAATTATAAAATTTAATAATAAAAAAAATATTGTGTGTGTATATATATTCAATTAGGCTAATAAGCCTTCAAGTTGACTTATCTTATATTATTTTTTATTTTATTATTTTTGAAATATCTTATTTTGAGAAATTAGTTTTTTTCTTTTTTTAATAAAAAGGCTATGATGATTTTAGGTGGAAAATGGTCAATTCTTATTATAATTTTAGTAATATGAGCTCTCTTATTTTTCTCTTCTTCTATAAATATTTTAATAATTTCAAACAGCAAGACGATCTTGGATGGCTAGCAATTGTTTAGCAAGCAACTGTTTGCAGTCGATTTGGTTTAATTGTAGCAGATACCAAAAGTAACATTACAATGCATGATTAAATAATGAATTTGAGTCTCTTTTTTATTTTTATTTTTTTATTTTTTATTTTTTAATATTTAAAGAGAATTTCTGCTAGCGGATTCTATGCTGTCAGATTCTGGACCATGCCTCAAGTCATAACCTCGCGTGCCTTATGCGCTTAGGCTAATGAAAAATGCTAAACGGTATTAATTATGTGTTAATTTTAATAAAATTTATATTGCATGGTGATAGACCCATCAATTGATTATGTATAAAAGTAAAGTTCGAGCTTTGTTACTATTCTCATCCAAACACGTCTAACTCTAGTAATATTCTAGTATAAAATTAGAGTTTATTTATGGATGTAGTTCATGTTATAGAATTTATTAGATAAAATTTTCTGGATTACTGTTTGTATCTTGTTGCTTTTGTTTATTGCATTGCACAATGATAGAACCATCAATTGACTAGTGTACATAATCTCCGACATCCATATATTTATATATTTTTGTGTGGATAGGAGAATTATGTACAATGATCAATTGATTGTCAAATTTAGATAGTTTGAGAATTATAAATAATTCTATAGATAATTATAGTAATTAAATAGTATGTTAAGAGTTCGTAAAAAAATTTTGAGTAGCATTTTCTTTTTATTCTCCCTCCATGGGAGAACTAACGAAAAATGCTGCCAAAATTTATTTTGATTCTTGTTGTGTATCGTTTGATTACTATAATAAATTTATAGAATTAATGCAAATAGTTTGACATCTTATCTCAGTCAGAAATGAAGACTAATGAGTGCGATGTTACTCTTATCAACATACAACGCCATCTCCACACTGAAGAATCATATATACTTGCCTCTAAAGCTAGTCAAGTCTTCTACATTAGTGATCCCTTAGAGTCTTAATGGAGTGTTGTGTTAAAAAATGTATCCTAAAGTCAATCATCAGTCTATTGATGGTTGTGCTATCTTATAATTATAATTAATTTATTAATAAATAAAATAAATATTTTAGTATTTTCATCATAAAGTCTACATCTTCTAATGAATTTCATTATTATGATAAAGTCTTTAGGACTATTTAGTTTCGATAAAGAGAGGATTTATCGATTAATCCTAAAATAATTCATGATCAAATGATACGTTGTTAATTAAGACGACAATATTTATTGAGTATAGATCATTATATGCTATATAGATTGATTGTCCTCTTAACCAAGAAGTGTGGAGACACTAGTATGACATACAAGTGAGATATATGGGTATATCATCACTGGACGTGATCAACTCCAGAGCATTCTGCTGTCAAGAATTGCTGTAATGGGATATAGGTATAAATATCCCTTAGACCTGATATCACCATAGTGGCTTACAAGCAACTCACTATGCTTTCGTACCAGACTAACTGAATTTCTAATTCAATAATAGAATATTTCTAGGCATGGTCAAGTACTTGCAAGGTCGATGAGTGATCAAAATGGGATTAACCACTTCAAGAGTTGGAGAATAATTTATCATTGTATTTCAATATAGCAAAAATCTTGATCAGGATAATCCATAAGATGGATTTGATATTTTGAAATATAATGTGGATGACCTAATCAGGGTTGACAGTTAAACTCTGAGGTATCCTACAAGCATTTTGATCAAGGGGATGAATTATATGAAAACTATATTCACATGAATTTTAAGGATGTTATTCTACGCATTCGACCTATCTGGCCATCGGGTACTATTGCTAGATGGTCACTTTGATTGATACAAAAATTTATTTTTATGCTATCAATTTAGATTTAAACCTATAGAGTTACACATATAAAAGTTCTTGATCTAATCATATAATTGATCGATGATTAAGAATCATTATTAGGTCAAACAATTAATACGATTGTTGTTTGACCTAATGCAAGTATTATAGGAGGATCGATTAGCAATTGGACTGCTAATTGACTTAATTTGATTAAGCTAAAGAATTAAGATTATGTTTAATTAAATATAATTTAATTAAATTTAGTTTGGACTTGATTAGATCAAGTTCAATTGGTTTATTGGATGAGCCAATTACAAGAAAGAATGAGTCCTAGTTCAATTAGGACTTGTATCAACCCAATTTCTAATTTAATTAAAAAATTAAATTAAAATTAAATCTAATTTAATATTATTTAATCAAGTTATTAGTTGAACTAAGATCTATTTTAATTAAATTAAATAAATTTTGATTTAATTTAGTCTAAGAATCAAGTTGAACCAAGTCAAAATAGGAGTCCTAGTATGACTAGGACTCCTAATTCTTGTGCCATGTAGTCCCAACGCCACACACACCCCCCCCCCCCACCAATGCCTTCTTTGGAAGTTTTGTGCATGAAAAATCCACTCTCCAAGAGTTCACAAGTCGCCCCCTTCCTTTTTTACATGATAAGGTGTTGTGGACCAAGTCAAAGAAGGAGTTTGAGTTGATTTAAATTCTATGTGATAGAATTTTAAAGCAACCAAAACTCTTTCCATACTATGCCGCCCACTCACTATTTTTTTCTGGAATTTTTGTGGGTTTAAGAGAGGCTTTTGTGCAATAAGATCAAATGGTTCATGCAAAAAATAAAGGAGGGCGCACCCAAGAGTTGGGCGCCCCAAGTCTAGCCATATTTGGATAACTCTTGACTAGGTATTTGACCTAGTCAAGGATTATTCTATATCTCTATCTATAAAATGATTTTTGGCATGTTTTTTTTGGTGATTCTAGAGACTTGATAGGGCTATTTGGTTGTGGGAAAACCTAGGAGAGAAAGATCTAGGGCATGGGATTTGTAAAGACACCAATCAAGGTGTCTAGGTGAGAGAACAAAGAAGAAGAAGAGGGTCTTCTTCTAGAGTTTTCTTCTAAATTTTTTTCATCTAATTTTTGTGAGTTTTGAGAGTGTCTCTGATTCACGAAGTATTCCTCCTTCATTCTACTTATTGGAGAGTCCAAGTTTTGAAGAAGAAAGATCTAGATCAATCATCGAAGAAAAATCAGCATAGTACTAGCATACTATGCTGATTTTCGACATCGAACTTTTGATCTACGATCGAGGGCTCGTGTGGATAACCTGTAGAGGTTGGATGTGTATGCAGATCGAAGCAACAATCTCAGGCCTAGATCAGCAAGTTAAGAAATTCAAGTTGCAAAGGTAAGGGTGATTGATCTCCCTGTTGCATATCTTGATTAGATCTAGTATAGATCCATGTTAATGTGATCAATATTTTTTCTTTTGATATTTTAATTTTTGATTTAATATCATGCTTTGATCATGTAATAAAATCCTAGATCTAAGATTTTATATTATTTTATTCATTAATTGATGTGATTAATTCATATTTTTTGCTATGATTTTGAAAAGGTTTCAAAAGCTAACCCTAGAATCCTAGATCGATTTCCTTCAATTGGTATCAGAGCATAGGTTATTTTATTATATGATTTATGCATGTTTAGATTATACCTTTAGATTAGATCTAATTAATAATTTAATATTTAAATCTAAAATTAAAAATCATGATCGCAAGGACTGTAGGTTGTTCTACTATAGGATTTTATCCCTACAGTAGAAAGATTGTCCTGATATGTTGCGGATCTAAAAAATTGATCATAAAATTTTAGATCTAATCTAATAATTTTTATGATGATTTTAATCTAATTTTAATCATAAATAGGTATTTAGATTAAATCTAAAATAATTCATAATTTTTTATGTATTGTACATAGTCATAGATTAAAACCTACAACTAGTACTATTAATGAAATGAGCTGACTCATTTTTGTAGTGAGTCAACCCATTTGGTGAATAGTGCTAGATTATAAAAGAATCTTTCAAAATTTTAAAAAATATTTTTGAAATGCCAAATCTCAACCCTTAGCCTAAAAACTTAATTAAGAATTAAGTATGATGAATTAGACTCTAGAATTATGAATTAAAGATCCTAAGTCATTGATCATAACATTGGATTATTGGATTAGATGAATTAGGTCCATTAATTAGGTTAGTTAAGATTAGTAAAAGAATAGACTAAATTAGAGTAATTGATCAAATCTAATCAAATGTTGAATTAGATTAGGTCAAGGACTCTTTAGACTTAATTATAATAGTTGTAGCTGGTCAAGTCCATGCCTTTAACGAGGACCAAATGAACTTGATTCATGACTACATGGTCAAATCTAAAATTACTAAATTAATCCAATTAAAACTAATAAATCAGATGGTGTCTAAGGTAAGTTTGGTAGTCCAGATCAGTGATTTTTAATTGAAAACTACTCACATTGATTTTGATCTTTGATGAGTTAATGGTATATCCCTTTCATTGATCTCACTTACCTGGCTATCATGGTGAATTAGGTTTTGATTAGATCATTTGGTGATTTAGGCTCACCCATGTCAATTAGGTAAATCAGTGTGACTGATTTAGGTGCTCCTAATGCCAGCTTTAATTACGTCCTTTGTGATTTGACTTGGTGAAGTTAATGAAAAGATCGAAATTGGCTGATTCTCTTCTCTCTTCCTTAAAATTAATTAATTAAATTCTCTAAAATTATTAGATTCTTAAAAATAAAATAGTTATGATGATAACTAGATCATAGTCTTTCATTAAGTGGATGATAATGGGTCATTAGTTGGATAATCATTGAAGGCCCAACGGTTTGGTGCTTATTGACTAATGGAATTGTCATTCATAATATGATTTCTTGACTGCATCTCTCTAAATGGTGGTTATATTGACCAACTAAAGTTGGTCTTAATCATTCATTGGTTAGATGGATCAAGTATGGTCATGTTAATGATTGAATCTAATTGAATCTTTTTAGTGAAGGCCAAAGCCTACTGATTAGGGATCGGGATAAATTTAAATTACTAAAAATTATTTAGAGAAATAATTGGTTATGAACTTATCCTTAGATATACATGGATTGACCAACCAAAGTTAGACTTGTGTGCAATCTATGAGGATTCTAGTATCCACTAAGGAATTAGGATAATTTCTCAAATTAGAGATAGAGACTACCAACTCGAATAAAATAGTAGGAAAATTTTTTAATTAAAGTCCAAATATTTAGGTACAATGAATCAATTACTAATTAGGTTTGAATTTTTTTTTGTGCAGATATGGCCACTTTTCTTTTGCTCCGATCATTATTAGACAATGATAAGCTAATGGGATCCAACTTCGATAATTGGTACCGTAAGTTAAAGATTATCCTAGAACATGAACAGATCTTGTATGTGCTGATAGATCTAGCACCTGAGGAGCCAGCATCCAATGCACGTGAAACAGTCAGAGACACTTATCAGAAGTAGCTCAATGACCAAACCATGATGCGTTGTATCATACTGGCAGCCACGAGTGATGAGTTCAGTCATAGATTCGAGTCTGCTTAGCTAGAAGACATACTTCAAGTGTTAAAGGAGTCTTTTTAGCACACCAGATGATGTTGAAAGGCATAAGACTAGTTGTACCATCTTCAATATCAGGATGAGGGATGGAGCTTCAGTTACTAATCATGTATTGTACATGATTGAGTAGATAGAGCATTTGAGCAAACTCAGCTTTTTCTTGCATGAGTAGTTAGGGAAAGATGCAATTTTAAACTCATTGTTCAAATCTCTTTTTCCATTCCTTACTCATTATAGAATGATAAAGACTGAAGTAAACTATCATGGATTATTGGAATTACTTCAGAACTTTAAGAAGGATCACCAGCTCCACAAGGAGTCAATAAACTTAGTGGGAGGGTTTTCTTCTGATTCTCGATCCTTTAAGAAAGAGAAAAAGAATAAGAAGAAGAAGAGTAAGAAGGTGCAAGTTCAGGCTGGGACATTTGTGCAAGGCCAGACCAAGAAAGTAAAGGCCGATAAGAATTAAGTTGAATGTTTCTTTTGCAAGAAGTGAAACCACTGGAAGAGAAACTATCCTCAGTACATTGCCTTCCTAGATCCAAATAGGTCGAGAAAAAAGCAAGTTATTATTGGAAAAGGTATTTATATGATAACTCTTTGCAATTTTTTTATTTGTGATATTACTGACTGGATATTGGATATCGATAGCCCTTACCATATTTGCAATTTATTGTAGGGGTTACAGGTCATTAGGAGATTTGAACAAGATGAGAGGCTCCTGAATGTTGGAGATGGAAGACCAGTTTCAGTTCTAGCATCAGAAATCTTGAAACTTGAATTTGAGTCTCATATTATTGTTCTTAATGATTATCACTTTTGTCCTAGTTTCTTTTTGAATGTCATTTCTGTAGGTTTCAATAAAGAAAGAGTTTTGTAATGTCATTATGAATGGTATTACTATATTCTTTAGAGATTTGAGTAATGGTATATATATGTTATCACAATCTATTAATGTAGTCTATTGTACTAGCAAACACCCTATATGAGATAATATGTATATATAGCACTGTAGGCTAGGTCACATAAATAAGAACAGGATAAATAAGTTAATTCAAGAAAAAATCCTTGAAGTTAGTGATTATGAATCACTTCCAACCTATGAGTCTTGTCTACTTAGAAAAATGATCGAGTCATCTTTTACCGAAAAAGATGAGAGAGCCATTGAGCTCTTAAGTCTAATACATACTGATGTATATGGACCTATGAGCACTAGTGCCAAAGGTAGATATTTCTACTTCATCACTTTTATAGATGATCTATCTAGGTATGGATATGTCTATCTGATGAAATATAAGTCATATTTATTTAAAATGTTCAAACAATTTCAAAGTGAAGTAGAAAAATAAATTAGAAAGAGTATTAAAACTCTTCGATCTGATCGAGGAGGAGAATACCTTTCTGGTGAGTTTCTTACATATCTAGAAGAGAATGGAATTCTCTCTCAATGAACTCCTCCAAGAACACCATAGTATAATGATGTGTCTGAAAGAAGAAATCGGACTCTATTAGACATGGTCGATCTATGATAGATTTTGCCAGCTTGCCGATATCCTTGTGGGGATATGCACTCGAATCGACTTGCTATCTTCTAAATAGGATTCCAAGTAAGTCTGTAATTAAAATTTTATATGAAATATAGACATGGCGTAAGCCAACACTTTCGCACCTCAAGGTCTGGGGGTTCCTGGCTTATATGAAATGATTAAATCATAAATAAACTTGGACCTAGATCTGACAAGTGCACGTTCATAAGGTATCCCAAAGAATTAAAAGGATATATTTTCTACCATGCTGATGAACAAAAAGTATTCATCGGCCTTAAGATAATATTTTTGGAAAAGAAGTTTCTTGGTGAAAGAATTATTGCCTCTAAGATTAACTTGATGAAGTTCAATAGGTAGAAAGACCGACACCTATAGCTGACCCTGAATCAGATTTGATTAGATCAAATTTAGAGCCCAGTGTTCCTGCACCATTAAGACAATCCGATTGAGTATCGCGTCAGCTGGATAGATGCTATGATTTCTTGATCCGGGATGGTGATCCCATCGAACTCGATGAGAATGATGAGGATCCGATCACTTATATGGATATAATGCGGAGGCCTGATTTCGAGAAATAGCTTGAGACCATGAAATTAAAAATAGAGTCCATAAAGGTCAATGATGTATGTACATTAGTTGACCCATCCAAAGGAGTTAAACCCATTGGATGTAAATGGGTCTTCAAAAGGAAGAGAGACACAGATGGAAAGGTAAAAACCTATGAAGTCTGTCTAGTTGCCAAGGGGTATTATCAACATTATGTTATTGACTATGCCGAGATATTCTCTTCTATGAAAATGCTCAAATCCATTCGGATAATTCTTACTATAGCTATCCATCTAGACTATGAGATATGGCAGATGGATGTAAAGATAGCTTTTTTGAATGGAGAGCTGATCGAAGAAGTGTATATGATACAACCTGAGGGGTTCACATCTATAGATGAGTCCAAGGTGTGCAAGCTTCAAAGATCCATTTATGGATTGAAGCAAGCATCTCGGAGTTGGAATATGCATTTCGATAAGATGATCAAAATGTATGGCTTCGTTAGGAATGGAGAAGAGCCCTACATTTATAAGTGGATGAATGATCCGATAGTGGTATTCCTTGTCTTGTATGTAGATGGCATTCTCTTAATCAAGAATGACATGTCTGCACTGCAAGAAATAAAATTTTGATTGTCATCTCAGTTCTCCATGAAAGACTTGGGTGAAGCATCCTACATTCTTGAAATGAAGATATATAGGAATAGATCTAAGAGGATGCTTAGGTTATCCCAGTCCATGTATATAGAAACTATGCTGAAGCAGTTCAACATGAAAAATTTCAAAAAGGGCTATCTTTCGATAGGCCATGAAATTGTTCTCTCTATAAAGGATTGTCCGACAACTCCTGAAGAGAGAGAGAGCATATGAGTAGAGTTCCATATGCTTCAGCTATGGGATCTATCATGTATGCTATGACATATACGAGACTAGATGTAGCATACTTACTAGGAGTAGTGAATAGATACCAATATGACCTAAAAGAGTCCTATTGGAAAGTGGTAAAAGCCATCCTTAAGTATTTGAGAAATACTAAGGATCAATGATTGATTTATGGCGAGTCAGATTTGAAACTTATGGAGTTTACTGACTCTACTTTTCAATCTGATCATGATGATAGTAAAAGCGTATCAGGTTGTGTCTTTATCCTAAATAATGGAGCTATCTACTGAAAGAGTTTCAAGTAGTATACTATGACAGACTCTGTTTATGAAGCAGAGGATATCACAGCATTAGATGCCATAAAGGAAGTTGTGTGATTGAGAAAATTCATCATCGAGCTCAGAATTGCATCCTTTCTTAATGCATAGGTTTTGCTCCACTATGCAGCACTAGTGCCATTGCTCAGGCGAAAGAACCAAAAGCACACCAATGAATGAAGCACACACTACGCCGCTACCACCTGATATGAGAGATCATGGATCGAGATGATGTCGATCTTCAGAAGATCGACAAAAATAAGAACCTAGCCGATCCCTTCACTAAAGTCTTCGCGATAAAGAAGTTCAATGATCACAAATTGAAGATGGATATTAGATACTATGTCGAGTGGCTTTAGGACAAGTAGAAGTTATTGAAAAATGTGTCCCAAAACCAATCGTCGATCTATTGATAATTATGCTATCTTATAATTGTAATTGATTTATTAATAAATAAATAAATATTTTAGCATTTTCATCATAAAGTCTACGTCTTCTAATAAACTCCATTATTGTGATGAAGTTCTTAGAACTATTTAGTTTTCATAAAGAGAGAATTTATCGATTAGTCCTTAAACAGTTCATGACCAAATGATATGCTGTTAATTAAGATGATAGTATTTATCGAGTATAGATCATTGTATGCCATATAGGTTGGTTGTTCTCTTAATCAAAGAGTGTGAAGATACTGGTATGACATACAAGTGAGATATATGGATACATCATCACTAGACTTGACTAACTTTAGAGCATTCTGCTGTCAAGAATTGCTCTGATGGGATATAGATATAAATATCCATTAGACCTAAGATCACCATAGTGGCTTGCAAGCAATTCATCGTGCTTTGGTACCAGACTAACTAAATTTTTTATTTAGTAATCAAAGATTTTTGGGCATAGTCAAGTACTTGCAAAGTCGGTGAGTGATCAAGATTGGATTGACCACTTCAAAAGTTGAAGAAGAATGCATCACTATATTTCAATATAACAAAAATCTTAGCTAGGATAATCCAAAAGATGGATTTGGTATTTTGAAATATAATATGGATGACCTAATCGGGGTTGACAGTTAAACTCTGAGGTATCCTACAAGCATTTTGGTCAAGGAGATGAATTATATGATAACTATATCCATATGGGTTCGCAGGATGTTGTTCTACACATTCGACCTATCTGACCGTCGAGTATCATTGCTAAATAGTCACTTTGATTGGTATAAAAATTTATTTCTATGCTACTAGATTAGGTTTGAATCTATGGAGTCATACACATAAGAGTTTTCCATCTGATCGAATGATTGATCGATGATTAAGAATCGTTATTAGGTCAAACAATCAATACGATTGATGTTTGACCTAATGCAAGTATTGCAGGAGGATCGATTAGCAATTAAATTACTAATTGACTTAATTTAATTAAGCCAAAATATTGAGATTAAGTTTAATTAAATATAATTTAATTAAATTTATTTTAGATTTGATTAGATCAAGTTCAATTAATTTATTGGATGAGCTAATTGCAAGGAAGAACGAGTCCTAGTTCAATTAGGACTTGTATCAATCCAATTTCTAATTTGATTAAAAATTAAATCAAAATTAAATATAATTTAATCTGATTTAATTAGGTTATTAGTTAGATTCTAATTATATTAAATAAATTTTAATTTAATTTGATCCAAGGATCAAGTTGGACTAAGTCAAAATAGGAGTCCTAGTCATACTAGGACTCCTAATCCTTGCACCATGTAGTGCCAACGCCCCCCCCCCCCCATGCCTTGTTTGGAAGTTTTGTGCATGGAAAATCTACTCTCCAGGAGTTCACAAGTTGCCCCCTTTCTTTCTTACATGATAAGGTGTTGTGGACCAAGTCAAAAAAGGAGTTTGAGTTGATTTAAATTCTATGAGATAGAATTTTAAAGCAACCAAAACTCTTTCCATACTATGCCACCCACTTCCTTTTTTTTTTCTAAAATTTTTGTGGGTTTAAGAGAGGCTTTTGTGCAATAAGAGTAGATGATTCATGCAAAAAATAAAGGAGGGACCACCCAAGAGTTGGACGCCCCAAGTCTAGCCTTATTTGAATAACTCTTGACTAGGTATTTGACCTAGTCAAGGATTATTCTATATCTCCATCTATAAAATGATTTTTGCCTCAATTTTTTTGATGATTCTAGATACTTGAGAGGGCTATTGGGGCATGGGAAACCCTAAGAGAGAAAGGTCTAGGGCATGGGAATTGTAAAGACACCAATCAACGATCTAGGTGAGAGAACAAAGAAGAAGAAGAGGGACTTCTTCTAGGGTTTTCTTCTAGATTTTTTCCTCCAATTTTTGTGAGTTTTGAGAGTGCCTCTAATTCACGAAATCTTCCTCCTTCCTTCTACTTGTTGGAGAGTCTAAATTTTGAAGAAGAAAGATTCAGATCAATCATCGAAGAAGGATTAGCACAGTATTAGCATATTGTGCTGATTTCTAGCATCGAACTTCTGATCTATAATCGAGAGCTCATATGGATAATTTGTAGAGGCTGGATGCATGTGCGGCTCAGAGTAACAATCTCAGACCTAGATTAGCAAGTTAAGAAATTCGAGTTGCAAAGATAAGGATGATTTGATCTCCCTATTGCATATCTAGATTAGATCTAGTGTAGATCTATGTTGATGTGATCAATACTTTTTCTTTCGATATTTTAATTTTTGATTTAATATCATGCTTTGATCATGTAATAGAATCCTAGATTTAGAATTTTATATTATTTTATTCATAAATTGATGTGATTAATTCATCTTTTTCACTGCGATTTTGAAAATTTTCAAAAGCTAATCCTAGGACCCTACATCAGTTTCCTTCATGTTGTTGTGAGGATGGTGCCTAGATATATCTTTGATGATACTGAGATTGATGATAATGTTGGACCATGCATATAGAGTGCTCTTCTAGGATAAAACTTACTTGGTATTGTCAAAATTCTAGATATATTTATCAGGAGCCACTATAAGAAAACTAACTTTTAGCGATGGCTAATTGCCATTGCTAATGGTCAGTTTGCCATCGCTAATGCTATTAGTGAGGGTGAACCATCATTAAAAGTTTGATAGATATACCTTTATTACTAATTATCATTATTAGCGATGGCAACTATTATCGTCGCTAATAAATAATTTATGACAGCATTAGCAACAAAGATGTCGTCGCTAAAAATTTTAATTTTTATTAATTAAACTAATAAAAATCTATTAGTGATAGCATTTTTATCTCTAATACCATCGTTAATCATTTTTAATTTTTTTTTAAATTTAAAAACTATTAGCGATGGTAATTTTGTTGCTAATGTTATCGCTAATATATTTTTTATTTTTTAAAATTCTAAAAAACTATTAGCGATGGTAATCTATAGTTGCTAATAGTTTTTAATTTTTAAAAAAATATAATTAAATAATTTAAAATCTACTAACAAATAATAATATTTTTTAAAATCTATTAAAAATAAGATAATAACTATTTAATACAATCATAAATATAAAATTAATTATATTATATTAAAAATATAAATTATATAATTTTATATTGAGATACTATTTAACAAGTATCAAAAATATATATAAATTTAAAAAAAATTAGATAACAATCTTCTTGTCCTTCTGTTCATCTCTAGCAGCTGGTGGATGAGAGCTGAATATCCTAGTATCCTAAAATAAAGAAAAATAAAATATTATTCATAAGTTTCGATATGGAGGCATATCTTTTGATAACTTTTTTCGATTCTTGAATAGATTATTTCTATGCATTTTATTCGATGATAAAAAATTATAGACACCTCTGGCCTATTAATTGGATGGTTAAATTAAATTTTTAGCCCTTAGATCCTCTTTTTCGACTCAAGCTTAGCCTAAATATGTGAAGCTTCTAAATATAAAAATTTAAAATAAGTAAAAGAGCTTACTAATAAACTTATTTGATGAGATGGCTAGAATAACAAGCTCAACTGATCGTGCAGCTGTAGATCCCAAAGATCCTCTAGGACTGCATCATGAATTGCATTCCAGATGCTCTAAGATCGCTAGCTCAGAAGCTTCTGCACTACCTTCTTTACATGGGTATCGCTCCAAATCTAGAACGTCTAGGCCTGTGAGGATGCCAAAAAAGATTAAGTCATTGGAGTATCGAAGCTGGAGCCAAATCTTATGACCTAGCTCTTACTCACCCCTCCGATGACCCTGAGCCATCCCCTTAAGGTCAAGGACAGGCTAAGTGGATGGGTCATCGCCATACCATGCAACGACGTACTCTACGTAATCTACCTATATAGTTCAAAATCATATTAGTTTTAATATACATATCAGATTTTGTAACAACTTAATAAATATAGTTTGAAATTCTTACCGCAATCTATCATGACCAAAAATCTAAATAATCACCAGTCCTCCTAGATCGATGTGTGGCCTTCCATAATTATATTTAGCTTGGTGAATGATCTAGTTGTCGCATCAACAATAAGTAAATAATAAAATTAAATTAATTAAAGCATACATATAAGAATTTTTATAGTTCTATTGAAGAGTTTTGGTATAGATTTCTTAACAGTCTATTAGCTACAACATATGTGCCGATGGAGCCATCCATATGTTGGAAAATGTGTCCTAAAGCCAATCATCAGTCTATTGATGGTTATGCTATATTATATTTATAATTAATTTATTAATAAATAAAATATATTTTTGATATTTTTTTATCATAAAATATTCATCTTCTAATGAACTTCATTATTGTGATGAAGTTCTAAAGACTATTTAGCTTCGATAAAGAAAGAATTTATCGATTAGTCTTTAAATCTATTCATGACCAAATGATAGGCTGTTAATTAGGACGACAACATCTATCGAGTATAGGTTGCTATATGCCATATAGGTTAATTATCCTCTTAACCAAAAAGTGTAGAGACACTGGTATGGCATACAGATGAGATGTATGGGTACATCATCATTGAACGTGACCAACTTTAGAGCATTCTGCTATCGAGAATGTCTCTGATGAGATATAGATATAAGTCTTTCTTAGACTTGAGATCGTCTTAGTGACTTGCAAGCAACTCACTATACTTTGGTACTAGACTAACTGAATTTCTAATTCAGTAACGAAAGACTTCTGAGCACAGTCAAGTACTTACGAAGTCCATCAGATGAATTTGACCACACCAAGAGTTGGAGAAGAATGTATCACTGTATTTCAATATAGCAAAATCTTGGCCAGGATAATCCATCAGATGGATATTTCAATACAATATGGACAACTTGATCAAAGTTGACAGTCGAACTCTGAGTTGTCCTACGAGCATTTTGGTCAAGGGGATAAATTATATGGAAACTATATCCGCATGGATTCTAAGGATGTTGTTCTACATATTTGACCTATCGACCGTCGGATATCATTGCTGGATGATTACTTAGATTGGTACAAAAATTTATTTCTATGCTATCAATTTAGGTTTGGATCTATAAGGTCATATACATTAGAGCTCTTGATCTGATCGGATGGTTGATCAATGATTAAGAATCATTCTAGGATTAAACAATCAATACGATTGATGTTTAACCTAGTGCAAGTATTGCAGAAGGATCGATTAGCAATTTGATTGCTAATTGACTTAATTTGATTAAGCCAAAGGATTGAGATTAAGTTTAATTAAATATAATTTAATTAGATTTAATTTGGGCTTGATTGGATCAAGTCTAATTAGTTTATTGGATTAGCCAAGTGCAAGGAAGAACTAGTCCTAGTTCAACTAGGACTTGGATGCAATTTTCTAATTTGATTAAAAAATTAAATTAGAATTAAATTTAATTTAATCTAATTTAATTAAATATTTAATTAGTTTAGAATATAATTTAATTGGGTTGAATTAGTTTTGGTTTGATTTATTTTGAGAAACCATCTTGGACCAAGTCAAAATAGAAATCCTAGTATGACTAGTACTTCCTATTCCTTGCGCCATTGACCCCTCACACCCCCCACACCCCTTCTCTTTGATTTTAAACATAGAAAAACTTTTTCCCAGACCCTCACACATGCCCATAGCCTTTTCTTATTCCTTAGATGGCATTTGATTGTGGACCAAGTCAAACTAGGAGTTGGTTTTGATTTAAATTTTATGAGATAGAATTTTAAGCACCTAAAACTCCTCCTTCCTTTATGTTGCCTACATCCTTGATTTTTCTCTCATTTTTTCATAGAAAAGAGGAGGATTTTGTGCACTTATTCCTGATGGTCCAGGGCATAAAGAAAAGAGGGGGCGCCCAAGTGTTGGGCGCCCCAACTAGTTGCCTATTTTGGACCTGTCTTGTCTAAGTATTTGACCTCGACAAGACTCTTCCATATCTCAATATTTAAAATAAATTTTAGATTAACTTTTTTATAAATTCTAGATCATTGAGAGAGCTTTGGCACATGTAAAAATCAGGGAGAAAGAACATTGGGGCATGGGGATTTCATAGACACCAATCTAAGTGTCTAGGTGAGAGAAAATAAGAAGAAGAAGAAGGATTCTTCTTCTAAGATTTTTCTTTGATCTCTTCCTCCTTCTTTAGAGATTTTTGAGAGTTGTCTCAGGTTCAAAATCTCTTTCCCTTCTTTTTAAAAATTAGAGAGTTCAAGATTTGAAGAAAATGGTTCTAGATCGACCGTCAAAGAAAAATCAGCACAGTACTAGCATACTGTGCTGATTTCCTACATCAGGACTTTTGATCATGATCGTGGACTCGTGTGGATGACTCCTAGAAGCCGGATGCATGTATGGATTGGAACTTCATTCTTAAGCCTGGATCAGTAAGTTATAACGTCTAACTTGCATAGGTAATCGATCTGATCTTTTATTTTCATACATGCATTAGATGTAGTGTATATACATATTGATGTGATCAACATGTTTTAATTTTTTTTATATATTTTAATTTCTGATTTAATGATATGCCATGATCATGTAATATATCCTAGATCTAGAATATTTTTTAATATTTAAAATTAATTTTGATTAATTTTAGTTTTTGGCTATCAGATCAAGATCTAATCCTAAAATTCTAGATGTGGTTCCTTCAATTGGTATCAGAGTCAGGTTGTCTATTACATGATTATATGTGCATATTTAAATTATTTCTTAAATTAAATCTAATTTATAATCTTATTATTAAATTTAAAATTAAAAATTTTGATCACATAAATTGCTATAAGGTTATCCTGCTATAAGGTTTATCTCTTATAGTGGAGAGGTTGTCCTAGTTCATGTTGATCTGCTTCTTATCATAAATTTATTAGATATGATCTAATTTTATTTATAATTTATTAGATTTAAAATAGTTTTAGATCTAAAAATAAAAGTTTTAGATTACACGGACTGTTATAAGGTTGTCTTGGTATAAGGTTTACCCCTTATAGTAGAAAAGTTGTCCTAGTACTTACTGATCTAAAACATTGATCATAAAATTTTAGATTAGATCTAAAAGATTTTATGATCTAATTAAAAATATTTTAATCTAATTTTAATTATCATAAATATGTTAGATTTGATCTAGAAAAATTTATGATTGATTAAAGTTGAAATTATTTAAATTACATGAACCTATTTAGATTAAATCTAAAGTAGATTGATGTTTATGTTACTTGTATATTGATTATGAATCAAACATTCAACTTGGTTGATAGAATCATATTGTAAAAATATTTTACAAATATGAAAATTATTTTTGAAAAGTCGAAACCCAATCCTCAGCCCAAAACTTAATTGAGAATTAAG
Source organism: Cocos nucifera (assembly GCA_006176705.1). Lineage (NCBI taxonomy): Eukaryota > Viridiplantae > Streptophyta > Magnoliopsida > Arecales > Arecaceae > Cocos > Cocos nucifera. Next base: position 152,161 of record QRFJ01001585.1, read on the forward strand.
AAGTTGATTGATTAGGATCTAGGATTGTGAATTGAAGATTCTAAGACACAAATCATAACACATTGGATTAAATGAGTTAGTGGAGATTAGGTCCATTAATTGGGTTAGACCTAGGATTAGATTAAAGAATTGATTTAATTAGAGAATTGACTAAATCTAATTAATTATTGTCTTAGATTAGGTCAAGGATTCTCTAGATCAATTATAATAGTTGTAGTTGATCAAGTCCATGTCTTTAACAAGACCCAAGATGGACTTGATTCTTGGCTACATGGTCTAGCACGAACTGTTAGGTTGATCTAGTTAAAACTAATTAAACCAATTGATGTCTAAGATAAATCAGATCGGTGGTCTTTAATTGGCAGTCCGCTTATCTGATCATTTCTGATGGTGTCTAAGGCAAGTTTTGGTAGACCCTCCCACTAATCGAACTTACCTGATCTCTTGATAAAATTATATTTTGATCGGATCACTTGACTATTCGAGCTGACCCATGTCAGCTAGGTAAATCGGTATGACTGATTTAGGTGCTCCTAGACCAGCCTATTAATGGTCTTCCTTAAGCTGACTTGGTGAAGCCAGTGGGAGGATCATGATAAGCTGGTTCATCTGATCTTCTCTCTTTAAATCAAATCAATTAAATCTTTTAAAATTATTAGATCCTTAAAATAAAATAGTTATAGTGATAACTAGATTATAGCCTCCCATTAAGTGGATAATAATAGGTCCATTAGTTGAATAATCATTGGAGGCCCATAGGCCTGGTGCTTATCTGCTAATGGAATTATCATTCATAATATGATTTTTTGATTGTGTCTCTCTAAATGATGGTTAGATTGATTAACCATAGTTAGGCTTAATCATTCATTAGTTAGATGGACCAAGTATAATCATGTTAATGGTTGGACCTAATCGAGACTTTTAGTGGAGGCCCTAGCCTACTGAAAAGATACCTAAGGTAAAATTAAATTACTAAAAATTATTTTAAAAAATAATTGATTATAAATCTATCCTTAGATGTACATGGATTGACCAACCATAGTGAGCTTGTGTGCAATCTATGTGGATTCTAGTATCCACTAAGGAATTAAGACAATTCCTCGAATTGGAGGTAGAGACTACCAATTCGAATAAAATAGTAGAAGAAATCTTTTGATTAAAGTTTAAATCTTTAGGTTTAATAAATCAATTACCAATTAGACTTTTGGTTCTCCTTTATGCAGTTAAACCCTAACCACAGTTGCTCCATTCATTGTTAGACAATGATAAACTTATGGGATCCAACTTCGATAATAAGTATCGAAAGTTGAATGTTGTTCAGCAGCATGAAGTGGTTCATGCTGGGGCTTTTATGCTCCAGTTTAAACATAAGATCCAAGAATAATCTAGATCAGGCAAAATGCTTTCACTGTAAGAAATAGGAGCATTAGAAGAGGAATTGTCCTTAGTATCTTGATTCCCATGACCCCAACAGGCTAAAAAAGATAGATGAGCAAGTAGTTGCTGATCAAGAATGTTATATGATAATATCTTATAATTTTTCTATTTGTGATACTTCTACTTGGGTATTAGATACCGAAAGTCCAATTCATATTTACAATATGTTGCAAGAACTTCAAATTAGTAGAAGATTTGAAAATAATAAGCGATTCTTGAATATTAGAGATGGAAGGTCTGTTCCAGTTCTAGCTATAGGAATAGTTCAACTTATTCTCAATACTAATATCATTTCTTTAAATGAATGTCATTATTATCCTTCTTTTTTGCTGAATATAATCTCTGTTAGCCTTTTGACCAAAGATGGGTTATCATTTATCTATAAAAAAAGATTATTGTGATATCATTATGAATGATATTACAATAATGCAAGGACAATAAAGAAATGGTATTTACATTTTATCACAGCCTGTAAGTGTAATGTACACTTCTAGAAAACATCCTAGATTAGATAATGTCTCTAATATCTACCTATGGCACTATAGACTAGGTCACGTAAATAAGAATAGGATAAATAGGTTGACTCAAGAGAAAATCCTCGAAGTCAGTGATTATAAATTACTTTAAATCTATAAATCTTGCCTTCTTGATAAAATAATCAAGTCATCTTTTACTAGAAAACGTGAGAGAGCTACTAAGCTCTTAGATCTAGTATATACTAATGCATGGGGACCAATGAGCACAGGTGTCAGAGGTGGATACTTCTACTTCATTACTTTCATAGATGATCTATCCAGGTATGGATATATTTATCTAATAAAACATAAGTCAGATTTATTTGAAATATTCAAAAGGTTCTGAAGTGAAGTAGAAAAATAAACTAGAAAGAGTATTAAAACTCTTCGATCAGATCAAGAAGGTGAATATTTATCCAGTGAGTTCTTGACATATCTAGGAGAGAATGAAATTCTCTCATAGTGGACTCCTTCAGAAACACTATAGCATAATGATGTATCGAGAAAAAAAAATTGAACCTTGTTAGATATGGTTCGATCCATGATGGGATTTTCTAGTCTGCCTATTTTATTTTGGGATTATGCTCTAGAGACTGCATGTTATATATTGAAGAATGTACCAAGTAAATCTATCACAAAAACTTTATATGAAATATGAATTTGGCGTAGGCCCACACTCTCTCACCTATAGGTTTGGGATTGTTCAGCCTATGTCAAATGTTTGCATACAGATAAGCTTAGACCCCGGTCTGATAAGTACGTGTTTATAGGATATCCCAAAGAAAGTAAGGATTACTATTTCTACCATGCTGAATAATAAAAGATGTTTGTTAGTCTTAAGACAATCTTTTTAGAAAAAAAGTTTCTTGGTGAAGGAACTATTGCCTGTAAGGTTGAAATTGATGAAGTTCAATAGATAGAAAAATCAACACTTGTAGCAAAACCTGAGTTGGATTTGAATAAATCAAATCTGGAGCCTAGTATACCTGCACCATTAAGGCGAACTAGTAGAGTATCGTATCATCTAGATAGATACTATAATTTCTTGGTTCCAGATGGTGATCCCATTGAACTCGATGAGGATGATGAGGATCTGATCACTTATATGGATGCTATGCAGAGATCCAATTCTGAAAAATAGCTTGAGGCCATGAAATTCAAAATAGAGTCCATGAAGATCAACGATGTGTGGACATTGATTGACCCACCCAAAGGGGTTAAATCCATTGGATGTAAATGGGTCTTCAAAAGAAAAATGGACGCAAATGGAAAGGTGGAGACCTATAAAGTCCATCTGGTTGCCAAGAGGTATCGTCAATATTATGGTATTGACTATGATGAGACGTTCTCTCCTATGGCAATGTTCAAATCCATTTGGATAATGCTTACGATAGCTGCCCATCTAGACTATGAGATCTGATAGATGGATGTGAAGATAGCTTTTCTAAATGGAGAGCTAACCGAAGAGGTGTATATGATACAACCTGAGGGGTTCATATCCACAGATGAGTCCAAGATGTACAATCTTTAGATATCCATTTATGGATTATAGCAGGCATCTCGAAGTTGGAACATGCATTTTGATAAGGTAATCAAAACGTATGGCTTCGTTAAGAATGGAGAAGAGTCCTATATTTATAAATAGGCAAATGGTCCAGCAGTAGTATTTTTTATCTTGTATGTGGATGATATTCTCTTAATCAAAAATGACATCCATGCACTACAGGAAATAAAAGTCTGATTGTTATCATAGTTCTTCATGAAAGACTTGGGTGAAGCATCCTATATCTCAGGGATGAAGATCTATAGGGATAGATCTAAAAGGATGCTTGGACTATCCAAGTCCACGTACATAGATATTGTGCTGAAGAGGTTCAGCATGGAGAATTCTAAAAAGGACTATCTCCTGATGGACCATGAAATTTCTCTCTCTAAGAAGGATTGTCCGACAACTCCTGAAGAGAGAGAATGTATGAGTAGAGTCCCATATATTTTGATAGTGGAATCTATCATGCATGCCATGATATATACGAGACCAGACATGGCATATTCAGTAGGAGTAGTGAGTAGATATCAGTCTAATCCTAGAGAAAATCACTGAAAAGTGGTTAAAACCATCCTTAAGTATTTGAAAAATACTAAGGACCAATGGATAATTTATGACGAGTCAGATATGAAACTTATGGAATTTATAGACTTCAGCTTTCAATCTGACCATGATGACAGCAAAAGCGTATCGAGATATATCTTTACTCTAAATGGTGGAGTCATCTACTGAAAGAGTTTCAAGCAGCATATTAAGACAGACTCTATTTATGAAGTAGAGTACATCGCAGCATCAGATGCTGCAAAGAAAGCTATATGACTGAGAAAATTTATCATCGAGCTTGGAGTAGCATCCTCCCTAGATGGCCTAGTCCTGCTCTACTACGATAGCACTAGTGCCATAGCTTAAGCAAAGGAACCAAAGAGACATCAGTGGAAGAAGCACATCCTACACCGATTCCACTTGATCTAAGAGATCGTAGATCGAGGTAACATCGATCTTCAGAAGATCGATAGAAAGAAGAACTTGACTGACCCCTTCACTAAAGCCCTGGTGATAAAGAAGTTCGACAACCAAAAGTCGAAGATGGATATTAGATATTATGTCGAGTGGCTTTAGGATAAGTGAGAGTTGTTGGAAAATGTGTCCCAAAGCCAATCGTCAGCTTGTTGATGGTTGTGGTATATTATATTTGTAATTGATTCATTAATAAATAAAATATATTTTTAGCATTTTTCATCATAAAGAATTTATCTTCTAATGAACTCCATTATTGTGATGAAGTCCTTAAGACTATTTAGCTTCGATAAAGAGAGAATTTATTGATTAGTCCTTAAATCCATTCATGACCAAATGATAGGCTGTTAATTAAGACGACAGCGTCTATCAAGCATAGGCCACTGTATGCCATATAGGTTGGTTATCCTCTTAACCAAAGAGTGTGGAGATATTGGTATGGCATACAGGTGAGATGTATAGATACATCATCATTAAACATGATCAACTCCAGAGTATTCTACTGTCGAAAATTTCTCTAATAGGATATAGATATAAGTATCCCTTAGATCTGAGATTATCTTAGTAACTTGCAAGCAACTCACTGTACTTTGGTACTGGACTAACTGAATTTCTAATTCAGTAATGAAAGGCTTCTAGGCATAGTCAAATACTTGCAAAGTCAAAGTATGATCAAGATGGAATTGACCACTCCAAGAGTTGGAGAAGAATGTATGACTGTATTTCAATATAGCAAAACCTTGGCCAGGATAATCCATCAGATAGATTCGATATTTTGAAATACAAGATGGACAACCTGATCAGAGTTGGCAGTTGAACTCTGAGGTGTCCTATAAGCATTTTAGTCAAGTGGATGAATTATATGGAAACTATATCTGCATGGGTTCTAAGGATGTTGTTCTACACATTCGATCTATCCGATCGTCGGATACCATTGCTAGATGGTTATTTTGATTGGTATAAAAATTTATTTCTATGCTATCAACTTAGGTTCGGACCTATGAGATCACACACATTAGAGCTCATTATCTGATCGGATGGTTGATCAACGATTAAGAATCATTTTAGGGTTAAACGATCAATACGATTAATGTTTAACCTAATGCAGGTATTGCAGGAGGATCGATTAGCAATTTGATTGCTAATTAACTTAATTTAATTAAGCCAAAACTAAGATTAAGTTTAATTAAATATAATTTAATTAATTTTGGTTTGGACTTGATTGGATTAAGTTCAATTGATTTATTGGATAAGCCAAGTGCAAGGAAGAACTAGTCCTAGTTCAACTAGGACTTGGATCAACATAATTTTCTAATTTGATTAAAAAATTAAATTAAAATTAAATCTAATTTAATATAATTTAATTAAGTTCTTAATTAGTTTAGAATCTAATTTAATTGGGTTGAATTAGTTTTGGTTTGATTTGGTTTGAGAAACCATCTTGGACCAAGTCAAAATAGGAATCCTAGTATGACTAGGACTTCCTATTCCTTGTGCCATTGACCCCTCACGCCCCCCATGCCCCTTCTCTTTGATTTTGAACATGGAAAAACTTTTTCCTAGGCCCTCATGCATGCCCATAGCCTTCCTTTATTCCTTAGATGGCATTTGGTTGTGGACCAAGACAAACTAGGAGTTGGTTTTGATTTAAATTCTGTGAGTTAGAATTTTAAGCACCTAAAACTCCTCCTTCCTTTGTGCTGTCCACATCCCTAATTTTTGTCTCATTTTTTCATGGAAAAGAGGAGGATTTTGTACACTTATTCCTAGTGGTCCATGGCATAAAGAAAGAAGGGGGCACCCAAGTGTTGGGCACCCCAACTAGTTGTCTATTTTGGACTTGCCTTGTCTAGGTATTTAACCTAGACAAAACTCTTTCATATCTCAGTATTTAAAATGAATTTTGGGCTAATTTTTTCATGGATTCTAGACCATTGAGAGAGCTTTGGGGCATGTAAAAATCAAGGATAAAGAATATTAGGACATGGGGATTTCATAGACACCAATCTAGGTGTCTAGGTAAGAGAAAATAAGAAGAAGAAGAAGGGTTCTTCTTCTAGAATTTTTTTTTGATCTTTTCCTCCTTCTTTAGAGATTTTTGATTGATGTCCCAGGTTCAAAATCTCTTCCTCTTTCTTTTAAAAATTAGAGAGTCCAGGATTTATAGAAGGTGGCTTCAGATCGACCATCAAAGAAAGATCAGCATAGTACTAGCATACTATGCTGATTTCCTGCATCAGGACTTCTAATCGTAATCGTGGGCTCGTGTAGATAACTCCTAGAGGTTGGATGCATGTGCGGCTCGCAACTTCATCCTCAAGTCCGGATCAGTAAGTTAGATCGGTAAGTTAGAATGTCTAACTTGCACAGGTAATAGATCTGATCTATTATTTTCATACCTGCATTAGATGTAGTGTATATACATGTTGATGTGATCAACATGTTTTAATTTTTTCTTTATATTTTAATTTTTGATTTAATGACATGCTATAATCATGTAATAGATCTTAGATCTAGTATATTTTTTGATATTTAAAATTAATTTTTAATTAATTTAGTCTTTCACTATCAGATCTTGAAAAAGTTTCAAGATCTAATCCTGAAATCCTAGATGTGGTTCCTTCACCATATACCCGATCGGATCCTGTTGGATGACCTGACTCTGCTGGGCCCTCTATTGTTTACTAGCACACTTCTTGCTACTCCATTAGGGCACATAGAATAATGACATATCAAAATGATATATAAATTAAAAAAGAAAAATCAGGTAATGTTCTCCTCGTCCTCCTGCTCATCTCCAGCAGCTGGTGGATGAGAGCTGGATGTCCCAACATCTTGAAACGAAAAAAAATAAAAAATTATTTATAAGTTTCAATATGAAAATGTATCTTTTGATATCCTCTAATTTTTTAATAGATTATTCCTACATATTCTATTCGATGATATGGAACTATAGACATCCCTGGCTCATCAATTGGTTGGTTAGATTAAATTTTTAGCCCTTAGATCTTCTTTCCTGACTCAAGCCTAGCCTAAATATGTGAAGCTTCTAAATATAAAAACTTAAAATAAATAAAAAAATTTATTAATAGAATTATCTGATGAGATAGTTGAAACAACAAGCCCAGCTAGTCGTGCAGCCATAAATCCTGAAGATCCTCCATGACCGCATCATGGACAGCATCCTGAACACTCTGAGGCTGCTGGCTCAGAAGCCTCTACACAACCTCCTCTACGTGGGTATCACTCCAAATCTAGAACATCTAGGCCTGTGAAGATGCTAAAGAAGATTAAGCCATTAGAGTGTCGAAGCTGGGGCCAAATCCTATGACCTGGCTCCTACTCATCCCTCTGGTGACCTTAAGCCATCCCTTAAGATCAAAAATGAGCTAAGTGGATGGGTCATTGCCATACCATGCAATAACGTACTCCACGTAATCTGTCTAAATAGTTCAAAAATATATTAGTTCTAATATACATATCAAATTCTATATCAATTTAATAAATATAATTTGAAATTCTTACTATGATCTACCGCGACCTAGAATCTAAATATTCACCAGTCCTCCTAAACTGATGTGTGGCCTCTTACAACTATAGCTAGCTTGATAGATGATCCAGTTACCATATCTATAATAAGTAAATAATAAAATTAAATTAATTAAAGCATACATACAAGAATTTTTATAGTTCTAGAGTTTTGGTATAGATTTCTTAACAGTCTGTCAACCATAACATGTATGCCGATGAAGCTGTCCGTATGCCTAATTGGATCCTACTCGGCAGTCCAATTCTGTCGGGCTCTTTACCATCTACTGGCATACTCCTCACTTCTCCACTAGAGCAATAGAATAATAATGTATCAAAATTATATACAAATCAAAAAAAAAATTAGGTAACATCCTTCTCGTCCTCCTGCTCATCTCCAATAGCTAGTGGATGAGAGCCCTATATTCCAGCATCCTAAAACAAAAAAAAATAAAATATTATTTATAAGTTTTGATACAGAAACATATCTTTTGATATAAAGGCATATCTTTTAATTTTTTTCTCTGATTCTCGAATAGATTATTACTACATGTTTCATTTAATAATACGAAACTATAGACACCCGTGGCCCATCAATTGGATGGTTAGAGATCGAAAAAAATCATTTATATAGGGATTGCATGTCAATTTAGCTTGTTGGCTCATACTTTTTTAGAGATGAATGCAATTCCCTGCATTAAACAATGACTTTGACTAGCTTTATGTAATTTTTTTACAATGTCTAAGAAAAAAATTGGAGGCTGGCTTTCAAGTTGCATGAGATTAAAAATAATTTTTTAAAAAAAAAAAAAAGTAACCAACTAGGTAGGTTTCTGACCATCTAGATTGCCTTTTTCAATCTCCTACAAAAAGTTGCATTAGCCAGGAGTTTAAAACAAACTTAGAAGTTGATATCATGTTCAGAGCTGATTGCAAGATGTTCTAGAACTTTGTGGATCGGCATCATTATAGGACGATATAGGTTAATATGCATAAGTAGGTATGGGCCATAATGATGAATATGATACTTGAATCCTTGCTAACAATCAAATACTAGAGTTAAAGCTAATTACTAGTTAGTTTCAAAGCTAGGTTTGAGACATAAACTACTTATTAGGGACAAAAATTCGGATCTCAATTGCCTCAATAAAGCTTGAGTTTGAACAACTTGAATCTGATTTAAACAACTTGCTTGTGACCAACTAGATTTCAAAATCAAAATATAATTAAATTGGTTATAAAAAACCCTAGTTGCCAGACTCCATGGGTTAGCTCTATTCTACACATATAGCCTAAGTTACAAACTTATTGATTGAACAAATTTTAAGCCTTCTGAATACAAATGCAACACAAAGACAAACTCAAACTCCTACTCTTGTTCTGACTGCACTTTAACTGACTTTCAACATCCGTAACTTAGAGAAACTTAGAACCCCATTAAGTCAATGTATTATCCATATAAAATTGACGCTATATTTTTTAAATTTTATAACTAGAGCACCAATCTTAGATTTCCATATCCACCAGATTTTTTTCCTCTCCCCTTAAGTGCATAATAGAGTATGTAAGTTACCATATCCACCAATCTTACATTGAAATTTTTCTATCTTTCCTCTATTTTCATTGATTTTTCCTATGTTTACCCATCTTTCCTTTACATCCTCAGGAGTCTCAACTAGGTGGGAGCTTGAAGCAGTTGAGGGAAGCTTAGACGATGGTGAGGGTTTTGTGTTGGGTATTTTTTTTCTTTTCTTTTTTTTCATTTTTTCTCTTATTCAGAGATCTATGGGAAGGAAACCACCTGAGGGAGATCGGAGAAAAGGTCCGATTGGTAGGAGGTGGCAGAGACCGACGAGAAGGGTGGGGAAGAAGTGGTGTCCGTGATGACTCGGGGCATGGATCGGGATCGCAAGGTCAAGCCAGTGGGGTGAAGCTATGGGGTCAGGCTGGCAGGTCAGGGCCGCTAGCTGGGGGAGGTGAGGCAGGGGCTATGTGGTTGGGCCGACGACGTCAGGGCCAGCAGGGTCGAGGTGGATGCAGGCATGAAGGGATGCAGGCTTGGGGCGGCAAAGTCGGGGTGGCCGCGAGATTGGGTCGGGGACGTCGGGGCTGGCAGGGTCGAAGCGACCATGGGATGCCAAAGGGATGAGGGAGAAGGAAAATTGGGGGGTGAGGGGGGTTTGGACGCTGGCATGGTGAAAGGAGGATGAGGGGCGAAAACGGAAGAGGATGAGCATGAGAGCAAAATTTTATTCTAGACTATTAGCGATGGCAAACTTACCATCGGTAAAAGTATTAGTGATGGATTTTCATCTCTAAAAATAAAAATCCATCACTAATACTTTTATCAAAAAAAATTTCATAATTTTTATTAGCAACGATAAATTGGCCATCGCTAATATCGTTGGTAGAAGTATTCGTCCACCACTAATTTTAAATTTTTTCTATTTTTCTTTGAATATGATATAATTTTAAAATTTAAAGTTCATCTTTATTATTCATTATCTAAATAATTATCATTAGAGTATCATCACAAAAAAACTACCTCGATCCGATAGCCCTAACTATGTTGATCAATAAAATTTAATTTCAATGATCATAAATGATCATCCGATGATCTGATAGATAGAGACCATCGATGGATCCAAAAATTTACAATGATGATCTTGGTAATATTTGCAGTACACTATTAATATTTCACTTCAATTGAACATCATTATCATGTTCAATTTAGTATGGGATGATTTTGATCGTTAAATAAAAAATGAATGATCAAAAGGTCAAATGGAATTTGATTAAGATGATTTTTTATATAAATAATATTTTCTATTATTTTAATTATTTATATGATGGTGATCATAAAATCTAAATTATAAATATATAAACCATCTATGTTAAGCAGATGTTACAAAAGTACAAGTTTAATTACTTAAGGACTTTAAGAATGAGTATCAAGAGATATATAATTTTGAATCGTTCATATATGCATGGTTTGAATTTTACGATCACCACCGTACAAATGATCAAAGTAGTATCAAAGATCATTTATTTAAAAGATTACCTTATAATTGAATGTCATTTGGCCTTTTGATCATTCATTTTTCATTTAATGGTCCAAATCATCCCATGCTAAATTGATCATGATAATGATATCTGATTAAAATAAAATTTTGATAGTATGCTATAAATATCACTAAGATTATCATTATAAATTTTTGAATTCATCAATGATCTCTATCTATCAGATCATCATGCGGTTGTTCGTGGCCATCGAAATTAAATTTTATTGATCGACATAGCTAGGTCTATCAGATTGAGGTGAGTTTTTGTGACGATACTCTAATGATAACTATTTAGATAATGAACGATGAAGATAGACTTTAAATTTTAAAATTATAATATATTTCAAAAAAAATAAAAAAATAAAAATTAGCGATAGCATTTTTACCGTCGCTAATACAGTATTAGCAATGTAGACCATTAGTGATGGCCAAAACCATCACTAATAAATTTAAAATAAAATTTAAATTATTTTTTATTAGTGATAATAAAATATCATCTCTAATAATTATCTATCATCCTTAATAATAATAAAATCTAATTAAAAAAATAAAATTACTTAATATTAGTGATGATTAATTTTTGTTGCTAATACTGTTGATAATAACTATAGCAATGGCAAGGCCGTCGCCACTACCGTCGTTAATAACTATTAGACATGGCTAAGATTTTGTCATTAAAGCTGTTGGTAAAAAGTTTTGTTAGCGATGATAGTTTTGTCATCTTTAATTCCATCGCCAATACCTGTTATTAGCGATAGTAAAAATGCTATCACTAATATCCATTACTAATATTCTATTTTCTTGTACTTAGCGATGGTGATGTCCATATTATAGATGCTACTAGGTGATGAGTTCAACATTCTGATATAAATATTAGAGTCTATTTATTGATGCTCTACTAATATTATTATTCAACATGTTATATTGGTTAATGTTCATTAACGTTGCAGGTCACAATGGCACCAAAATGCCATCTAGCTTTCATTCCTGCCCCTCGATGGGCTATGCGGAGCTCCACATCTGAGTTGCAACTGGAACATACTCCATCCACCTCTACATTAGCTATCCAGATACCATTAGTATCTACTCCTCCATCGGCATCTACACCTCCACCGACATCTGAGCCTCCACTGTCAGCCACATCTTTGGCACATACTCCATCCATCGATGAGTCTCCACTGGCATCCATATCGTACGATCCCATGACTAGTGAGAGTATATTTTTATTATATTATTTATTTATTTATTTATATAGTTATTATATATTTTTATATATTTGTATAATATATTTTCATTGCAGGTGCATCATTTAGTAGGATATTTTGCAGTCCCACATGAATGCCACATGTAGAACTGCTAGTATTAGGTCATGATGGAGTACGATCGGGAGGGGAGGCCAGTTAGGGATAACACGTGGGAGATGTATTTCTTTTTTAAAGTGCTTGTGAGGCAGTCTGATATTATTCCAATACTATCCATAGACTAGCGATTGATGCATGCTGGTATTAAGGATCGGGTGTAGGAGGAGATATGGGTAAGTATATCTTAATTATATTTATGCATTTTGTATGTTTACACTATGTTTGATTATAATAATTTTTAATTAACTTCTGATAATTTTGTGCAGAGGAGGTACGACTTTCCAAATCATGAGAGCTCGATATGCCTGATTGAAGAAGATCAAAGAGTTGTACTAGAACTACAAGGTCAAACTCTACAAAGGATGGCTCAAGCACCAATGGGACACTTCAAAGAAGCATGTTCCTTGGATTCAGGATTGTCCCTCAAGTCAGTGGGAGGGAATGGTTAGGCATTTGAGGAGCCAGGAGTTTCATATCTAATTTCTAACTTTTAAATTTTTTAATATACTAACAATTATATTTGAATATTTTTTAAATATTTATTATTTAAATACTTATGATTTAAATATTTTTTAAACTATCTTCCGTCAGAATCGGATGGCTCAAGAGTATACGCACACTCTCAGCCATAAGTCTATGGCTAGTCATGTGCATAGAAAGGTAATGAATACTAAATCTTAGCTTACAAATTGATATATTTTTTGTATGTTTCTAATAAGTTGATCCATTGTTATAGCAATGAAAGAGGGGATGATGCCCCCCATAGTGCCATCTTTCAATCTAGCCATACGGACAAGAAGGGCAAGCTGGTAAATGCCATAATTGAAAAGATTTTTGTAAGTAATAAATAGATTAGTATGATTAGTATTATAATATTTCTTATAATATTTTATTTGAATTTGCAATTACAAGAGTAGTTAGATATGCTCGTGAGTGAGGGCCTGGACATCTCTAGCCTCCATGATCATCTATCTCAGATCTGGGGGCCTGAGTACTCTGGAAGGATCCAATGTAGGCTTGGAGCCCGGACATACGCCGACAAACTACTAGTCTGAGACGAGCATCTCTTCACATGCTTTTAGAATTATTAGTTGAGAGCAACTTGAGGAGGCATTGGCGTAGGCAGCTTATATTAAAAAATGTATCCTAAAATCAATCATCAGCTTGTTGATGGTTGTATTATTTTATAAATATAAATAATTTATTAATGAATAAAATATTTATTCTAGCATTTTTCATCATAAATCTATATCTTCTAATGAACTTCTATATTATGATGAAGTCCTTAGAACTATTTAGATTCGATAAAGAGAGAATTTATCAATTAGTCTTTTAAACTATTCACGACCAAATGATACGTTGTTAAATAGGACGATAGTATTTATTGAGTGTAGATCATTGTGTGTCATATATGTTGGTTGTTCTCTTAACCAAGAAGTATGTAGATATTGGTATGGCATACAAATAAGATGTAGGAATACATTGTCACTGAACATGATCAACTTTAGAGCATTCTACTATCAAGAATTGCTCTGATGGGATATGAATATAAGTATCCCTTAGACCTGAGATAGCCATGGTGGCTTGCAAGCAATTCACTGTACTTTGGTGTTGGACTATCTGAATTTTTAATTCAATCATGAAAGATTTCTAGGCATAGTCAAGTACTTATAAAATTAGTGAATGATCAAGATGGGATTGACCACTCTAAAGAGTTTGAAGATAATACATCATTGTATTTCAATTTAGTAAAACCTTAGTCAGGATAATCCATGAGATGGATTTGATATTTTAAAATATAATGTGGATGACTTATTTAGAGTCAATAGTTAAACTCTGAGTCATTCTATGAGCATTTATGATCAAGAGGATGAATTATACGGAAACTATATCTACATGGGTTCTAATAATATTGCTTTATACATTCGACTTATCCAACCATCGGATACCATTAAAGATTATCTTCATCTTAAAGATAGATTTGAATTTAGATGGTCACTTCGATTGGTATAAAAATTTATTCCTATGCTATCAACTTAGATTCAAATCTATAGGATCATATACATTAAAGATCTCGATCTGATTGAATGGTTGATCAATGATTAAGAATCATTTTAGGATTAAATATTCAATACAATTGATGTTTGACCTAGTGCAAGTATTGCAGGAGGATTAATTAGCAATCAAAATGATAATTGACTCAATTTGATTGAGCAATTAGGCTGAGATGAAGTTTAATTGAATGAGATTTAATTAGATTTAGTTTGGACTTGATTGGATCAAGTTCAATTGGTTTATTGGATAAGTCAATTATAAAAAAGAATAATTTTCAGTTAAACTAGGACTTGAGTGCACCTAATTTCTAAATTGATTAAAAATTAAATTATAATTATATTAAATTTAATCTAATTTAATTAGATTTTTAATTGGATTAGGAATACCATTAACTAGGTTGCATCAATATCTATTTTAATTGGGCTAAAGATTTGGTTTGACTAGTCAAAGCATGTAATCCTAGTTACACTGGGACTCCTCTCTTGTGCCACTTTCCTTTTCTCTACACCTTTTCCATGAATTCTTTCATGGAAAATCTGATTTCTAGAAAGATTCCATGCCTATCCTTGCCCCCATATCCCTCTTAGATGGTTTGTGATTTTGGATTTGATCAAAACTAAGAAGTAGTGATGATCTAGAATCTATTTGATAGAATTTGAACAGACCCAAAACTCTTATCCAATATGGCATCAATTAATCTAATTTTTTTCTTAATTTTTTAAGGGAGAAAGAGGATTTAATTATGCATCAAATATCTAGAATCCATGCTAAAAATATTTGAGGAAGTGCCCAAGAGTTGGGCATCCCTATCCTTGTTCTATTTGGACACTCTATCTAGGTATTTGACCTAGACAGGAACTCTTCTCTAACTCTCTATTTAAAGGGAGTTAAATCATAAAATTTTGAGAAGTTTTTAACCTGAGAGAGAAGGCTTGAGCATGGAGCCCTTGGGCATATTAGAGTTAAGGGTGTGGGATTTTGTAAAGACATAAATTATTGTGCCTAGGTGAGAGGAAAGGGCCTAGAGAAGAAGGGTCCTAGAGAAGAAGGGTCTTCTCTAGGGTTTTTATTTTAGATTTTCTTCTACAAATTTTTGAGAGAAGAACATGGAAAAAAGACTTCTTTCAGATCCTTTCTTCTCATCCTTTAATCTTTAAAGAGTTTAAGTCAATTGAAGAAAGAGATTTGACATCAATCATTTGTTGGAAAATATGTCCCAAAGCCAATCATCAGCCTATTGACGGTTGTGCTATATTATATTTATAATTAATTTATTAATTAATAAAATATATTTTTAATATTTTTTATCATAAAGTATTCATCTTCTAACGAACTCCATTATTATGATGATATTCTTAGGACTATTTAGCTTCAATAAAAAGAGGATTTATTGATTAGTCCTTAAAAATATTCATGATCAAATGATAAGCTGTTAATTAGGATGACAGCTTCTATCGAGCATAGATCACTGTGTACCATATATGTTGATTATCCTCTTAACCAAGAAGTATGGAGATACTAGTATGGTATACAGGTGAGATGAATGGTACATTATCATTAAACGTGAGAAACTCCAGAGCATTCTGCTGTTGAGAATGTCTCTGATGGGATATAGATATAAATGTCCCTCATACCTAAGATTACCTCAGTGACTTACAAGCAACTCACTGTACTTTAGTATCGGACTAACTAAATTTCTAATTCAGTAATGGAAGGCTTCTAGACACAATCAAGTACTTGCAAAGATGATGTGTGATCAAGATGGATTGACCACTCCAAGAGTTGGAGAAGAATGTATCACTGTATTTCAATATAGCAAAACCTTGGCCAGGATAATTAATAAAGTAGATTTGATATTTTGAAATACAATGTAGATAGCCTGATCAGAGTTGATAGTTGAACTCTGAGATGTTCTATGAGCATTTTGATCAAGGGGATGAATTATATAAAAACTATATCCACATGGATTCTAAGGATGTTGTTCTATACATTCGATCTATCCGACCGTCGGATTTCATTACTAGATGATTACTTTGATTGGTATAAAAATTTATTTCTATACTACTGGCTTAGATTCAAACCAATGAGGTTACACACATTAGAGCTCATGATCTAATTGAATGGTTGATCAATGATTAAGAATCATTCTAAGGTTAAATGATCAATATGATTGATGTTTAACCTAGTGCATGTGTTGTAGGAGGATCGATTAGTAATTAGATTATTAATTAGCTTAATTTGATTAAGCTAAAGAGCTAAGATTAAGTTTAATTAAATATAATTTAGTTAGATTTGGTTTGAGCTTGATTGGATTAAGTCTAATTGGCTTATTGGATAAGCCAATTGCAAGGAAGAACTAGTTCTAGATCAATTTGGACTAGTATCAAACTAATTTCTAATTTGATTAAAAAATTAAATTAAATTTAATTCTAATTTAATCTAATTTAATTAGATTATTAATTGGGTTAAGACCTATTTTAATTGGGATGATTTGATTCTGATTTAATTTGGTTTAATAACTTATTTGACCAAGTCAAATTGAAAGTCCTAGTGTGACTAGGACTCCCTTCTCCTTGTGCCACTTGGCTTTCCAATGCCCCCCATCCTATTTTCTTGGATTTTCTGGGTGGAAACACTTCTCCCCAGACCTTCATGCATGTCCAAAGCTTTCCTCTTTTTCTTTCTTACATGGAATGTGGTTGTGAACCAAGTCTAAGTAGAAATTAGTTTAGATTTCAAATTCTATGAGATAGAATTTTAGGAAACCGAAACTCTTCCCTTATGATACCGATTTTATCTAGATTTTTTTTGGTATTTTCATGGGTTTTATGGAACATATTGTGTGCCCTTTGCTGGTGGTCCATGGTAGAAAAGAAGGAAGGGGTGCCCAAGAGTTGGGCACCCCAAGTCTTGCCCTTTTTGGACATTCCTTGCTAGGTATTTGACCGAGACAAGGAGTCTATCCTAACTTATTATTTAGGATGAATTTTATGCTGATTTTTAGTGAAATTCTAGATCATTGAGAGATCTTTGGGGAATGTAAAAATTAGAGAGAAAGAATATTAGGGCATGGGGATTTCATAGAAACCAATCTAGGTGTCTAGATGAGAGAAAACAAGAAGAAGAAGAAGGGTTCTTCTTCTAGGTTTTTCTTTAATCTCTTCCTCCTTCTTTAGAGATTTTTGAGAGGTGTCTCAGGTTTAAAATCTTTTTTCCTTTCTTCTAAAAATTGAAGAGTTCAAGATTTGAGGAAGATGGTTCTAGATCGACCATCAAAGAAAGATCAGCATAGTACTAGCATATTGTGCTGATTTTCTGCATCAGGATTTCTGATCATGATTCATGGACTCGTGTGGATGACTCCTAAAGGTCAGACACGTGTGTGGCTTACAAATTCATTCTCAAGCTTGGATCAGTAAGTTAGAATATCTAACTTGCATAGGTAATAGATCTGATCTATTATTTTCATACCTGCATTAGATGTAGTGTATATATGTATTAATGTGATTAATATGTTTTAGTTTCTTCATTATATTTTAATTTCTAATTTAATGACATGCCATGATCATATAATAGGTCACTAGAACTAGGGTACTCTCTGATATTTAAACTTAATTTTGATTAATTTTAGTCTTTCGCTGCCTGATCTTGAAAAAGTTTTAAGATCTAGCCCTGAAATCCTAGATCTGGTTCCTTCAATTGGTATTAGAGCTTAGGTTGATTATTACATGATTATGTGTGTATGTTTAGATTATTTCTTAAATTAGACCTAATTTATAATCTTATTATTAAATCTAAAATTAAAAATGATGATCACATAAATTGATATAAGGTTATCCTACTGTAAGGTTTACCCCTTAGAGTGGAGAGATTGTCCTAGTTCATATAGATCTATCTCTAATCATAAATTTAATAAATATGATCTAATTTTATTTATAATTTAATAGATTTTAAATAGTTTTAGATCTAAAAATAAAAGTTTTAGATTACACGGACTGATTATAAGATTGTCCTATTGTAAGGTTTATCCCTTACAGTAGAGAGATTGTCCTGGTACGTACTGATCTGAAATATTGATCATAAAATTTTAGATTAGATCTAAAAAATTTTATGATTTAATTAAAAATATTTTAATCTAATTTTAATCATTATAAATATATTAGATTTGATCTAAGATAATTTATGATTGATTATAGTTGAAACTATTTCATTTACATGAATCTATTTAGATTAGATCTAAAGTAGTTTCATGCTTATCTTACTTGCATATTAATTATGAATTAAACATGCAACTTGATTGATAGAACTATATTATAAAAATATTTTATAAATATAAAAATTATTTTTGAAAAGTTGAATCCCAATCCTCAGTCCAAAACTTAATTAATAATTAAGAAATTATTTGATTAGGATCTAGGATTGTGAATTGAAGATCCTAAGACACAAATCATAACACATTGGATTAAATGGATTAGTGGGGATTAGGTCCATTAATTGGATTAGACCTAGGATTAGATTAAAGAATGGACTTAATTAGAGAATTGACTAAATCTAATCAATTATTGTGTTAGATTAGGTCAAGGATTCTCTAGATCAATTATAATAGTTGTAGTTGGTCAAGTCCATATCTTTAATGAGACCCAAAATAGACTTGATTCTTAGCTACGCGGTCTAGCATGAACTGTTAAGTTGATCTAATTAAAATTAATTAAATCAGTTGGTGTCTAAGGTAAACCAAACTGATGGTCTTTAATTGGCAATCTGCTTACCTGGCCATTTCTGATGGTGTCTAAGACAAGCTTTGGCAGACCCTCCCACTGATCGAACTTATCTGGTCTCTTGGTGAAATTATATTTTGATCGGATTACTTGACTATTTGAGCTGACCCATGTCAGCTAGGTAAATCAGTGTGACTGATTTAGGTGCTCCTAGACCAGCCTATTAATGATCTCCCTTAAGCTGACTTGATGAAGTCAGTGAAAGGATCATGACAAGCTAGTTCATCTGACCTTTCCTCATCTTCAAATTAAATTCTCTAAAATTATAGGTCCCTAAAATAAAATAGTTATTGTGATAACTAGATCATAGCCTTCCATTAAGTAGATGATAATGGATCCATTAGTTGGATAATCATTGGAGGCCCAAAGGCCTGGTGTTTATCGGCTAATGGAATTATCATTCATTATATGATTTTTTGGCTGCATCTTTCTAAATAGTGGTTAGATTAACCAATCAAAGTTGGGCCTAATCATTCATTGATTTGATGGACCAAGTATGGTCATGTTAATGGTTGGACCTAACTGAACCATTTTAGTGGAGGCCAAAGCCTATTGATTAGAAACTAGGACAAAATTTAATTACTAAAAATTATTTAGAGAAATAATTGATTATAAACCTATTTTTAGATGTACATGGATTGACCAACCAAAGTTGAGTTCTTTGTAGATTCTAGTATCTACTAAAAAATTAGGATAATTCCTCAAATTGGAGGTAGAGGCTACCAATTCGAATAAAATAGTGAAAAAATCTTTTGATTAAAGTCTAAATTTTTAGATTTAATAAATCAATTATAAATTAGGTTGTGATTTTTTTTGTGCAGATATGGTCACTTTTCCATCGCTCCGATCATTATTGGATAATGATAAATTGGTGAGATCTAATTCGGTAGCTGATATCAAAAGTTAAAAATAGTCCTGGAGCATGAATGGATCCTATATGTGTTGACGGATCCTGCACCTGAGGAGCCAGCAATCAATGCACGTAGAATAGTTAGAGATACTTACCAAAAGTGGCTCAGTGATCGGACCATAGTGTACTGCATCATGCTGGCTCCCATGAGTAACGAGTTCAGTCATAAATTTGAGATGGCTCAGCCAAAGAACATGCTTCAAGTATTGGAGGATTTCTTTAGCACACTCGATGACGTGAAGAGGCATAAGACTAGTTTTGCCATCTTCAATGCTAGGATGTGGGATAGTGCCTCTGTCATCGATCATATATTATACATGATTGAATTGATAGAGCGATTAAGCAAGCTTGGCTTTTTCTTGCATAACAACTTGAGAAGGATGCAATACTGACTTGCTGTCCAAGTCTTTTTTTCCATTCCTCACTCATTTTAGAATGACAAAGTCTGAAGTAGACTACCACGGATTATTAGGATTGCTTCAGAACTTTGAGAATGATCACCAACTCCACAAAGAGTCGGTGAACTTAGTGGGAGGCTCGTCTTCTAGTTCTCGACACTTTAGAAAAGAAAAGAAGAATAAGAAGAAGAAAACTAAGAAGGTGCAAGTTCAAACTGGGACATCTATGCAGGGCCAGACCAAGAAGATCAAGCTCAATAAGAGTCAAGCTGAATGCTTCTTTTGCAAGAAGTAAGGGTACTGAAGGAGAAATTATCCTCAGTACATTGCCTCTCTAGATCCGAACAAGCAAAAAAAGAAGCAAGCTATTGCTAGGTAAGGTATTTATATGATAACTTCTTGCAATTTCTCTATTTATGATATTACTGGCTGGATATTGGATACCGATAGCCCTTACCATATTTGCAATTCGATGCAGGGATTGCAGGTCGGTAGGAGATTCGAGCAAAGTAAAAGGTTCCTGAATGTTGGAGATGGAAGATCAGTTCTAGTTCTAGCTTTAGAAATCCTGAAATTTGCATTTGAGTCTCATACCATTGTTCTTAGTGATTGTTATTTTTGTCCCAGTTTCTTTTTAAATGTTATTTCTGTAGGCCTTCTGGTAAAAAATGATTATGAAATTTTAATAAAAAAATAAGTTTGTAATAGCATTATGAATGGTGTTGATGTTTTTTATGGACATTTGAACAATGGTGTGTATATGCTATCATAACCTATTAACATAGTCTATTCAACTGGCAAGCATCCTAGATTAGATAGTGTGTCAGATATCTATTTATAGCACTATAGGCTAGGTGATATAAACAAGAATAGGATAAATAGGTTGACTCAAGAGAAAATCCTCAAAGTTGGTGATTGTAAATCACTTCCGACCTGTGAGTCCTGTCTTCTTGGTAAAATGACCAAGTCCCTTTTTACTGAAAAAGGTGAGAGAGCTACTGAGCTCTTAGGTCTAGTACATACTGATGTATGTAGACTAATAAGCACAATGCCAGAGGTGGATATTTCTACTTCATTATTTTCATAGATGATCTATCCAGATATGGATATATCTATCTGATGAAATACAAGTCGGATTCATTTGAAATATTCAAATGATTCCGAAGTAAAATAAAAAAATAAACTAGGAAAAGTATTAAAACTCTTCGATCTGATCGAGGAGGAAAATACCTTTTTGTTGAGTTTTTCATATATCTAAAAGAGAATGTGATTCTCTTCCAATGGACTCCTCCAGAAATACCACAGCATAATGGTGTATCTAAAAGAAGGAATCGGACTCTATTAGACATGGTCCGATCCATGATGGATTTTGCCAGCTTGCTAATATTCTTTGAGGGATATGTACTCGAATCGACTTATTATCTATTAAATAGAATTTCAAATAAGTCTGTAGTTAAGACTCCATATTAGATATGGATAGGGCGTAAGTCAGTACTTTCACACCTTAGATTTGGGGGTGCCTGGCTTATGTCAAACAATTAGTTACAGATAAACTTGGATCTAGGTCTAATAAGTGCACATTTATAGGATACCCAAAAGAGACCAAAGGATACTATTTCTATCATGCTGATGAATAAAAGGTGTTCGTTAGCCTTAAGACAACCTTTTTAGAAAAGAAGTTTCTTGGTGAAGGAACTATTGCCTCAAAGGTTGAACTTGACGAAATTCAATAAGTAGAAAAATCGATACCTATAGCTGAACCTAAGTCGAATTTGATTAAATCAAATTTGGAGCCTAGTATACCTGCACCATTAAGACGATCCGGTAGAGTACCGCATCATCCAGATAGATACTATGATTTCTTGGTCCGGGATGGTGATCCCATCGAACTCGATGAGAACAATGAGGATCCGATCACCTATATGGATGCTATGCAGAGATTTGATTCTAAGAAATGGCTTGAGACCATAAAATCCAAAATGGAGTCCATAAAGGTCAACGATGTATGGATATTGGTTGACCCACCTGAAGGGGTTAAATCCATTGGATGTAATTGGATCTTTAAGAAAGAAAGAGGTGCAGATAGAAAGGTGGAGACCTATAAAGCTCGTCTGGTTGCCAAGGGATATCGTCAATATTATGGTATTGACTATGATGAGACGTTCTTTCCTATGGCAATGCTCAAATTCATTCGGATAATGCTTGCGATAGCTGCCCATCTAGACTATGAGATCTGGCAGATGGATGTAACGACAGCTTTTCTAAATGGAGAGCTGATTGAAGAGGTATATATTATACAATCTGAGAGGTTCACATCCACAGATGAGTCCAAAGTGTACAAGCTTCAGAGATCGATTTATGAATTGAAGTAGGCATCTCGGAGTTGAAACATGCATTTTGATAAGGCAATCAAAATGTATGGCTTCATTAAGAATGAAGAAAAGCCCTACATTTATAAGTAGGTAAATGATCCAGTAGTGGTATTTCTTATCTTATACGTGGATGACATTCTCTTAATCAGGAATGACATCCTCGTACTATAGGAAATAAAAGTCTAGTTGTCATCATAGTTCTCCATGAATGACTTAAATGAAGCATCTTACATCCTAGAGATGAAGATCTATAGGAATAGATCTAAAAGGATGCTTGGGTTATCCCAGTCTACGTATATAGATACTGTGGTGAAAAGGTTCGGCATGGAGAATTCCAAAAAGGACTATCTCCTGATAGGCCATGAAATTTTTCTCTCTAAGAAGGATTGTCCGACAACTCCTGAAGGGAAAGAGCATATGAGTAGAGTCACATATGCTTTGGTAGTGGGATCTATCATGTACACCATGATATGTACAAGATGAAATATGACATACTCACTAGGAATAGTGAGTAGATACCAGTCTGACCCTGAAAAAAATCACTGAAAAGTAGTTAAAGCCATCCTTAAGTATTTGAGAAATACTTAGAATCAATGGTTGGTTTATGGCAAGTCAGATCTAAAACTTATGGGGTTTACAGACTCTAGCTTTCAATCTGACCATGATGATAGCAGAAGCATGTCAAGATATATCTTTACTCTAAATGGTGGAGCCATCTACTAAAAGAGTTCCAAACAGCATATTGTGGCAGACTTTGTTTGCAAAGTAGAGTACATCGCAGCATCAGATATCATGAAGGAAGCTGTGAGGCTGCGAAAGTTTATCACCGAGCTTGAAGTAACACCCTCCTAAGATGGTCCGATCCTGCTTTACTGTGACAGCACAAGTGTCATAGCTCAAGCAAAGGAACCAAAGATACACCAGTAGATGAAGTACATCCTATGCCGCTTCCACCTAGTCTGAAAGATCATGGATCAAGGTGACATCGATCTTCAAAAGATCGACAGAAAGAAGAACTTGACCGACCCCTTCACTAAAGCCCTAGCGATAAAAGAGTTAGACAACCACAAATCGAAGATGGATATTAGATACTATGCCAAGTGGCTTTAGGATAAGTGGGAGTTATTGAAAAATGTGTTCCAAAGCCAATCATCAACCTATTGACAATTGTGCTACATTGTATTTATAATTGATTCATTAATTAATAAAATATATTTTTGATATTTTTTGCATCATAAAGTATTCATCTTCTAACGAACTTCATTGTTGTGATGAAATTCTTAGGACTATTTAGCTTTGATAAAAAGAGAATTTATCGATTAGCCCTTAAAACTATTCACGATCAAATGATAAGCTTTTAATTAGGACGACAGCTTCTATCGAGCATAGGTTGCTGTGTGCCATATAGGTTGGTTGTTCTCTTAACCAAGGAGTGTGGAGACACTAGTATGGCATATAGGTGAGATGAATGGGTACATCGTTATTGAACATGATCAACTTCAAAGCATTCTACTATCGAGAATGTCTCTGATGGGATATAGGTATAAGTGTCACTCAGATCTGAGATCACCTCAATGACTTATAAAAAACTCACTGTGCTTTGGTATCGAACTAACTAAATTTCTAATTCAGTAACAGAAGGCTTTTGGATACAGTCAAGTACTTATGAAGTTGGTGTGTGATCAAGATGGGATTGACCACTCCAAGAGTTGGAGAAGAATGTATCACTATATTTTAATATAGCAAAATCTGAGCCAGGATAATCCATAAGATGGATTTGATATTTTGAAATACAATGTGGACAGTCTGATCAGAGTTGACAGTTGAACTCTGAGGTATCCTACGAGTATTTTGGTCAAGGGGATGGATTATATGAAAACTATATCCACATAAATTCTAAAGATGTTGTTCTACACATTCGACTTATCCGATCATCAGATACCTGTTGGCGCAAAATCTGGCCATTGCTAGAGTCGAAGCTGGATTTGGAGAGGATGAGGTCACCATCGGAACCTGTAAAATAAGTCTCATCCGAAGTTTGGGGTGGTGGCTCTGACAAGACCCTCCAACGATCAAGTCAGCTCTTTCAAATCCCATTGGCACAAAATCTGACCATCGTCGAAGTCAAAGCTGGATTTGGAGAGGATGAGGTCATCGTCAGGATCTACAAAATAAGTCTCGTATGGAGTCTAGGGTAGTGGCTCCGATAAGACCCTCCGACGATCAAGTCAGCTCTTTCAGTCAATAGAAATGAAATACGTAGAGAGATTCTAGCAGAGTTTTGAGGAACAGAAGAGCTTCTGAAAAAAAGCATATTTGGAGGGTCTCTTATATGGATGGAGCCTGTAATAAATTGATAGTGACAGCCATAACTATCCGATAGTGGGCCGTTCAAGACCACGTAGAGTTTGTTATAGGGGATAGTGTCTATTATCGCGATGTGCGAGCTCGTTGAGGTCCAATGATCGAAGCTCAGATGGAAGAGATTGATGATTCTTTTGGCTATATCGAGGATAAGAGCTGAGGTCCTCTGGGGCTACTGGATGGAGTTCGAAGGGAGTTTAGCTATTTGAAGGAGTCCGTCTGAAGAAGAAATCTGAGAGGAGTTCAACTATTGGAAGAGTCCGACTGAAGAAAAAGTTCGATAGAAGTTCAACTATTGAAGGAGTCCAATTGGAGGAGGAGTTTGGATGAAGGAGAAGTTCGAGAGGAGTTCAACTACTAGAGGAGTCCGATTGAAGAAGAAGTCTAGAAGGATTTTGACCATTGGAGGAGTCCGACTGAAGGAGAAGCCTGAAAAAAGTTCAACTATTAGAGGAGTTTGGCTGAAGGAGAAGTTCGGAAGGAGTCTGATTGTTGGAGGAGGTCCGAGGTTTAACCATGAAGGCTGCTGCTAGGCAGGATCCTTCCAAGATCAAGCATGCAGCCAAACTTCGATTGGAGCGGGTTTATCCCTAACACTAGTCCCCCTACTCTCGAGTTTGAAGTTCAAGGAAAGAGAGTACCAAGTGTGACTGCCGAAGTCCCTTTTCATTTCCTACGCTTACTAGGGTGAGGCATTTTTTGGTGCTTCTACGCCAGCATCAAAGCTTCATAAATTTGAGGCGATCCAAATAGACGCCTTTGAAGCTCCGTGCCAAAACTCTGCCCAGGGTACGGCATCATTATGGGCCTGTCCACCGTCAGTCTCTGCCATGATAGAGGGGGTCCGCTTTGGCCATAGGCCGATCGAAGTAGATTCGCAATTATAACTGCCTAGAATCCTCAGGGCTATTTAATCTGTTTCCTTTCCCTGAGTCGTTACCTCTTTCGAAATCTTCTTCCTCCTCTTCTTCTGGTTTTCTTCTCTCCATCGTGCGAGAGCTCAGACTTTCCCTTCCGCTTCCTTTGATCCTAGATGTTCTTCCATTTGTCTTCTATGGCCTTCGTCGTCTTCCTGCCTCTTTCAATCGACTTAGATCAACTTCGCTATCCTTTCCCAAGTCATTCCTGCATTCTCTGCTTTCTACTCCTTAGGTCTCTTTGTAGAAGTTTTTTGCGCTTCATTTTCTTAGCTTTTCGAGTGTTTTTTATGATTTTACTTTGATCCAAATATCCACCAAGGAATCCTGGTCGACCTGCTCGAGGAGTTCGGCTCCTTTAGCCTTAGCGAACCTATCTTCCAAGAAGGTCGAGCTTTCTGAGTTGCCCCCTCCTTCCTTTGCACCGACAGTTATTGCCTGCCAACTTTGGTCTGACGATCTTTCATTAACTAGGATTCAGTTCGTTATTCCCTTCGAATACGAGCTTGAACTTTTTGAACCCAATGATAGGGCCTGCTCTCCGTCGCCCGATCAAACCTGCCTGTATTTAGAGGCTCTTCAGGCTAGGCTTAGGTTACCCTTACCTCCTTTCATGACCAACCTATTTAGATTTCTCAACATCTCCCTTGCTGCTATGGCGCCAAACTTCTTTAGATTCATCATAGAATTTTTTTCCTTGTATACCATGGTAGGCGTCCGACCTATCATTTTCTTATTCTGAATCTTCTTTACCTTCAAATGCCATCCGACTGCTAAGAATTGGTGGTATGTATCCCTCCAATTCGGCAGAAAGGGATTACTTAAGAGCACCCCCTCTTCCATCCATGGCTGGAAGAAGAAATTCTTCTTCGTCTCAAACCCATCCTTGAGGTTAGGACTTCCTCCATGGGGGGAGATTAAAAACTCGATCCGCCAAGCTCCAGGGCTGGAAAGCAAGGATCCAAGTTTGGTCGATATATTGAAGGGCTTTAACGTTCCACCAATCTTCAACCTTTTGGACGAGTAGATCCTATTTAACCTCGGCTTCAGTCCCCTAAATCCGACAGGTAGCCTTTTTTTTTTTTCGGTTGGTTGTGGGGTGTTCTTTGTCCAGACCTCGACTTTTCTTTAACCTTTCCTGACTTTGATTTTTATCCTTTACAGAGATGACTCCTAAAGAGCAAGATCATCTAACCAAGGGACTTAAATCTCTTAAGAGGAAAGGCGGTCCCACTAGGGATCTTCCAAAGAAGGCATACATTGGTGAGTCCAGCCATGCCACGCCGATCCAGGCCATGCCCACCTCCAAGCCTACTACCACCGTACTGAGCCCGACCCCATCCGAAGAGGTCGCTCCATCTGCTTCCCTCCAGCTGAAGGAAGCCACGAGGAAAAAGAAGAAGAGGGCTGTTGGCAAGAAGGTCGAAAGGAGTGTCAGAAGCTCCAAAAGTGGGGGTTCCAACCAAGAACAAGCTTCTCTGGATGATCGAAAGGTCGTCCAATCACTTATGAAGGAGAGTATTCTTCTCCACATTACGACGAAGATGCTGTAGAGGGGCAACGTCGAGAGATTCGACGAGTCCTTCGCCGCCTACCTTAAGGTAGTCTTCTCTATCACAGTCTTGGTCTAAGGTCTTTTCCATTTTCGAAGTTAGGACTCCCTAATTATAACTTGATTTTCTATCATAGCTCAAGCATTATCTCTTCGCCCACTCTGAGGTGGCCGGTCAGAGGCAGGTCGAAGCCTCGAAGGCCCTCGAGAAAGCTTGTGCAGAGGTCGAGAAGGTCCAGGCTGAAGTTGAGAGCATGAGGGTGGCTTCGAAAATCCAATCCATCGAGGTCAAGCACCTTCGAAAAGAGTTGAGGGTGGAGCATGACAAGATGATGAACTTGAGGACTGCCTTGGCTTAGGAGGAGGAGGAAAAGAAGAAGGCGCAAGAAGGGATCGATGCGGCGATGGAGTGAGTGGTTGAAAGCTTCAAGTCCTCTAGGGACATGAAGGACATTAAAATAGCTTTTGCTTAGGAGGCCTTCATCGAAGGATTCCAGATCTGCTTGGAGAGGGTCGCTGAGAATTTTTTTGAGGCAGATTTGGATCTCTTGAGAGAAGAGCCCGACGATAGAGCTGATCCTTCATCCCTCGGGATTAGAGTTGTCCCAACCGACTTTTCTTCTTCTTCAGCCATGGGAGCTATCACGAAAGCTCCCGAACCCGTCGCTGCAGTGCCCGAGCCTGCCTACGGACCGAATGCGAATGAAGGCACTCTGACCTCTCCTATGGTCGAGCTGCTCGAGGTCTAGATTTTCAAAGATCGTGTAGCTTTCTTTTTCTTTTTCTTTATGCTGATGTATTTAAAAACATTCAAGTAAATAAAAGATAAATCCTTTTCTAGTCTTACACTTTGTGTTGTCGTTTGCATGGTTCAGAACGCTCTTGACGACCTAGGTCATGACTCCCCTCTTCCAAGTGATGCTAATCTTTTGCCCCATGGGTTTCGATTAAACCATTGATAAGGAGCTTGAAGAAAAAGATTCATCACTTAAAGAAGAAGTTGAGAAAAATCGAGGATGATCTCCAAGAATCGAGGAAGAACATTTCGAAGGTGACTGTCGAAATTACCCGCCTTAGGAACCTGCATAGGAAGGACTCTACCAGTTTCAGCATTCGAAAGGGCGACTTCAAGAGAGAAATGATCGAACTGAGAAGAAGTGCCAGCAACAAGTCTTGGGAGTTAACGGCAAAGATCAGCTCTCTTGAGATCGACCTTATGGTGGCGAAGGAAAAATTCAACTACTGGAGGAAACTTCATCATGGTCTACCGATAGGGTCCGATATGATTGGGACTGGTCTAAGAGATTCTCCGAACTTTAGAAGCAGCTCCACGATGCCGAAGCCTGGCATAATGAGTATAAGCTAACTTGGTCGAAGAAGATGACTAGGATCGGGCATGAGCTCCGGGCAACTAACAGAGAGGTGAGCTGTCTCCAGCAAGAACTAGCTGATGGTCGGTGGGCTATCTCTAGTGGAGAGTCGGAGGAGATTGCCTCCTTGAAGAAGACCATCGACGAGCTTTCAAAGGTTGTCGGGATGAAGAAAGCCGAAGTTCAACGGTTGAAGCTCCAACTAATCTGTGAGCATCAAGCCATCCAGGAAATGGAGGCCGAATCCAAGGTCCTAAGGAGGCAGCGGTAGGAGCTCGAGGGCCAGTTTGGGCATATTAATAGAGTGTACGTAGATAATTTGTATAAAAAAAAGAACTTGAGGAGAAAATTATTAGGTTGAAGCAGGCCTTGGTGATGGCCGACGTCGACGATCCGAAGCCTGAGGAGTTCGGTCCGTCTTAAGGCTTCGCCTTCTTTTATATATATATATATATATATATATATATATATATATATATATATATATATATATATATATATATATATATATATATATATATATATATATATATATATTGTAATCAGTCTTGCCGATCCCTGCCGCATTGGCTTCCTTGTAATATGTAGTTGGTTTAGTCGACCTTCATCCTACTTATAATAAGTTTAAATTTATAATAAAATAATACCTTATCCGTCATTGCCTCATGTGAATGCAATGCTCGCCTTTGACCATTCTCTCTATTTTTTTTCTTTTTTCTTTTTTCTTTTTATTCTTGTTAGGATGAGATTTTCCTTCTATTCCTAACAAGACCGTAGGAGCATATTAGGGCCAGTGTTAGGGTCTCTCCCCTCATCCCGTCTAAAGCGAACGAGGCCTTCGATTTTGCTCAAGTTATGATGAGGTTCTCCTCCTGTTCCTAATGGGCTGTAGGGATGCATTAGGATCGCTGTCGGGGCCTCTTCCTTCATCTCATCTAAAGTGAATGAGGCCTTCGATTTTGCCCAAGTTAGGATGAGGTTCTCCTCCTATTCCTAATAGGCTGTAGGGACGCATTAGGGCCATTATCAGGGCCTCTTCCCTCATCTCATCTAAAGCGAACAAGGCCTTCGACTTTGCTTATGTTAGGACGAGGTTCTCCTCCTATTCCTAACAGACTATAAGGGCATATTAGGGCCATTATCAGGGCCTCTCTCCTCATCTCATCTAAAATGAACGAGACCTTCGATTTTGCTCACATTAGGATGAGGATTCTTCTCCTATTCCTAACGGACTGTAGAGGCACATTAGGATCATTGTCAGGGCCTCTCCCCTCATCTCGTCTAAAATGAATGAGGCCTTCGACTTTGCTCACATTAGGATGAGATTCTCCTCCTATTTTTAATGGATTGTAGGAGCACATTAGGACCATTGTCAGGGCCTCTCTCCTCATCTCATCTAAAATGAATGAGGCCTTCGACTTTGCTCATGTTAAGACGAGATTCTCCTCCTATTCCTAACATTGCCGTATTGATTGTGAGATTAAGTTCGGGGGTAGTCCCCTTTATTTCCGATATACAACAAAGATTAGAGTGTTGAAGTAGGGAGATTTCATTGCAATCAAATCATTAGTAATACATTCGTAGATTTTTCGAATTCCATGATCGAGGTAGGTCTGCCCCTTTGAGTTTCTTCAAGTAGTATGTCTCGGGTCGGATGACTTTCATGACCTCATAAGGTTCTTTCCAAATTGGGGCAAGCTTCTCCTGGCTCTAAGGCTGAGAGATGGCGGCTCGCCGAAGTACTAAGTCTCCCACTCTAAATATTTTACCTCTGACTTTGGAGTTATAGTATCGGACCACCTTTCACTTGTAAGCTGCCATCCAAACTTGGGCTTTCTCTCTTTTTTCTTTTAGTAGGTCGAGATTGGCTCTGAGGTCTTGCGGGTTATGCTACTCGTTGAAAGTCACTATCCACATCGATGGAAGCTTAAGTTCGATCGGGATGGCTGCCTCTATTCCAAAAGCTAAGATGAATGGTGTTTCTCCAGTCGACAGCCTTTGGGTAGTGCGGTATGCCCATAGAACATGATAAAGTTTGTCCACCCAAGCCCCTCTTGCTCTTTCGAGTCTTGTCTTGATGCCTTGCAATAGGGTTCAGTTGGTCACTTTAGCTTTTTCATTAGCCTGCGGGTAAGCTACTGACGTAAAGTGGTGGAAGATATTCAGATCTTCGTAGAACTCGATGAACCTTATCCTGACGAATTATCGACCATTATCTGTTATGATAGTTCGAAATAGTCTAAATCTATAGATGATCAACTTTCAAACGAAGTCCTGCATCTTGGCTTCGGTAATCTTTGCCAGTGGTTCGGTCTTGACCCATTTAGTAAAATAGTTGATGGCGACTAGGAGAAACTTTCATTGCCTAGATGCTATTGGAAGGGGTCCAAGAATATCCATTCTCCACTACACAAATGGCCAAGAAGCACTCAACGGGGCAAGCTCGATAGCTAGTTGCCTTTGGACATTTGCGTTTCTTTGGCAGTGGTCACATCTCCTGACGTAATCAATACAATCACCATGCATAGTTGGCCAGTAATATCCTTATCGAAGTAGCTTATGAGATAGAAATCTGGCACCCAGATGGCTTCTGCAAATTTCCTCGTGCACTTTTCATAGTACGAAATCAACCTCAGAGGGTTGGGGGCACCTCAATAATGGCAAGAAATACGATCTTTTATACAGCTTATTCTTATAAAGAACATACTAAGAGGCTTGATTTCTCAACTTTCGAGCCTCTTTCAGATCACGAGAAAGAACCCCATCCTTAAGATAAGCAGTCAGTGAGTCAATCCAGCAGGGCTCGTGGCCAACCTACATGATGGGCTGTGGTTCCTCTGTGCATGAGCATTTTAATGTCTCATAATAAGCTTCTTTCGGAAGCTCGTTAGGAGCTAGAGTGGCTAGCCTGAAAAGAAGGTCGGCCCTAGCATTTTCCACTCTCAAGATTTGTCGAATGCTGAAGCTGTCGAAGGCTAGGGTCAAGCTCTTCACCTTCTCAAGATATTTTACCATGCTCTCTTTTTGAGCTTCATAACTGCCACTGACCTATCCCATGACCAGTTGAGAGTCACTGCAAATCTGAAGTCGATCAGCTCCTGATTCTTTGGCTATCTTGAGCCCGACTATTAGGGCATCATATTCTATCCTATTGTTTATCATCAAAAATTCAAAATGCAGTGTGTACTCTACGATAATTCCTTTCGAATTGATTAGGATCAGTCTAGCACCTACTCCGAAAGCATTAGAGGAGCCATCGACATACAGAGCCCAGAAATCTTCAGGAAGGTTCGTTCTTTCTTCAGAGGAGCTCAGGTGCAACCATAGAATGTTGGTTTCATTTTGAAGCTCGATATCATCTGGGATAGTACATTCAACTATGAAGTCGGTCAATGCCTGAGCCTTGATTGCTGATCGAGATTGATAATTGATGTCGAACTCTATTAATTCAATGGCCCATTTTGCAATTCTTTCGAAAGCACCCATTTGATAAAGGATCGCTCTGATCGGCTGGTCAATTAGGAGCGTTATAGCATGTCCCTAGAAGTAAGGCTAAAGTCTCCTTGCTACAATCAGAAGAGCATAAGTCAATTTTTTCAATTTTGTATATCTGATCTCGGCATCCCTTAGAATCCGACTTATGTAGTAGATTGGTCACTGCACTTTCGCCTCTTCTTTGACCAGGACTGCTACTAGCACCATAGGAGAGACTGTGAGGTAGAGAAATAGCTCCTCTCTAGATTCGAGTTTGGCTAGTAAGGGAGGCAAGCCGAGGTAATTCTTGAGCTTGTCGAATGCCTTTTGGCATTCCTGAGTTCAATGAAAATCTTTCAGTTTCTTAAGGATTTGGAAGAAGGGCTTGCAGCATTCGATCGACCTCGAGACAAAATGATTCAAAGATGCCACCTTCCCGATCAGGCGCTAAACTTTTCTGATGGACTTTGGAGCATTCATCTCCTGGATAGCTCGAATCTTCTTCGGATTGGCCTCAATCCCTCGTCTCGAGATCATGAACCCCAAAAATTTTTTTGAGGCTACCCCAAAGGTGCATTTGGTTGGATTCAGCTTCATCTTATATTTTCTGAGCACATCGAAAGCCTCTTCAAGATTGGCAATATGATTGATAGACATTCAGCTTTAGACCAGCATGTCATTGACGTAAACCTCCATATTACGATCGATCTGCTCTTTGAAGATTTTATTGACCAAGCGCTGATAAGTTGCACCTGCATTCTTAAGCTCGAAGGGCATGACCTTGTAATAGTAAAGACCATGGTTAGTAATAAAAGTAGTTTTCTCCTCATCCTCCAATGCCATCCAAATTTGGTTGTAGCTAGAGAAGGCATCCATGAAGGTGAGAAGCTCGTAGCCTGAAGTCGCATCCATCAGTTGGTCGATTCTGAATAAAGAATGGCTGTCTTTTGGGCAGACCTTGTTCAGCTTCTTAAAGTTGATGCATATCCTCCACTTGCCATTGGCCTTCTTGACCAGGACCACATTAGATATCTAGGTCGGATGGTTGACTTCTCGAATAAATCCGACATTAAGAAGCTTGTCGACTTCTTCTACTATTACCTTCTATCTTTCTGGTGCATGGCCCCAAACTCTTTCTTTCACTGGTCAATGCTTGGGATCAATGGCCAGCCAATATTCCATAACCTCGGCATCAATCCCAGGCATATCCGTCAGAACCCAGGTTAAGACGTCGGCATTCCTCCATAAAAAGATGATGAGCTACTTTCGAACTTCATCTTTCAGATTGGAGCCAATTTGCACCATATGCTCCACATTTCCGTCATTCAGGAGGACGGTCACAAGATCTTCTATGGACTCGTCTCGTTCTTTGGTAAGATCATCGCGGACATGAAGCCCATCAACTGGGCAGGGTCAAG
Source organism: Cocos nucifera (assembly GCA_006176705.1). NCBI lineage: Eukaryota > Viridiplantae > Streptophyta > Magnoliopsida > Arecales > Arecaceae > Cocos > Cocos nucifera. Next base: position 186,235 of record QRFJ01001585.1, read on the forward strand.
TCGAGCACCATTTTGTAAGGCGATGGAGTAGCAGTGCTAGGCTAATGCTTAATCGCCTTTGATTTCACCTATTCTATTATTTGTTGAAAATTTTATCTTCAGGTAATAGGTTGACACCACGGCTCATAATGCATTTAGATCAGGTCAGCCAAGGATTGCATTGTAAGTGGAGGCTTTCACCACCAAAAAGTTGACCCACGCCTTGGCCTGCTTTGGATATTGCCTTGCAGTCACGGCTAGAGTTATCATTCCCTCCACTGGCATAGTGTCGCCAGTGAAGCCGACCAAGGGAGAGCTCATGGATCCTAGGTGATTATCGGATATGGATATTTTAAAAAAAGCATCATAATATAGAACGTCAGCGGAACTTTCATTATCTACCAAAATGCGGCATACATCATAATCAACAATGTTTAAAAAGATTACAACCATGTCATTATGCGGAAACTGGACTCCTCGGACATCCTCGTTGGTGAAAGTGATGGCTCCTCAGTCCTCCGCCTTTTCTCAGGCTATGTCAATCCGCTAGCCTCCCCACACCGAAGTCCCCAAGAGATGGTGTTAATGATGACAATCGGGGGCCAATTTTCTCGCTGCTCTTGGCCCCTCGGTGGTTCTAACAGTGGGGGTGCTCTCGACTGATCCTCCCATCCTTTCGACCGACATCGCAGGAACTGGCCAAGCCTACCGCATCTGATGAGCTTCTCGATCTCATCTTAGAGCTGGATGCACTCTTCTATATCATGATCGTGATTGCATGGTAGAGGCACAACTTGCTAGGATTGTGCTTGTCGAGGTGAGTGCACATCCTTTTCGATCTCGATAGTTGCTCCCTAATCTCCATCAGTACTTGAATTTTTGGAGCATTGAGAGGGGCATAGTTGTGAAATCTTCTAAAGAAAGAGCTCCGTCGTGCCCTTCTATTTGGACTTCTTTGCCTCTAGGCCTAGGTAGGAGCTTGGGCCTGCTTACGTTTTGGAGGAGTTTGGGAGAGTGGCTGAGCTCTGCTTGATTTCTGTTCAACCGTGGGCATATTCGGTTCACCCACCTGCCACTCCTGGGCGGCTTCATTATCCTTGGCCTTAAAGGCCTCAGCTTGGGCATAACCTTCAGTCCGAGCCAGCATATCGACGAAGTTCCTAGGGTACTTCTCCAAGAAGAATAGCAAATCATTCTTCTGAAGACCACCCTTGAGCGCGGCCATTGCAATAGACTGATCCAGATTTTGGACCTTCAATACAATAGCAGTAAATTGGATGACATAAGTTCGGATAGATTCTTCCTTCTTCTACTTGATATTCATCAGAAAATTTGAACCTTGGTGGGGACGTCGGCTGCTAACGAAATGAGCCGCAAACTGATACCTCATTTGATTAAAGAAAAAGATGGTACCCAACTTAAGGGCCGAATATCAGTTTTTGATGGCTTCCTTGAGGGTGGACGGAAAAGTCCGATACAAAATGGCATCTAGCGTGCCATGGAGCTATATCATTGTTCGAAAGACCTTTAGATAATCGATCGGATTAGTGGTCTCATCATAACTCTCAAACTAAGGAAGCTTGAAGTTCGGCGGAATCGATTTTTGCATAATCTTTTGAGAAAAAGGAGGATCAATGCAAATATCATTACTATGGGAGGAGGGAGCATGACAGAGTTCTTCGATTCGTCAGTTTATTTTCTTGAGCCTTTGATCCAAGAGATCTTCACGGTCATTGATCTCTAGGATTTTTTGGTAGAACGGGGGTAAAGCTCCCATCAAGGTCAAGTCATGGTCTGAACAAGGGCTCTCTATCCTCTATTTCTCTTTTTTGGAGGTCGTCGATTGACTGACCCAAGTCGGCCACCCCTAGATCGGGTTCTCTGGCTCCTAAGAAATTTGCTCCGATCGAGATGGCATCGGAGATGGCTACTATTACTGCATGGCCTATACTACTTTAGTGAGGTCGCAGACCTACTGGACCAGCAGATCGAACTACACCGTGTCCACCATCATAGGTGGTGGGGCTTAAGATGCAGGAGACGAAATAGAAATGGAAAGATCTGGATGAGATCTAGCCATGGAGGCGATTGACCGCCGGGTTGAAGTCTTTCTGGGGGCATCCTCGAGAGGTCAAGAGGAAAAGTAGGACTCTGGCTGGGATGAAGAGGGATCTCCACCACGTATTCCTTCAAGAATAAGAGAACCTCAATAACTTGAGACCCTCCTTCTAGCGCTAATCTTGTTGGTGCGAAATCTGACCGTCGTCGGAGTTGAAGCTGGATTAAGAGAGGATGAGGTCGCCGTCGGGACCTACAAAATAAGTCTCGTTCGGAGTCTGGAGTGGTGGCTCCGACAAGATCCTCCAACGATCAAGTCAACTCTTTCAAATCCTATTAGCATAAAATCTGGCCGTCATCAGAGTCGAAGCTAGATTTGGAGAGGATGAGGTCACTATCGGGATCTATAAAATAAGTCTTATCTAGAGTCTGGGGTGGTGGCTCCGGCAAGATTCTCAGATGATCAAGTCAGCTCTTTCAGCCAACAAAAATGAAATACGTAGAGAGATTCTAGCAGAGTTTTGAGAAAGAGTAGGAGAGCTTTTGGAAGAAAGCATAACTAGAGAGTCTCTTATATGGATGGAGCCTGTAATAAACTGATAGTGAACAATCGTAATCGTATGATAGTAGATCGTTCAGGACCACGTGGAGTTTGTTATAGGGGATAGTGTCTATTATCGCATTGTGCGAGCCCGTCGGGGTCCAACGATCGAAGCTCGGATGAGAGAGATTGATGGTTCTTTTGGCTATATCGATGATGAGAGCCGAGGTCCTCTAGGGCTGTTGGATGGAGTTCGAAGGAAGTTTAGCTATTTGGAGGAGTCCATCTGAATGAGAAATCCAAAAGGAGTTTAACTATTGGAGGAGTCTAACTGAAGAAAAAGTCTGATAGAAGTTTGACTGTTGGAGGAGTCTAGCTGAAGGAGGAGTCTAGTTGAAGGAGAAGATCGGAGGAGTTTAACTACTAGAGGAGTCCGGCTGAAGAAGAAGTCTGGAAGGAGTTCGACCATTGGAAGAGTCCGACTGAAGGAAAAGCCCGGAAGGAGTTCAACTATTGAAGGAGTCTGGCTGAAGGAGAAGTTTGGAAGAAGTCTGACTGTTGGAGGAGGCCCGAGGTTTAACCATGGAGGCTACTACCGGGCGGGATCCTTCCAAGATCAAATATCCTGCGCGAACTTCGGTAGGAGTGGGTTTATCCCCAACAGATATCATTGCTAGATGGTTACTTCAATTGGTACAAAAATTTGATCCTATGCTACCAGCTTAGGTTCGAACCTATGAGATCACACACATTAGAGCTCATGATCTGATTAGATGGTTGATTGACGATTAAAAATCGTTCTAGGATTAAACGATCAATACGATTGATGTTTAACATAGTGCATGTATTGCAGGAGGATCGATTAGCAATTAGATTGCTAATTAATTTAATTTGATTAAGCTGAAGGACTAAGATTAAATTTAATTAAATATGATTTAGTTAGATTTGGTTTGGACTTAATTGGATCAAGTCTAATTGGCTTATTGGATAAGCGAATTGCAAGAAAGAACTAGTCCTAGTTCAATTAGGACTAGTATCAAACCAATTTTTAATTTGATTAGAAAATTAAATTAGATTTAATTTTGATTTAATCTAATTTAATTAGATTTTTAATTAGATTATGATCTATTTTAATTGGGATGATTTGATTCTGATTTAATTTGGTTTAAATAACTTATTTGACCAAGTCAAATTGGAAGTCCTAGTGTGACTAGGACTCCCTTCTCCTTGCGCCACTTGGCTTCCCAATGCCCCCACACCCTATTTTCTAGGATTTTGTGCATGGAAACACTTCTCCCCAAACCTTCATGCATGCCCAAAGCTTTCCCCTCTTTCTTTCTTACATGGAATGTGGTTGTGGACCAAGTCAAAGTAGGAATTAGTTTGGATTTCAAATTCTATAAAATAGAATTTTAGAAAATCGAAACTCTTTCCTTATGGCACCGATTTTACCCAGATTTTTCTAGGACTTTTGTGGGTTTTATGGAACATGTTGTGCACCCTTTGCTGGTGATCCATGGCAGAAAAGGAGGGGGTGCCCAAGAGTTAAGCACCCCAAGTCTTGTCCTTTTTTGGATATTCCTTGCTAGGTATTTGACCTAGAAAAGGTGTCTGTCCTAACTTATTATTTAGGATGAATTTTGGACTGATTTTTAGTAAAATTCTAGATCATTGAGAGATCTTTAAGGCATATAAAAATCAGGGAGAAAGAATATTGGGGCATGGGAATTTCATAGACACCAATCTAGGTGTCTAGGTGAGAGAAAATAAGAAGAAGAAGAAGGGTTCTTCTTCTTGGGTTTTATTTTGATATCTTCCTCCTTCTTTAGAGATTTTTGAGAGGCGTCTCAGGTTCAAAATCTCTTTCCCTTTATTCTAAAAATTGGAGAATCCAAGATTTAAAGAAGATGGTTCTAGATCGACCGTCAAAGAAGGATTAGCATAGTACTAGCATACTGTACTGATTTTCTGCATCAGAACTTCTGATTGTGATTCGTGGGCTCGTGTGGACGATTCCTAGAGGTCAGATATATATGCAGTTCGTAACTTCATTCTCAAGCCTAAATCAGCAAGTTAGAATGTCTAACTTATATAGATAATAGATCTGATCTATTATTTTCATACCTGCATTAGATGTATATATATCGATGTGATCAACATATTTTAGTTTCTTTATTATATTTTAATTTTTAATTTAATGACATGCCATGATCATGTAATAGGTCACTAGATCTAGGGTATTCTCTGATATTTAAAATTAATTTTGATTAATTTTAGTCTTTCACTGCCTAATCTTGAAAAAATTTTAAGATCTAGTCCTAAAATTCTAGATCTAATTTCTTCACCATTGACGAAGGATTAGTACAGTGCTAGCACAATGTGCTGATTTTCATATTACTAAACTTTAGATTATGATCGGAGCTTCATGTGGACTTTTCATAGAGGCCAGACGTGTGTGCAGTTCAGAGTGACATCCTCAACCTCATATCAAAAAGTGGACATCCAAATCTGTGGAACAAATAATGAGATTTAATCTCACTTGCAGACTAAATCAGATCTAGTTTTTCTTATTTGATGTTGATATGATCAACATCATTGTTTTGTATTTTATTTAATTTTTAGATTTATATGCATGCTTTAATTATATCATTAGATCCTAGATCTAGCATTTATTTGCATATTTCATAGATTAATTAGATTAATCTATAGCTTCTACTATTCTAATTTTGAAAAAAATTTTAAAATACATGCTAGAAATTCTAGTTTTTGCTTCAACTACTCAAGTTATGGAGCGGGCTGCTCAGGCTATGAAGTAGGCTACTCAAGCTGAGGAGCGCACATCTCAGCTATAGACCGTCATGACTGCTATGGTGACGAGGCTCTCTGCATATTTTGGAGCTAACTTCATGGGCCTTGAGGATATGTTGGCTAACATTTCAGCTCCAACCCCTCCAGCTCCAGCTCTTTTAGCTCATGCTCCTTCTTCTCCCGATGATGATGATTTAGATTTAAATGTAGACTTTTGATATTTTTTAAAAAAATATTATAATAAATTTTATTTAGTAATAAAATTTAAGTATTTTAAATATATTTTTGTATTATAATCGCTATCGTAGATGTGTCAATCACTGTCAAAGATCATGTGTCAACCGCTGTCGTAAACTATTGCAGGGATTATAGAATCGCTGTATTAGATCTATGGTAATTGTTGTCTAATTGCTATCATAAGTCATCTATTGCAGTAGTTGAATAATCGCTGTCATAGATCCTGTAGTAGCGGTTGATGAACCACTACTATAGATCGATTATAGCAGTGGTTAAATAATCACTACTATACATGATATATGATAGCGGTGCAAAAACTGCTGCCATAAACCTATGGTAATGGCGACAATGGTAGCAGTTAAGTAATGCTGTTGTAGGCTATAGCAATAATTTTTTAGACTATGGCATTGGTTCTGAACCGCTGTCGTAGCCCTTTACTATAGTAGTGTATTAAGAATCTCACAAAAGCTTTGGCTAGCAGGCCAATACAAATTATAAGATGAATTATATTTTTCATGCCTTTCATAACTTTGTTGTCCAGATATGCAACCCAAGAGAGGAGGGTAAATTAGATTTTTAAGAATTTAAAACAAGTATGTGTATTAGTTAAGATAGAAGAGTGAGTGTAGAGTGAATTGCAATATGTGCAGACAATATATGCTAAAAGATGAAATGCAAAAGAATAAGAGAAAATGCACACCAAACAAAATGATATTTATAGTAGTTCAGTGTGAACCTTAACACCTATATCTATTCCCTAATAATTCATACTTGAAAATTTTACTATAATCAACAAAGATTATAGTCCGATTGTTTTAAGCAGACTCATAACCAACTGAGTTGGTTTTGTATAGAAAATTAACCAAAACCTTTCCAAAACTAAGCCTTCTCTTAGCTTAGCCACTTCACAACATCTAATTTCAGGTTTTGATAGAACTTTCTTTCAAGTTTAATTGACTTGAAACTTGTTATAGAAAAAGAAGCATCTTTAGAAAGTTGAATATGATAAATATGAAAAGCTCCTTTTATGAGCAAATAAAAACTCTCTGAAACTCAGTTGGAAATCATAGTAGATGCTCTTGGATGCTTAGAGTTTAGCTCTTTGATTTTTGAGTGAATGTTCTTTTAGTGACTATGCATTATCTCTTGAAAGCTCACTCAATAACTACCATTCACTACTCCTAGAAGCTTATTATGATTTTTCCCTTTTTTTTGTCAATACATCAATTCCTTGTATTCCCCAATGGAATTCAAGCCTGAAATACACTTAAATTTGGTTGAAAGAGGTGTACTAGTCGTAGAGAGGCGAAACTAGCCATTGAAGAAGGATTTTATCGATTGGAGGCTCTTAGAAAAATTAGTCATTAATCTATCAGGTATAGAAGAGTTGACTCTTTTTCTGTAGGGGTCAACTCATTACTTTTAGAGGTTGACTCATCAAGCATTTGAGTCAACTTTGGAACATTGTATTTTTTATCATCCTCTATCTTGCATTTGCTGCCATTTTGGGGTTGACTTTTGCTGTAATTATGTTGACTTATGTCTACTGTAGGTCAACTCTTGAAGCATTGGGGTTGACTCTCAGATGAGTTAGTTTTTCATGTGTTCTATCTTCTCATTGAGTCGATCTTGGGGTTGACTCATTCTTGATTGGGGTCGGGTCATGAAGCTCTAAGTTTGACTCTTTAAGAGGTCATTCTTATATGCTTTTTGTTTTTTGCTTAAGATTATTCAAGGTCACCTCATTCAATCTTAGGGTCGACTCATGGAATGTGCTAGTTTGCTCCAACATGCCGTGACCGACTCTTAAATCCTAGAGGTCGATTCCTTATAGCTCTAAAAATGGGTCTTATGTTTGATACTGTAGATGTTTATGGGGTCAGCTTTTAACTTTCTGGGGTCGACTCCTCTAAGTCAAAATTTGTAAAAATTAACTTGAAATCTCTTTTGACTTGGTTAATTCAAATGAGTTTCTTTTTCAATTTGGTTGATCATTTTGAGAACTTAAAGGTCCTACTACCATTTTTGAAGCACTTAATTAATACCTTTGTACTCAAACATTTTATATCATCAACATCAAACCTTAGGTCAACAAACTTTTCAGTTCAACTTTTTTTGAAGAACTTTAAATGTTAATTCATAGGCTTCTCCAAGAATTGTATTTGTCAATGGATGTTGGTCAGCTTTGCATCGAGAGATCCTGTTCTACTCAACATTATAGATCGTCGGCCCGATTTGCCAAGTGTAGGCTGGATATTGAAGGATGTTGACTCTTGACCAATTAATAGAAAGATTTTATCAAAAAAATTACTCAATAAGAGATAGATAAAAGGCTGTATTATTTTATTACTTTCGGCTTATATAGTTAGATGAGTACATGACCAAAAAAGTAAAGACTCTCAAAAAGTGCTTACTTCTCTTTTGACATAGGTTAATAGATCTTTCGCCTTTATTGATCTGCCTGAGCTATAGGATGATCTAATACTCTATTTACCATACTTCATCGATTATGAATAGCAGATTTTGAGCTTAATTAGGTGCACATACAGTTGATAAGAGTGGAAACATAAAAAGATCCACTCGAACCAATTCAAAGAAGGTGATAGTGCAGGACTAATCAAAGGCCAGCTGGCAAGATATTGGTTTGCCAATTGGAAAGCCTTGAACCAAGCAGCAAGCTACTAGTGATGGTGTTCTAATTCATCAATGCCATCCATTCATGGTGACATTATGGTTTCTAATAATATCCCAATTTGATAAACTAGTTAGAATTTAGTTGGTCAAAGCGAATGGCTTGCATTGACTAATATTTAGGTTTAATCACCATGGTAAATGAAAGAAGAATGGGTGGAGATATAAGGATAGTCATGAAGAAGAAGAAGAATGAGTATAGCATCAAAGAGAGAAATGCAAGACCTATTTATAGTAGAGAAGCATACATTATCTAAAGATAAAGCAAAATCCCCGTTAATGTGAAAGATTATATAAAATTCTGATGAATTTAGAGGATCCTTCAAGTAGCAAGAAGCTGTTTTTGTATCTAGAAGCATTTTACATGAAAAGATATGGTAGGAGAAGAAGACTTAATGGAATCTCAATAGATATGAATGAGTCATCAAAGATAGATACTTTAGTAAAAGAGTAACTCTTAGTTAGTGGATCAAAGACATAATTGTGAAAACTTTTATTTGTAAGTATCAAAAAGATAGTGATGGATATATATCACTAGTTTTGTAATTTGTGACTAATAGGATGTGGGGGTACTATTTATCTGACGTTTCAACCATCTAATTGGTGGCTAGGAGTAAGTGCCATATGGATTAAATTGATTAAATCAAAGTAGGTGAGAATTATATGGCCCTTGCTAAAATTAGATAGTTATGAAAATATACAATGTTGGAGATCTAGACCGAATAGGTACAATTTGGCCTTGAGGTGGAAAACTAGATTGAATAATTAATTCAAATTAGCTTGATATAAGACTGAGGCAAATATACCAATCTAAAACTTTTAAAAATAGAAGACTAAATGATAGGTTGAATGAAGGAAGATCGCTAACACGAGCTATGCCAAGATAATATAAAAATCGATGACACATCTACACACCATAACTTTTCAACTAGTTAGATACTGATGGCATATTTGCGCATATATCTAGACCTCAACCAGTCAAGCTTGGTGAGCCACCCTCTACCTCAACCAATCAAGCTCCTTAAGGATCTCAAGTTCTTTGGCTTGCTTGAAATGGGATTGAAAAAAAGATGCCAATAGGTACCATCAAGCAAGTGTATTTTATTAGGAAGATGAACTAGGGGAAGGAAATAAGGAGACAATGTTTGGATGGAATGGATTCCATAGAGATCCCAAGGAGAAATCTAGTGGATGTTGTTCCTTCAACTACAAAATGAGTGGTGAAGCTACACAACGGCATTATTGGTGGCCAATGTAGGATGGTGTCGGCATCAAGGAGTAATGACTAGGCATTACCATATTGGATCCTAGTGCAGGTGATGGATGATGATCGAGGGATGGAGTAGGCGAGCATTGGTGATCGTACTTGAACCCAATCCATTTAATAAACATGTCTAGATAGGTTGATCTAATTATGACTTAAATCTATTTATATCAAACTCAAAATTATTTAATCAAAAGTATAAATAAATTACTTAATAAAAAAATATTAATTAATTATTAAATGATTTATTATCTATTATGGTTTCCAATTGAACTAGCGGGAGAGAGTAATCTACATCAAGTATGGTGATCCTTCTGCTTTATCGATTACTAATTTAATATGTATATGTCTTTTGGATGTATTTAGAGAAAATAATACTAATTTGACTAAAATTCACAAATAGATACTAATTTTCTTGAATTTTTTGATAATTTTTAAAATTTCTTTTCAGATATTTGACTTCAATAGATTGAGAAAATTCTTTCTTCTTTCCAAATAGACTAGATCAAAACCATCAAATTAGCATCACTATATACAATGATAAATGAGGCCATTGTTACAAAGTATCACTTAAGGCAAAGGTTATATAAATTGTCACTCAAAAATATTATATTATATGATAGCTTTACATTCTGCTACTAAGGAACATCACTTTATGCAATAGTTCTATCATGTACTGCAAAAAAGTATCACTTTATATCATGGCAAATAGGACCATTGCTAAATACTATTACTTTAGGCAATATTTAAAGAAACTATTACTAAACACCAATAATTTAGGCAACGGTCAGAGAGATGGTTGCTAAAACCATTTTTGGCCAATAGTTCCATAAGGCATTGCCCAAAGCATCAAATTTATATAATGGTTCTAAACTTCATTACAAAAGAGCTTCATTTTCAATACCAGTTATATTACCCAGTGCTACAAAAAATTGCTTTATACAATAGCTATTATAGTCAATGCTATAGTCCATAACTAAAGATAATGTTTGTGTAAATTATTGTCCAAAAGTATCATTTAAGTCTGCAACTATAAAAACCGCTATTTAAATATATCCTTTTTCAATGATTATTTTAGCCATTATAAATAATGCTAATTTTAGACAATAATTATAACTCCCCATTACATATAGATAGATGTATAGGCAATAGTAGCAAAAAATATTGCTAAAATATAAATTTTTATGTAATGGCATTTGAAAATCATTACATAGTCGTTGTATAATATACCCTAAGGCAATAGTTGAAAATCGCTGCTCTAAAATTGCTATCTAAAATTTGACTTAAGCTAACAGTTAAAAAAAATTATGGCTATAGAATCACTTTTGCAATGATTTTTTTAGTTGTTACTTCTCGACATTGCCTAAAGCTATTTTTCTTATAGGCTTGACTTGGAAGATCGACTCACTAAGCTCTGGGAATGGGGTGGGATTGGCTTGAACTTAAAGTCTAAGTCAAGGAGGGTGGCAAAATTAAAATGTCATAATAGCTTATATCTTGTCTTTTCTATCAATGGCTCTCTCGTGCTCCACTATCCTAGTGGGAAAGAAAAAGAAGGGTTAGGTATGACAATGGTGGGAACATAGAGAACTATCTTCAACTTCAAGAATCATGACCACAATCATGATGGCTTATACACGTTACAGTTCTGACCTCATGGGATACCAACATCACCCCCAAGGCCCTCTTCCATGTCCCCAAACCTCCTCTCTCTCCCCCAAAGATGATGGTGGTGCTCTCCTAAAAAGGAAGAAGTTGCATCCTCTTTCTTCACCAAATTTTCTACCATAACTACTATTAGAAAGATGCTTTAAACTACCATCAAATCCACCATCTTTTTTTTCATCATACATCAAAAAGGGCCATAGTTTGTGATGATGATGGGATCAAAGGAAGCCAACTGAGATCAAGTAATTTTGTTCGATTATCAAGGGAATTTTTATTCCTAAGTATATCATATGACCACATGATGCCATCTTGGGAGTTTATGTAAATGGAGATGGATAGAGAGATTATATTGCATGATTTAATGGACTTAAGGGATTTAATGAAAATTTTTAAATAAGAGAATGGTAAGTGAAAATTAACCAAACTCGAGGGGGTCTTTTATAATTTTTTAAGTTTTAAAAAGAGCCTAATAAGTGCATGAAAGATGATTTTTTTTTTTTTTTTAAGAATAGAGACTAATTGGTTTGGGGTGTCCAAGAGAAAAGATAGAGATAGAGAAATAAATAAAGATGCACATGGATTATACATCTAACTTATTTTTTATAGATATTTTTATAAAAAACAAAACCAAGACTATTTAGATCATAAAATTTGACAAATGAATCTAAAATGACACACTCCTCCCTCATTTAGCAAAGTAAGTTAGTTATCATTTTCTCCATGAATTATTTATATAAAATAGAATATATTTTAATATTTTAATAATATAATTCATGAAAAACAAAACTAAGACTATTCAGGTCAAAAAAATTTGACCAATGAATCTAAAATGAAATGTCCCCCTCATTTAGCAAAGTAAGTTAGTTATCATTTTTTACATGAATTATTTATAATTTATATACAATAGAATATATTTTAATAATATTATTAAATATGATAAATAATTATTTAAAATTACACAAATGAGAGTGAACTCTGTAAAATGAGCTGGTTATGCATCACCGGAGCTGGCTCAAAGGTAAAATGAGCTGCTTCAAGCTACCACAAATTTGGAGCTTTACATGGCGCGCGTGATCTAGGCTAGCTGATACCCTCTCTCCTCCATCTAAAACCAGTGCCACTTGCTTTCCGCTAGGGCGCCCTCTTCCCGCCTCAGTCCGTAAATATTCTCCAGCTGATATCTCTCGTATTCCAATTTCGAAGTGTCGTTAGCAGCAGAATAGCCTATCGGGTATTGTCGAATTCGGCTGCCAGTCTCCGGTCTATTTGTTTTCTTTCCCGTCGCCTCTTCTACCGGACCGAAGATCCCCTTACTCCACCTTCCCATCGATCTCAGGCTTAGGGTTACGGTTTGGAGGTCGCTTCCTGCGGAGCGATGATGTACGGCGAGCAGCACCCCGGCGGGGATTTTCCCAGAGGGCCACCCATGCGGCGGCCCTCGGCGTCTTCCACTAATCTCGCTCCCGAGTATCCCCGCCATCCGGCCGCCTACGACGGTGCGATCTAGGAAAAGAAAACAAATTGAAAAAAAAACGTTTTTTCGTTCAGAATTGATAGCTGTTAGTTTCATCTTCGTTTTTGTTCGTGCTTTACTTATACGTTCTTTTGTAGCTTATTGTTTGTATTCTGGATGTGTTTCTTATTATTATTTGCTTGTGTACAAGTAATTGATGTGGATTTTCGATGGTTTTGTCCAACATAAAATGAAATCTTTAACCTTGGGATGAAATAAGTCGATCAACTAAAATGCTGAAACTCATTATTGTGCAGCTCTTACTGCATCAGTAGCAAATCTGTAGACCGAGCTTGTAGCCCTGTAATTGCATAAGGATGATTGTGTTGCATGTTTTACAAGGAATTTGATGCGGAATTTGGATTGTTTTTTCAAACATAACAAGAGAAATTTGATCTTGGGATGAGATGGATTGATTAACTAAAATGTTAGGAACTCATCATTGTGCGGCACTTACTGCATCAGTAGCAAATTCTGTAGGCCGAGCATTGTAGCCTTGTTATTGCATAAGGATGATTATGTGTATGTTTTTACAAATAACCTGATGCAAATTTTGGATATTTTTTCAAATATAAAAAGAAAAAATTGATCGTGGGATGAGATGGATTGATTAACCAAAATGTTTGGAACTTATAATTGTAAGACACTTGTTGCACAAGAAGCAAATTATGTAGACTGAACAGTTTAGGCTTCTAATTGCCTAAGGATGATGGCATTGCATGTTCTACAAGTAATTTGATATGGATTTTGGATTTTTTTTTTTCAAACAAAAAATTGATCTTGGGATGAGTGATCTGATTAACTAATAGGTTGTGAACTCATAACTGTGCGGCACTTGTTGTACAGGAAGCAAATTCTACGGACTAAGCATTGTAGCCCTATAACTGCCTAAGGGTGATCGTGTTGGATGTCTTACAAGTAATTTTATGTCAAATAGAGAAAGAAAAATTGATCTTGGGATGAGATAAGTTGATTAACTCAAATGTTGGGATTTCATAATTTTGCAACACTTGTTGCTTGAGAGGCAAATTGTGTAGACTGAGCAATCTAGCCTTGTGATTACCTAAGGTTGATTGTGTTGCATGTTTTACAAGTAATTTGATGTGGATTTTGAATTTTTTTCAAACATAAAAAAGATAAATTTGATCTTGGGATGAGATGAGTTGACTAACTAGAATGTTGGGTACTCATAATTGTGTAGCACTTGCTGCACTGGAAGCAAACTATGTAAATCGAGTATTGTAGCATCATAATTGCTGAAGGATGATTTGTTGCTTGTTTTACAAGTAATATATATGGATTTTGGGATGATTTTTTTTACCCAAGTAGAAATTTGATCTTGGGTTGAGATGTGCTGATTAATCAATATGTTGGCAACTCATAATTGTGCAACACTTACTGCACCAGAAGCAAATTTTGTAGAGCAGTGTAGCCTAAGAATGATCATGTTGCATGTTTTACAAGTAATTTGATGTAGATTTTTGATAGTTTTTTCACACATAAAAAGAAAGTATTGATCTTGGGACGAGATTAGTTGATTAACTAAAATGTTGCGAATTCATGATTGTGCAAGACTTGTTGCACCAAAGCAAATTGTGTAGTCTGAGTATTGTAGCCCTGTGATTGCCATGTTTTACAAGTAAGTTGATGTGGCCTTTGGATAGTTTTTTCAAACAGAAAAGGAAAAGTTTGATCTTGGGATGAGATGAATTGGTTAATTGAGGGTCTGTTTGGCATTGCTTTTATTTTTATTTTTCTATTTTTTTATAACAAAATTATAGAAATCAAGATAGAAATCATGTTTGGTACTTTTATTTATTTATTTATTTTTATTTCTGAAAGTTGTTTTCATTATTTTCTTGAAGGAATGAAGGCAAGAAATCCTTACCTTCAAAATTTTCGAAAACAAGAAACCTATAATTTCTACCACCATCATCAACTCCATCTTAATGACCATTGTCGTCGCCTTTATTGTTGCTGCTGCTACCATCCTTGCCATTGTCATTGCTGCCACACCATCATTGTTGTCATTGCCTTCTCCACCGCATTGCTAGTGTCTCCACCACGACTGTCACTGTCGCTACTATAGCTGCCATCGCCACCTCCACTACACCACCATCGCTATTGTTATCACCTTCGTCACATTGTTGGTGTATCAGCCACCACCATTATTGTCGTCATTGCCACCACCACCTTAGTTCTCTTTGCTACACCATTGCCACCATGGTGACCACCTGTGTGTTGCCACTAGCCTTGCTGCTAACACCATCTCCACTTCTGCTACCTTTGTTGTTGCTACCACTACCTTTGCTACCATTTTTATTTTTCTTTTTTTTAAATGATTGATTATATAAAACACAATTATATTCGTAGAAAAAAATTGAAAACTAGATATTATTTCTAATTTTCTATTTTTGAAAATAGAAAAATGAAAGTGATGCCAAAACAACATCTGAAATGTTGGGAACTCATAAAATAGAAGATTGATATATTTTCTCGTTTTCTATTTTTGAAAATAGAAAAATAAAAGTGATGCCAAAACAACACCTGAAATGTTGGGAACTCATAATTGTGCGGCATTTGCTGCACCAAATGCAAATTATGTAGATCAAACCTTGTAAATGCCTAAGGATGACTGTGTGGCATGTTTACCATTAGTTTGATGTGGATTTTGGATGGTTTTTTCAAACATAAAAAGAAAAATTTAGTCTTGTGATGAGAGGAGTTGATTAACTAAAATGTTGGGAACTCATAGTTGTGTGACACTTGCTACACAAGTCGCAGAGGTGTCATTGAGCATGGTAGCTCTGTAATTGCTTAAAGATGATTGTGTTGTGAGCATTGTAGCTCTGTAATTGCTTAAAGATGATTGTGTTGCATGTTTTAGAAGAAATTTGATGCGAACTTTAGAATTTTTTTTCTCCAGCTTAAAAATTGCTGAAATGTGATGGTACTAGATACAACTGGTACCTTACAATTCTAGCATGAAATTGATATAGATGTCAGGATGCCGAAATAGCTATACCAGTACGTATTGGCCTTAGCAGTCTGTACTGGTATGTACTGGTGCATAGCGGCTACCCTAATGGTTGGGACTTGGGACCAATGTTTCTTCAATTGTTTAGAGTTTGTTAGTTTTGGTAGGTACATCGGTACCCATACTATATCTGTTTTGACAGAAAAATGGTACAAGATTCGGTAGCAGTATTTAAAATCTTTATTTTCGCAAACAGGAAAAAAAATTATCTTGGGATGAGATGAGTTGGTTAACTAAAATAATGAACTTATAATTGTATACACTTGCTGCATGAAAGCAAATTGTATAGACCAATGATTGTAGCCTTCTAATTGCATAGGAATGATTGTGCTGCATGTTTTACAAGTAATTTGTTGTGGATTTTGGATGGTTCTTAAACAAATAAATAAAATTGATCTTGGGATGAGATGAGTCAATTAACTAAAATGTTGGGAACTCATAATTGTGTGGCACTTGCTGCATAAGTGCCAGATTTTGTAGACTGAGCATTGTAGCCTTGTAGTTGCTTAAGGATGATTTTTAAATTATGGAGATTCATCGATATTTTTTATTGAATGTCTTGCAGATGGAGAAAATGCTGTATTGCAGTCAGGACAGTGGTTTTGGGACATGGAAACTGCTTGCTGTTTTAATGTGTTGATGTGGAGGGTTTATGTAGGTTTTTGCACTCGGCTTAAGATATTAAGAGTTGGTCTCAGCTTAGGCTTAGATCTTCTGGTTTGTTCTTGGCCTAGGAGGCTCACTTTGACATTCCAAAGCTTGCTGTCCAACTGTATTTTCATCTCATAGGAAGGCCTCTTGTTTGGAAGTTTATAAGGGAATTTCTGTGCAAGTACTCCATATGCTGTTTGGAAAATATCCTCACCATGTTAACATTACCGGTGAGAATGGCTTTAACAAATGATACATAATAAATATTAAATAGAATGCTGAAGGCACCTGGATTGTTAAGTATGGAAGTGCACCAGAACAATGTGCTAATGCTACATGAAAGAACATACATTGTTAATCATCCACTAGTGTATAGAATAGTATGACATTGGATACACTCTGATAATTTAACTTTTAAGCTAAGATTACTTTCTTGGGATTGTGGTTTTCTATTAAGTTGTGCACATTCTTGTCTTCATGTGCTATTTTTTCTTTTCTTTCCTAGATTTCATCCCCATAAAGCCCTTGACAAATCTCTACTATTATAATTGGAAGGGCCTCTCATCGTGTCTATAGCCTGTGGGCACCAGCTTCTGTTCTGTATCTATTATCATGCGCTGGTAGTCCATATTACCTGACCCCTAAAATAGATCCAACTATCTCCTCTGTAAACACTTACTTTATCAACAAGACACCCTTTGATTTGGTACTTGCCCTCTTTAAGGTAAAGAACATGAGATGGTACCAAGTTTTTGATAACTGGAAGGTTACTTTATTGCAAATTGGACAGCATCACCTATTGACAGGGGGCTGACCATGGAATCTAGTAATTAAGAAAGCAGGAAATCCCTTGCATTTGCAAAAATAAGGGCAAGAAGATGAAAATTGAATCATAGGGAATTGATGGAGACAGTTCCTAGTTTCACCCAATCACCAAATGTAAATTCTCCATTTACTTTTTAATAGGCTTCTCATTCAAATGCATGCATTTGATTACCATGAATACCTAGATTCCAGACTTAGCTGTAAGCAAATCCAGCTGGAGTATAAACTTCTTGTGGTGTCTTGAAAGTGTTCTCGTCTTCAATGACTATATAGTTAGTTACTCATCAACCAGTTTTCATGTAGTGCTTCTGTACCAGAAATTCAATTCTTCGCTGCAAGTAAAACAGTTGACTTCCTGCTCTAAGGAAGTTAATTTCTTTTATAATTGTAAATCTCTAGTTGAATGAGGGTGCAAATTGTGAATTCCATTCCTTTTTGTGATGACTGTATGTAATTATCTCTGCTTTTGCTAAATTAGGATTTCTCCTTTTTTTTGTTATTATATGGTGTTCTCTCTGTTTGTATTTGCAGCCCATGGAGACAGTTTTGCTGCTAAAAGGATGCGAAAGCTTGTTCAACGGCGAGCCGTGGACTATACCCACACAGTTGTTCAATATATGCAGGTAATATCTTCTAATTGATTTCTATAACCTCTAAAGTTGTGGTACAAATTTTGATTATTAACTTTTAGACCTTCTTGATTTGCATCCTTGCTCACATTCTCTTTTTTGTATTACTTAATATACGTGTATGCTTTTATCACTTGGATTTCTTTCATTCTTCAAGACCCTTTATCTGGCAAAGGAAGTTAAATTCATCAACTTCTGTTGTGGAACCAATTGTTTTTGTTTCAGGCTTTAGGGATTTTTTGCTGTTGAACCATGAAAAAACTTCCCAGATCAATTTAGCTGACATTCATGATGACCTGAAACTTTCGAGGCTTAACATGGCCTCATTTGTGTGAAAAGCTTTATGCTTGCTGTCCACAAATTGGTTTTTCTATTAGTTGTAAGGTCCATGAAGTGATCATGGGACCACTGGAGTGATGCTATAAAGATTTGTTCTTATATTTCATATTACAATAAATATTATGACTGGAATGGGCATTGTACCTGAGATCTTAGTCCATTGTTGGGATGCAGTTTTCTGCAGTGGTAAAGCTTGTGCAAAAGTTAACAAGTCTGGTGCTGTGAAAAATCCTGGTTGAAGGGTCCATGTAACACTTCAAGGCTACTGAATTGAATTGTTGGTAGGTAAGGGATTTATAAAGGAGAAAATAATTTTGACTTTAAAGGATGGGAGGACTGAAAGAGGGTAGTGGAGGGTGGCGATGAATTCTGTTTTGTCTATAGTGGTTTGTGCTGGTATTGGATTTCCCAAATAATTGATGTTTGGCTGGTTTCATATGGACCTGTTATACTGGCTTAACTGGCCTTTGATCCAACAGGTTCAACCAAATACATGCTCATAGTGCTCGCTCCAAGACAGTTTAGGCTGTTAAAGATATTTTAGGCTGATCAAGTGTCACCTTGAGATTTAAAGCGTATTTTTGGATGATAGAATGATGCTTAGATCATTTTATTGTTTTTTTGGCCCATTCCAGCATCATAAGAAGAAAAAAAAGGAGTTGGAGTTGAGGAAAGAGGAAGGAGGAAAAATAGCAAATAGGTTCATTTAGAATATGTTTACGCTTCTTCTTTACTACTTTGATTAAGAAGTCATTCTACAAACTATGAACATTGAAGTGTAATGATTAAAAAGTCATATGTTGCCAAGTTTTTTGACATTAGACATACTAGATACTTGCTATGGTTAAAGAGACAACTTAGATAAGTTTATTTATCTTCCATATAGATAAATGTATGATTTTACTTAATCTTCTAATTATATATTTCTTATAAAAATTAATTCCAAATTATGTAAATGCTCTAAAACATGTTCATCACATGTTGATTGGTATAATAATTGTCAAAACCGATCCAATGTCGTGTACTAGTGGTAATTGGTGCAATATGTATTGTCCATGAAAGATATGGTGATTAATATTTTTATCGAAATTCTTGATGGGCGACATGATGCGTTGCTTTTGGGTCTGCCAAACAGAACGAACTATCTGATTTGCGTGTATTGAACTGAACAGGTATGGAAATGAGTCGGTTTGGCTAAATGGTTGCGGATGGTGCAAACTGGCCCAATTGTTCTGAACCAAGCTTCTCATTTGTGTGAGAAGCTTTTTGCTTGCTGGCCGAAAATTGGTTTTTCTATTAGTTATAAGGTCCATGAAGTGATCATAGACAAAGAAGAATGACAAGTTCTCATCTCGTGGGACCATTGGAGTGATGCTATAAAGATTTGTTCTTATATTTCACATTACAATGAATATTATGACTGGAATGGGTGTTCCATTGTTGGGATGCAGTTCTCTGCAGTGGTAAAGCTTGTGCAAAAGTTAACAAGTCTGGTGCTGTGAAAAATCCTGGTTGAAGGGTCTATGTAACACTTCAAGGCTACTGAATTGAATTGTTGGTAGGTAAGGGATTTATAAAGGAGAAAATGATTTTGACTTTCAAGGAGAGGAGGGATATAGGGTAGTGGAGGGTGGGGATGAATTCTGTTTTGTCTATAGTGGTTTGTGCTGGTATTGGATTTCCCAAATAATTGATTTTGGCTGGTTTCACATGAACTGGTTATACTGGCTCAACTGGCCTTTGATCCAACAGGTTCAACCAAATACATGCTCATATTGCTCACTCCAAGGTAGTTTCGGCTGTTAAAGATATTTAAGGCTGATTAAGTATCATTTTGAGATTTAAAGCATATTTTTGGATGATAGAATGATGCTTAGATCATTTTATTGTTTTCTTGGCCCATTCCAGCATCACAAGAAGAAAAAACAAAGGAGCTGGAGTTGAGGAAAGAGGAGGAAGGAAAAATGGGAAGGAGGTTCATTTAGAATATGTTGATGCTTTTACTTTACTACTTTGATTAAGAAGTCATTCTACAAACTACGAACATTGCAGTGTAATGATTGAAAAGTCATACGTTGCCAAGTTCTTTGACATTGGACTTACTAGATACTTGCTATAGTTTAAGAGATACCTTAGATAAGTTTATTCATCTTTAATATAGTTAAATGTATGATTTTACTTAATCTTCTAATTATTTATTTCTTATAAAAATTAGTTCCAAATTATGTAAATGCTCAAAAACATGTTCATCACATGCTGATTGATATAATAATTGTCAAAACAGATCCAATATCGTATACTCGTGGTTATTGGTGCGACATGTACCGTCCATGAAAGATATGGTGATTAATATTTTAATCGAAATTCTTTCTGGGGGACATGATGCATTGCTTTTGGGTTTGCTAAACAAAATGAACCATCCGATTTTGTGTGTATTGAACCAAACAGGTGCGGAAATGAGTCAGTTTGTTTAAATGGTTAGGGATGGTGCAAACTGGCGAAATTGCTTTGAGCCAAGCAGAACTGCTTGGTTTGCTTGGTGTGATTCAAGGTGGTTTTTGCCATCTTGTGACCAAGAGGAGAGGAGGAAGCCACAGGGTGCTATTCTCCTCACTTTTCTTCAGAAAACTGTGAAGGGAAGGGTGGGTTTTGTGAGGAAAAATCAAGGAAGAAGATTGATTATTAATTTTTAAGCCCTAATCCAGGCCAAATCAGTTATAATCCTTTTCCTCCTTTTTATTCTTCTCTCTCTCTCTCTCTCTCTCACACACGCGCGCGCGCGCGCGCACATGCACGCACAAAATCTTTGTACTTAAAATAGGCCAACAATGGGTAAAATCCAGAGAAGTTATGCCAAAATTTTGTATTTTGGTATGATTTTATGGTATATTGTAGATCTAAGGGTGATCTACGTACAAAAGAAGAAATCGTGATTTTTTTGTTGATCATTTAATACTTAGATTAAAAATATATTTTCAGTTTAAATATCATAATAAATAAAATAATGTTCAAAAATTTGCTATCTTATTTTGAGAGTAATTTGTTTAACTTTAGGTGTAGTTATGGCTATCTGATACTAAGCTTAAATGCAAATCATTTTGCAAATAAGTGGTAATTAAAACTGATCCATGGGCTGAAAAAATATATGTACTACACATGATAAGGTTCTGCAATAGTCCAAATTAAAATTAATTATTTAGATATTTTATATTAAATATTAATCTATTTTATTTAAAATTAATAAAAATAAGTATAAATTA
This sequence comes from Cocos nucifera, assembly GCA_006176705.1. Lineage (NCBI taxonomy): Eukaryota > Viridiplantae > Streptophyta > Magnoliopsida > Arecales > Arecaceae > Cocos > Cocos nucifera. Next base: position 207,735 of record QRFJ01001585.1, read on the forward strand.
TAAGAATATAAAATATCAGTATTTTATATAGATAAGGTAGAAGTATTTTTTGAAGTAATTGAACCATTTTTTGTATTACAAATGTAAACTATCTGACTATCTGATTTTTAAAGTATTTACTAACTTAATAATTACTAATGCAACAAAAATCATGAAAATATGGTGATAATATACTGATGATTGGGGCATACTTTCTAGGACAAAATGCATAGTTTTTGCATAATTTTATAACTTATCACATATACTAGCTGAAATTAAATCACAAAAGTCATTACTTTATCTAAAAATATATAAAACTTTGTTTATTTTGTGAAAAGTCCTAATCCACTTTATGTAACTTATGGTGATGAATAAGATGGTTTATGATGTGTATTCATCAAATGTACAGAAATGGATTCAAGAATGAAGAAGAAAGACCAGGATGCTGACATTAGTTGGTAACATGGTGTAATGATTGCATACTGGCACTATGGGAGTGCAAGTGGTGTGATGCAGAGTGGAGGGGGATGGGATGGTGAAATTGAAATAGCATCCTGCATCCAGCTGGTGGTCATCTGATGTCACTATATGTAAGAAATGCCCATAGAGCTCCAAGAAAAGAAAATAAAGAAATAAGCATGAGGTAGATATCTGGATAACTGAGCCACCATCATATCACTCCAGCAATTTCCAGGATTACCAGGCATTGGAGCTAGATGACATGGAGGATGCTCATTTTTGAGCTACCATGGGGGATTGTTTGAATAAATTAGTGGAGGAGGCTGCCAGGTACAAGGCAGTTTTGGTCCTCACAATATGAGAGAGCATTCTAGTTTTGGATTTGTTGGGGATAAACCCGCTACCGTCGAAGTTCGGCTAAATATCTAATCTCAGAGCGATCTTAGTCACCCTCCTATCATTGGATCCCCTTTGGATGAACTTGAACAGTGAGAGCGGCCTTCTGGACAGTCTAGCCTGGCCAGCTTAGGGGCCGGTCGGACTTCTTCCGGACTTCTCCTTCAGCTGGACTTCTTCGCCAGTCGAACTCCTTCTGAACTTCTCCTATAGTCGAACTCCTTCCGGACTTCTCCTTCAGTCGGACTTCTTTAACAGTCGAATTTCTTCCGGACTTCTCCTATAGTCGAACTCCTCTCGAACTTCTCCTTCAGTCGAACTTCTCTGCCAGTCGAACTCCTCCTGGACTTCTCTGCCGGTCTAACTCCTCCCGGACTTCTCCTTTAGCCGGTCTAACTCCTTCCGGACTTCTTCTTTAGCCGGTCTAACTCCTTTCGGACTTCTCCTTCAGTCAGATCTCTTCGATAGTCGAACTTCTTCCGAACTTTTCTTTCAGTCGGACCTTTTCGACAGTCGAACTCCTTTCGGACTCCTATAGTCGAACTTCTCCCGGACTTCTCCTTTTAGTTGCCTGAAGGGCTCCGCTCGGTTGAGCTTCTCTTAGATACTCCCAGCGGGATTCCGTCCAGACCCCTTCCAACAGTTTGAAATGACCTTGGTGCACGTCCTCGATATAGCAAGCAACGGCCTACACACAGTCAACCTCGATAACCTCCGAGCTCTTCTGGAATAACAATAACTAGGAACTCTTCATCGCTTGCAGCTATCCTATCCGAACTTTAGCTGTCAAGTCTCAATAGGTTGGCACATCGCGATAACAGACACTATCCTCCATAACAAACTTTATGTGGCCCCGAACGGTCCACTACCAGGCGGTTGCGGCTGTCACTATCAGTTTGGAGATCCTTACGGTCGTGGATCTCCAAAGTCTTCTGATTGAATGGGGGCAAAGTTCTCTCAAGGGTTGAATCATGATCAGAGTAGGGGCTCTCTGCCCTCTGCTTTTCCTTTTTGGAAGTCGCAGGCTGACTCGCCCAAGTCGGCCGCCCCCAGACTGGGTCTTGGGGTTCCGACGAGGCTCGCTCCGATTGGACAGGCGCCGGAGGTCGTTGCTGTTGCATAGCCTGCACTGCTTTAGTGAGGTCCTTAACTTGTTGGACCAACAGGTTGAATTGCTCTGCATCCACTATTGCAGCTGACGGAGCTCGAGATACTGGACACAAAATAGGGGCAGGCAAATTTGGATGAAATCTGGCCGTGGAGGCGGTTGACCGCCGGATAGAAGCCTTCCTGGGAGGCATCCTCGAGAGACTAGCTGAAGAAGAACCTTGAGGAGAGGAAGAAGAAAAAGAAGCTTTCGCTAAGTACTCCTTTAAGAACAAGAGAATCTTTACAAAAGGTCCCTTCTTCTAGTGCCAATTCTGTTGGTGTGAAATCTGGTTGACGCTAGAATCGGTGCTGGAGTCGGAGAGGACAAGATCATCGCTGGTGACCTGCAAAATAAGTCTCGTCCGGAGTCGGGGGTGATGGTTCCGGTAAGATCCTCCGACGATCAAGTCAGCTTTTTTGACCAATAGAAATGAAGTACTTAGAGAAATTTTGGCAGAATTTTGAGAAGGAGAATGAGAGCTTAGGAAAAAAAGTATATCTGGAGGGTCTCTTAAATAGGCGGAGCCTGTAACAAACTGATAGTGACAGTCGCAACCGCTTGATAGTGGGCCGTTCGGGGCCACGTGGAGTTTGTTACGGAGGGTAGTGTCTGTTGTCGCGATGTGCTAGCTTGTTGGGACCTGATAGTTGAAGTTCGGATAGGATAGCTGCAGGCGATGAAGAGTTTCTAGTTATTGTTATTCTAGAGGAGCTCGGAGGTTATCGAGGTTGACTGTGTGTAGGCTGTTGCTTGATATATCGAGGACATGCGTCGAGGTCCTTTCGGGCTGCTGGAAGGGGTCCGGATGGAATTCTGCTGGGAGTATCTAAGAGAAGCTCGATCGAGCAGAGCCCTTCAGGCAACTGGAAGGAGAAGTCCGGGAGGAGTTCGACTATCGGAGAGATTCGGCTGAAGGAGAAGTCCGGTTGAAGAAGTCCAGAAGGAGTTCGATTATAGGAGAAGTTCGACTGACGGAGAAGTTCGGAAGGAGTTCGATTGTTGGAGAGGTCCGGCTGAAGGAGAAGTCCGGAAGGAGTTCGATTGTTGGAGAGGTCCGGCTGAAGGAGAAGTTCGGAAGGAGTTCGACTGGCGGAGAAGTCCGACTGAAGGAGAAGTTCGGGAGGAGTTCGACCGGCCCCCAAGCTGGCCAGGCTAGACTGCCCAGAGGGCCACTCTCACTGTTCAAGTTTGTTCGAAAGGGATCCAATGATAGGAGGGTGACCGAGATCACTCTGAGACTAGACATTTAGCCAAACTTTGGCAGCAGTGGGTTTATCCCCAACAGTAGCCATCCCAACCCTTGCCCAGTTGATGGGCTGGATGTCCACGACGATCTTACTGAGAAGCGGGACGAGCCCATGGAAGATCTTATAACTGTCCTCTGAATGATGGAAGTACAGAGCATATAGTGCAGATCGGCTCCAACTTGGGAGATGAAGTCCGAGAGCAGCTCATTCCCTTCTTGTGGAAGAATGCTGATGTTTTCGCCTGGGTCCCAGCAGACATGCCAGGAATTGATGTTGAAGTCATGGAACATCGATTGGCCGTCGATCCTAAGTATAGGCCAGTGAAAGAGAAACTTTGGAGCCATGCACCAGAAAGGCAGAAGGCAATAGCGAAGGAAGTGGATAAGCTCCTCAAAGTCGGGTTCATCTGAAAAGTCCACTACCCAAGTTGGGTCTCCAATGTGGTCCTAGTCAAGAAGGCCAACAGCAAGTGAAGAATGTATATCGACTTTAAGAAGCTGAACAAGGCTTGCCCAAAGGATAGCTATCTTCTGCCCAGAATTGATCAACTGGTGGGCGCAACCTCAGGTTATGAGCTCCTCACCTTCATGGATGCCTTCTCTGGCTACAATCAAATTCGGATGGCACCAGAGGACGAGGAGAAAATTGTTTTATTATTGACCGTGGTCTTTATTGTTACAGGATCATGCCCTTTAGGCTTAAAAATGCAGGCACAATCTATCAACGCCTAGTCAATAAGATCTTCAAGGAGCAGATCTACCGCAATATGAAAGTCTACATGGACGATATGCTTGTCAAGAGCCGGACCTCGTCCAATTACATTACCGACCTTGAAGAGATCTTCAATGCCCTTCGAAGGTACAAGATGAAGCTGAACCCAACTAAATGTGCCTTCGGAGTGACCTTAGGAAAATTCTTAAGGTTCATGGTCTCAAGGCGGGGGATCGAAGCTAATTCGGAGAAGATCCCAGCCATCCTGGAGATGGCCGCTCCAAAATCAATAAAGATCCAACGTTTGATCGGAAAGGTGGCATCCTTAAACCGCCTTGTCTCAAAGTCGGCCGAGTGATGTATGCCCTTCTTCCAGATCCTCAAGCAACCAAAGAATTTCTGCTGGACGGCAGAGTGCTAACAGGCATTCGAAGAACTTAAGAGTTACCTCGGTTCACGCCCACTGTTGGCAAAGCCTGAGCCTGGAGAAGAATTGTTCCTATACCTAGCGGTCTCTCCTGCAGCCCTGGCAGCAGTCCTGATCAAGGAAGAGGCAAAAGTACAATAGCCGATTTACCACATGAGTCGAATCTTGAGAGATGCAGAGATCAGGTACACTAAATTGAAAAAATTAACTTACGCTTTTCTAATTGCATCCAGGAGACTTCGGCCCTACTTCCAGAGGCAGACCATAACACTCTTCACTGATCAACCAATCAAGGCAGTTTTTCATCGAACAGATGCCTCTAGAAGAATAGCGAAGCGGGCTATTGTGCTGACAGAATTTGACATCAACTATCAACCTCGGTCGTCAATCAAAGCTCAGATACTGGCCGATTTTATAGTTGAATGCACGATCCCGGATGATGCCAAACTTGAGCAGAATGAGGCCAGCATTCTGTGGTTGCAGCCGAGCTCCCTCGAAGAAAGAGCGGACCTTTCCGAAGTTTCTAGGCCTTGATGTGGATGGCTCTTCCAATGCTTCCGATGCAGGTGCTGGACTAATCCTGATCAATCCTGAAGGGGTTATCGCCGAGTATGCACTACGCTTTGAGTTTCCTGTAACAAATAATGGGACAGAATATGAAGCTCTGATAGTAGGGCTGAAGATAGCAAAAGAACTAGAGGTAGACCGGCTCCAGGCTTATAGTGACTCACAGTTGGTAGTGGGACAAGTGAATGGCAGTTATGAAACTTGGGAGGAAAGTATGATAAAGTATCTTGAGAAAGTAAAGAACCTGACCTCAGCCTTCAACAGCTTCGGCATTCAGCAAATTTCAAGGATAGAGAATACTACAGCCGACCTCTTATCCAGGCTGGCCACTTGCCCCCAACGAACTTTTCAAAGAAGTATACTTTGAAGTATTGAAATGTCCGAGTACGGAAGAGGCGCAGTCTGCAATGTAGATCGACCATGAGCCCTGTTGGATCGACTCATTGGTCGTTTATCTCAAAGATGGGACACTCTCCTATGATTCGAAAGAAGCTTGGAAGCTGAGAAATCAAGCCTCCTGGTATATTCTGTATGAAGGTAAGCTGTACAAGAGATTGTACTCCTTGCCACTTTTGAAATGTCTCTGATCTTCTGAAGTCGACTTTGCACTGTGGGAAGTGTATGAAGGAATCTGTGAGAGCCATCTGGATGCCAGATCTCTATCTTACAAGCTGCTTCGACAAGGATATTATTGGCCAACTATGCATCATGATTGTGTCGAATATGTTAAAAGGTGTGACCGCTGCCAGAGGAACGCAAATATACAAAGGCAACCAGCCTCCGAGCTTACATCGTTGAGTGCCCCTTGGTCATTTGCGCAATGGGGGATGCGCAATGGAGGATGGATATACTTGGCCTCTTTCCGATGCCATCCGGACAATGAAAGTTTTTCTTAGTTGTGATCGACTACTTCACCAAATGGGTCGAGGCCGACCCCTAGCAAAAATTATTGAAACCAAATATAAGACTTTGTCTGAAAGTCGATTGTTTGTAGGTTTGGCCTGCCCCTAACCCTTATAATAGATAATGGGCGATAGTTTGCCGGGATGAAGTTTGCTGAGTTCTGCGAGGATTTGAACATCTTCCATAATTTCACATCGGTGGCCCATCCGCAAGCAAATGGTGAAGTAGAGGTGACCAACAGGATCTTATTGCAGGGTATTAAGGCAAGGTTTGAAAAAGCAAGGACTTGGGTGGATAAACTTTATCATGTACTCTGGACGTACCGAACTATCCAAAGATTGCCAACTGGAGAAACACCATTTGCTTTGGCCTTCGGAACGGAGGTGGTCATCCCAATCGAGCTCAAACTCCTGTCGGCATGGGTCGTGGCCTTCAATGAGCAGCGTAATTCGCAAGACCTCAAAGCTAACCTCGACCTGCTGGAGGAAAAACGAGAGGAGGCTCAAGTTCGGATGGCTGCTTACAGGCAAAGGGTTGCCCAATACTACAACTCTAGAGTCAAAGACAAAGTATTCAGAGTGGGGGATTTAGTGCTTCGGCGAGCAGTCGTTTCTTAGCCTCAAAATTAGGGGAAGCTTGCCCCAAATTGGAAAGAACCCTACGAGGTCAAGGAAGTTGTCCGGCTCGGGACATTATCTGAAGGAGCTCGAAAGAGAGGATCTACCCCGATCGTGGAACTCGAAAAACCTATGGATGTATTATTTATGACTTGGTCGCAATAAAATCCCTCTACTTTAACACCCCGATTCTTGCTACAAATCTATAATGGTGGAAAATGACTTCCCAAATTTAACTTGCAACGAAGTCAGCTACGTTAGGAATAGGAGGAGAATTTTGTCCTAATGTGAGCAAAGCTGAAGGCCTCGTTAATCTAAAGATGAGATGAGGAGAAAGACCTTTCTAGCGGCTCTAATGTGCCCGTATAGTCACATTAGGAACAAGAGGAGAATCTCGTCCTAATGTGAGTAAAGCCGAAGGCCTCGTTAATCTAAGACGAGATGAGGGGAGAGGTCCTTCCAGCGGCCCTAATGTGCCCCTACGATCACGTTAGGAATAGGAGGAGAACCTCGTCCTAACGTGAGCAAAGCCGAAGGTTTCGTTAATTTAAGACGAGATGAGGGAGAGATCCTTCCAGCGGTCCTAATGTGTTTCTACGGCCACGTTAGGAACAGGAGGAGAACCTCGTTCTGATGTGAGCAAAGTCGAAGGCCTCGTTAATCTAAGACGAGATGAGGGGAGAGATCCCGTCAACGGCCTAACGTACCTCTACGATCACGCAAGGAATAGCCGAAGGCCTCGTTAAATTAAGACAAGATGAGGGGAGAGACCCCGTCAACGACTCTAATGTACCCCTACGATCACGCAAGGAACAGAAGAGAACCTCGTCCTAACACGAGGAAGGCTAAGGCCTCATTAATCTAAAATGAAGGAAAGGGAAAAGCCATACCGGCAACCCTTATATGTATCCCCCTACGGCTACATCAAATACGAAAGGAGGAACCCCGCCCTAGTTCGCGGAAGGGACCCCAGCTCAGCATCCAAGTATCTTATTATAAGACAACAAAGAAAAATGAGACGAAGAAAGCGAAGCCATTAACCAGCATCAAATTCGTGTAAGATAATAACGAAAAAGGTACCATTTTATTATAAATATTAAGTTCATTACAAGCAAAATAAAGGTCGGCGAGACCGATTACACGAGAATATAAGTTCATTACAAGCAAAATAAAGGTCAGCGAGATCGATTACACGAGAATATAAGTCCATTACAAGTGAGATAAAAGTCGGCAAGATTGATTACATGAAAAGAAAAAAAGAAGGGAAAAAGGCTGAAGTCCTAAGATGGACCGGACTCCTCAGATTTCGGGCTATCGGCTCCAGCCATCACCAGGGCTTGCTTTAGTCTGAGGATCTTCCCCTCAAGCTCTTTCTTTTTATATAAGCCATCTATATACATTATGTTGATGTATTCGAACTTGCCTTCAAGCTCTCGTCGCTGCTTCCTTAGGACTTCAGACTCGGCCTCCGCATCTTTAACAGCTTGATGCTCACAAGTCAGCTGGAGCTTCAGCCGTTGAACCTCGGCCTTCTCCATCCCAACCGCTTCTGAGAGCTCGCCAATAGTCCTCTTCAAGGAGGCAATCTCCTTCGACTCACCACTCGAACCGGCCTGCCGACTACTGTATAACCACCTCTGGAAGTAAGATGCTTCATTTCTGGCGACCTGGAGCTCGCATTCAAGCCTGGACATCTTCTCTGTCTAGGTTATTCTGTAACTATTATGCCAGTTCTCGGTGTCTTGTAACTGCCTTTGAAACTCGGAGAACTTCTTGGACCAATCCCAGTCGTATCGAGCCTTGTCGGTAGACCATGACAAGCTCCCTTCCAGCAATTGAATTTTCTTTTTCGCTGCCTTGAGATCGGCTTCGAGAGAGCTGATCTTCACCATTAGTGCCCAAGATTTGTCGCTGGCGTTTTTCTTGAGCTCGGCAATCTCCCTCTTAAAGCTGCCCTTCCGGATGCCGAAGCTTGCGGAGTCCTTCATGTGTAAATTTCGGAGGCGAGTGACCTCTTTGGTTGCCTCCGAAGCATTCTTTCGAGAAGCTTGAAGGTCATCCTCTGTCTTCTTCAACTTCTTCAGATGGTGGACTTCCTTCTTTAAGCTTTTTATTAAAGGTTTCAGCGGAACTCCTTGGGGTAAGGTGTTGGCGTCGACTGGAGATGGCGGGTTATGGTTCTGATTATTGGAGGGATTTTGGATAACACATGGCACAACACCAATATAAAGAAAGGTATAGACAAAAGTAAATTCACTTTCATTTAACTAAAAACTTTCAAGTACAAAGCAAAGCAAAAGAGAAAGAAAAAAGTACAACTATTCGAGGTTCTGAACCTCAAAGGGTGCGGCGGTAGAAGAGGTTGGAGCGCTTTCGGCTGCCTCGGGTTCCTGAGCAGGCTTGTGCACCTCCACGGCAGGTTCGGACGGACTGGAGGCAGGCTTGGCGGGGAACGGGTCGGTTGTAGCACTGGATGGCCCCGTTTCTTCATCGGGCTCCTCTTCCAGGAAGCTGAGATCAAGCTCCGGAAACTTCTGGGCCATCTTGCCTTCACAGAGCTCGAAGCCTTTTATGAACGCCTTTTAGCCGAATGCAATATTTAAGTCTCTCGTTTCGGAGGAGGCCTTGAACTCCACGGCTCGGGCTGCCGCCTCCAAAATAGATTTCGACATTTTAACTTCCAGCTTAGCGATCTTGATCTCAGCCTTCCTTTTCTCGTCCTCCAGGGCCAGTGCGGCCTTGAGCTCGGTCGAGACGAACTCCTTTCGAAGCGCTCTCCAAAGGTTCTCATTTTTCGCCACCTTTTAGCCTTGGCGACCTTCTCCTGCACGAGGCGCCCAGCCTTGGCGACCTTCTCCCGAAGGCAATCGATCTCGGCTTGAAGGTCTCCCTGGACCTTCAGCGCTTCCACCTCCTGGCGATTTGCCCTCTTAAGGTGGGCAAGTATGTGGTGGCCCGACTGCCATGGACGAGTCACAGTAAGATAAAGAAAAAGAGGAAAAAATGAAAAAGAAAGGCGGCAAGATTACCTTGAGAAAAGTTTCGAGAAACTCCCAGATGAACTGCATCCAGTCGAGGTCGGCTAGGCGGTCCACCTCTCTGGGTAGGACAAACTTGTCGATCAAATCCCGGATGATATCCGAGTTGCTGAAGGGGTCCGCCCCTAGATCGTTGCCGTTGCTGTTGCTTGATCCGCTCGGACGAGCCTTACGGGCCACCTTTACGACAGCAGCCTTCTTCTTGTCATCTCCATCCCCTCTTTCCCTCTCAGTGGGGGGCTCCGACACCGGTCCTCCTGCGGGGATGCTCGAGGATGCGGCAGGCTGAGAGCCCGCACCTCCGACACTGCCTTCTGTGATTGAAGGGACCTCGGCGCCCGGAACAATTTCAAGAGCAGTCGCGGGGACATTCGGAACCTCGGAACTCGGGCCGCCGACCTTCGCCCTTTTTGAACTTCCACCTAGGGCCGCCTCCTTCCTCTTCTTTTGGGCATAAAGGCCCTTGGTGAGCCTTTCCACAGCATCAGTATCCATCTCTGCAATAAAGGAAAAACTATAGTCAGCCAAGGTACATATGAAACTTCATGAGAGTTCATATATATATTTATATACATGCATATAAACACATTTAATATCGGTGGGATTAAGAGGACTCAGGCTAAGGTTGAATAAGGTCTGCTCCTTCAGAAGGTCGGGAAGGAGAGGAGCTCGGTATGCTTTGAGCTTGTTAGAAGACTCGAGGTCGGCTTTGTCTAAACTAGGGGCTCGGCGGACTAACTCCCTAAGGAAGCCCCAGGGAGGAAGGTCAAGCATTAAGATCGGGCATCGGACGAAGTACTTCCAGTTATGAATGAAAAGAGCACCTTTCAGTAACCCTTCTTACCGAATTGAGGGGAGAAGTACCATCAGTCCTTTGCGGAAGGATGGCGTTTGAAGGTGTAAAAGTTCCAAAAGAGTGAGATAGTTGGTCGAACTTCGGCCATATGACAAAGAGAAAGAAAGCCAATTACAAACCGAAAGGAGTTTGGTACGACGGAAGCAAAAGAAATGTTCAAAAAGCGAAAAAAGTGCGACAACAAAAGGTGGAAGTGGAAGTTGAAACCCGGCGCGCAAGGCTTCTAGATACAGACAAAACCGACCGGCTGGAGGCGAACTAGTGCAGTTGCCTGACTCGAGGAGTTCAAGATCATACCCTGGTGGGATGCCGTACTGTATCCTAATCAGGGAGAGGTCGTTCGGAGTAAGGACAGAAGAGTGATGGGACATACTCCTAGGATTAATCTCGATTAGAGGGACGGGGTCTAAGCAGGTTGGCCTGGACGAGCTCTACGAATCGGCAGATTGGGAAGTTTCGGAAGACATACGGATCAAAATAAATCCCAGAAAAGTCTCTAAAAATAAAGAAAAAACGAAATACAGAGACTCCCTAGAGAAAATCGAAAGAACAAGAAATCAAAGAAGCGCGAATGCTCAAAGAGAAGGGTTGGAAAGATGACCTAAGTCGATTGAGAAAGGCGAGAAGACGGTGAGCACGATAAAATTCAAGCAGAAGAGCGCCTGAGAGCAGAGAGGATGCAAGAAGGAACCGGGACTCTCGGGCAGAAGGATGGCAAGGACTTAGGAAGGAAGAAGACTCAGGTAGAATGGATTCCGGAGGAGGAAGAAGGCCTTTAATAGCCAAGGAAAGTCCGAGACAGTTATGATTGCAGATCTCATTTGGTCGATCTATGTGCGCTGCATGTCCCACTCATCGTAGCAGGGAAGTGGCGTCGGGCAGATCCTTAATTGCACCGTATCTTAGACAGAGTTTCGGCGGGAGGCTCATTTGGATTATCTCGTATTTATGAAGTTTCAGTACCAGCGCGGTAGACGTCAAGACATCTCGTCCTGACGGGCGTGGGAGGCTAAAAAGAACTTTGGCAGTCGCATATGTACTTCCTTACTTCAAATTTTGAACTCGGGAGTAGGGGGACTATTGTTGGGGATAAATCCGCTCTCGTCGAAGTTCGACTAAATATCTAGTCTCAGAGCGATCTCGGTCATCCTCCTATCATTGGACCCCCTTCGGATGAACTTGAACAGTGAGAGTGGTCCTCTGGACAGTCTAGCCTGATCAGTTTGAGGGACGGTCGAACTCCTCCCGGACTTCTCCTTTAGTCGGACTTCTTTCCCAGTCGAACTCCTTCCGAACTTCTCCTGGACTTCTCTTTCAGCCGGACCTCTCTGACTGTCGAACTCCTTTTGGACCTCTCTAATAGTCGAACTTCTCTCGGACTTCTTCTTTAGTCGGACCTTTTCGATAGTTGAACTTCTTTCGGACTCCTATAGTCGAACTCCTTCCGGATTTCTCCTTTCAGTTGCCTAAAGGGCTCCGCTTGATCGATCTTCTCTTAGATACTCCCAGCGGGATTTCGTCCGAATCCCTTCCAGTAGTCTGAAAGGATCCGGTGCACGTCCTCGATATAGCAAGCAACAGCCTATGCACAGTCAACCTCGATAACCTCCGAGCTCCTCTGAAATAATAATAACTAGAAACTCTTCATCGTCTGCAGCTATCCTATCCGAACTTCAGCTGTCAGGTTCCAACAGGCTGGCACATCATGACAACAGGCACTATCATCCGTAACAAACTTCACGTGGCCTCAAACGGCCCACTATCAGGTGGTTGCGGCTGTCACTATCAGTTTGTTACAGGCTCCGCCTATTTAAGAGATCCTCCAGATACGCTTTCTTCTCTAAGCTCTCATTCTCCTCAAAATTCTGCCAAAATTTCTCTGAGTACTCTATTTCTGTTGGCCGAAAGAGTTGACTTGATCGTCGGAGGGTCTTGCTGGAGTCACCACCCTGACTCCGGGTGAGACTTATTTTGCAAGTCACTAGCGACGATCTCGTCCTCTCCGACTGCAGCACCGATTCCGACGTCAACCAGATTTTGCACCAAAAGGGTCTTTTAGGGCAGATCTAAGCCGGAAGAGCTAATTGGTAAGGGAGGTTATTGGTAAAAGTGGCAGCCAGATAGCATCTATTTTTGGGGTCTTTATTGGCAAGAAGGAAAGAAGCCCAGATATATACCAGTAGGGTCCACCATTCATGATTTAGATCCATTTTGTCTTTTCCGATAAAAACTCAAATTAGCAGAAGATTTATTCTATGCTTATCATAGATATGAAAAAGGAGATCCAGAGAGCTAACGATTCTTAGTTCCACTGTAGCCAAATCCTTGTAAATATCGCAGAAAACTTACTATTATTTTGCTATCAGCTTCATCTAGAAGACCAAATAGGGTGTTGAATCCTTAAGGCGGTTTAGGATGCGGCACTATTGCAGTTGATGATGTTAGGGTTTTTGGATGTCGTTAGATCCTTATCGTTCACTGGGTATTATTTTGCATAGCCAAGGCATGACCCATATGTATATCCTTTGTCTGAGGCATCATATTCGAGCGGCTATTATCTCCGGTGCAGTAGCCTGATTATGGGTCAGATTGGCTGCTGTGATCTTCTCTTAGATGGGAGTGGGATGGCTAGCCTAGCATCGAACAAAGTATCAGTATCAGGATGGTTATCCAAGATGCTCAGATTATCGGATCTAAAGGTGGCTGTATTTGGGTTCAAAGTCATGTTCAAGGCCTCGACCATGAACAAGTTTCCTATGTCCATGAGTGGCATAGATATTCCATGAGGGACTAAATGCCAATATGTATTTTGTAATTTAAATTAATTTGATATATTTATTTTCAAGCTCAAAAAATGTATTGTGTATGCTTAAATATTACAATTGTGTATTTAATTATTACAATTGCATTCACTAAGCAATCATACAGTCTCTAGGGCTAATTAAAATAAAATAACATTAAATAATCTTAAAACAATAATTTTAAAAATCTATAACTCTTAAAATAACCTTAAAATAAAAATTAGAAAAAATATAAAAAGTCAAAAAGCTGAATGGGTCCCAAATCATTACACTTCTGCATGCCAAGTGGTGGTATAGTTTGGCTCGATCTTGTATCACATCAGTACGTAAGTGGTATGCTCTGGTACTGACATCACAAACATTGCATTGCTTGATTTTGGGGCCATCTTGTTAGGCTTTTTCATATTTTTGTCCAAGTGCCAACAAGTATGGGCACTCGGATAATCCTAAACATGGATTATTTGTAACACTTTTGTATTAGTCAGCTCTGCACAAAGTCTAATTTTGGATAAGGGAGTAGTTGGATGGGCAAGGATCCCCAATTTAAAGATACCAATGTGTGCATCTAGGTGAGCTTTTAATGGAGCTGTGAAGTATGGGTTTCTTTGATAGTTTTCTTCCTCTTCTGGAGTCTTGTTGGGAGTTAGGCATCCATAGTGGGACATGTTTTCCTTGAGATCCACTTTTTTTGTTCTTTGGTTTTGACAACAATTTTTGCTCCTTTCAAAAGTTCGCATATCTCTTTCATTTTGTCAACTGTCAAACTTTGCTACTTGTTTTTTCAAACTTGATCAGAATTCTGCCTTATGTAGCTGGTATGCCCTCTTGACTGTACCCAATGCCTTTCAAGAACCCAAGTACTCTACTAGCCGGAGGAGGTTAGTTTTATTGGACAGGAGTCCTTTTGACGCCACCCATATAGGGGTGACATATGGGGATTAGAGGCATTTTGATGATTTCCACATTTGCAGATGCAATGTGGTATCTCAGATTATATAGATATTTCTCAAGAATGATTTGGTTTATTAGAAATACTAGATTGAATTTGATGAAGTTCTTCTCTTAAGTTCTCTCCTTGCGTTGATCGATGATGCCTTTGTTTCTGGATTTGAACTATTTTACTGGCTGACCATGTTCATCAATCAGCAAATAAACATGTTTGTTGTAGTCTTAGATGTTGGATGACTAAGAGATGAAGATGATGCTGTTATAATTTAATTTCTTATCTAGCTATAATGATTTTTCTAGAGCAATTTCATTGATGAGGGCTAACTCTCTTTTATGACTTCTGCTCATGTAACTAGTTTTTTTTTCTTTTTGGTAAGACGGAACGTTTATACAATAAGTGTATGAATAAAACCCAAAAAGTCAGAAAAAAAAGGATGTTTTGGAAGGACATTGACAAGATAGACACATCACTCCAGATATCACTAGCGAAGTGATCGGTTGCATAACTTGCCACCTAGTTGGTGGCTTTGTTCGCCTTGCGATAGACATGTTTGATGTCCATGGAGGCGCAACTTGCTAACAAGAACCTAATATCATGGACAAGTGGATTGGAAACACCCCCATCTATGAAGCCAAATAATCACCGTAGCCGAGTCACCTTCACCAACCAGTCAATCTTGAGACGGAGCCTCTCATAGGAAATTCCCTCCCAAGCAGCTTGCAACTCCATAGCGGGGACCATATTCTTGAAAAGACAGGCCTCGCCAGCCACAATAAATGAAGAGTCTGGGCCTCTGATCACAAAACCAGCACCACATTACCACCTGTCACCCTATCATCAAAACTGACCTTGAGGAAGGTTGGGGTTGGGGGCTCCCAAGAAATGTAAACACTGCGGGGTGCTATAAGAGCCAAAGGAGACTCTCAGATGTCCTGTCTCCTCAAGGTCAACCTGGGCGATGATGCCTCCAGAATCCCATCAGCCTAGGAACAGGCCCTCTCGAGCATGAACCTTGTTGATGGCCATCACGCCTCGAAGAGACCTATGTTCCTGGCCAACTAGATGTGATGAGCAGTATATGCCACCTTGATGCCAATAGATCTCATAACCTTTGACTCCATACTTAGCCGTAGAGTTTCTACAAAACTCTGACCTGATCACTCGCTAAGAGTCACCTTTGAGAGGAGGCTAGCTAACCGCCACGTCCAAGTAGCTCTTGGGCAGGAGAACAAAATACGGTCAACCATCTCGTCCTTTATCTTACAACAAGAATACGTGGGTGGAATATCCATCCCATGGGCTCGCAACAGGCCTCTGGTAGGGAACCGACTCCAAGCAACCTTCTAGATAAAGAGGCGAACCCTTAGGTGGGCACCAAATCTTCAGATCCAAGCACCATCAAGTGTCCTGACTAGCTCCCCCTTGTATAAATCATAAAGGTCCTTGGCCGCCACCCTCGAAGTGTAGGATGATCGCCAAACCCTAACGTCAGGCCCTCGAGAAGGGGAACAGCTTAAGATAGGACCCGCTCAGCTAGATGACCATTGAAAATCGAGTCACCACCTCCTCATTCCAGCTTCTCCCATTTGGTAGGAGCAAGTCTGACCTTTACAGTCTCGCCCCCCCTTCGAACTAATAAAGGTAGGCCAGTGAGAAATCGGGATGTCAGCCACCCACTGATCATGGATAACATCAATCGTTCGACCATCACCCACAATCAGACTAGTCTGAGCCAATGCATCAGGAAGGCGGGCACAAATTTTCTTCCACATAAAGGAACTCCTTCGACCGCCAGCCACTACCCTCTCTAGAGACCCATGACTGTATCTAGCCCACATCATCAAACTCCATAGGCCATCCAGTTGGATTAGGATTCTCGCAACATGCTTCGCAATCAAAGCCTCTTGGTGGATTAACAGGAAATGAATACCCAGCGCCCCCCCACTGACAGGCTGACAGACAATATCCCGGTTCAGTAGATGTACACCTCTGCCCCCTCTATGCAAGCCCCACAAAAAAAATTCTAAAAAGTTGCTCGAGCTTCGAGAGAGAGGATCTTGGCATAATAGTATGAGATAGTATGCAGACGGGGATAGCACTCAGCACTGATCTCACCAAAGCAACCTTGGCTATCATTGATAAGGCCCTGGACTGCCAGCTCTCCAAGGGCTTCCTAATCCCAACCTCCATCTCCCTATATTCTAGAGCCTCTACTTGGTAATCGGCACTTCCAGGTAATGTGACACTCCGTTTTGCTCCGAGATACCCAATATCGCCCTGATCGCCTGCCTAAGTTGAGTCTTGGTCTTTGGACTAAAGTGGATAGTATACTTAAGGAAATTTATCTCTTGGCCCGAAGCTGCACCGTACTCCAGAATCCTTCTGAAGACGACAGCATTCCGAATAGTAACCTGGCCTACCAAGAGACAATCATCTATAAAGAGAAAATACAAGATCACTTGAACTTCAAGGGCTGGCACAAAGGGCTCAATGACACAACCAAGGGTAGCCGCTTGCAAGGCTCTAGAAAGAGTGTCGGCACAAAAAATAAAGAGATAAGAGGAAAGATGGCAACCTTGGCGAAAATCGATAGCCAAATGAAAGAAGTCCATTGAAGTGTCATTGATCAAGATGGCGAAGGACGGAGCATGTACACACCCTCTAATCCAGTGAATCCAACTCCTGTGAAACTCGAAGCTATCCAGATAGAGAAAGTTTCAGCACATTCGATCATAAGCCTGCTCCATGTTGAGCTTAATAGCCATGAGACATTGACGAGCAGGGGCTTTACAAAGATCATGCATAAACTCTTGTGTTATCAATACATTGTCGAAGATACTATGTCCCTTCGACAAAGGCACCTTGCTCAGGATTGATCAATCGAGGGAGAATGGGCTTCATCTTTCCTATCAAAACCTTGGCACAAATCTTGTATAGGGTGGTGTACAAGCTGATGGGTCTGAAGTGACTTAGCTCCGATGCATCCTATCTTTTTAAGAGTAAGGCAACAAAGATCCTCTTTCAGGCTGCTGGCATAATACCAGTGGCGAAGAACAGTGGGATGACCTCTATCACCTCATCATGGACAATGGCCTAAAAGCACCTGAAGAACAATGGGGGAAAACCATTAGGGCTTGGGACCTTATTTTCTGCCAAAGTCCAAACTGCTCCCTAGATCTCCTCCCTAGACGCATGGTTGATCAGGGCCTCGTTCTCCACCTCTGACACTAGGCTAACAAAAAGAGGGCATGAGGATGGCATCCGGCCTACAGTGCTAGCGAACCATCTCGATATGAAAATACTGAAGATCTGTCTAACACCATTCTTGCTATCAATCCACTAACTCCCAGTACACCTCACTCTTTGGATCTAGTTCCTTTGCCTTCTGATGATAGTGGTCTGATGAAAAAATCTAGTATTTTTGTCCCCCTCCCTTAACCATTGGATTCTGGATTTTTGCCGCCATAGCTCCTCTTGCTGCCTCAATATGGAGTGATAAAGGGACAAGCTGGTTCAAAGACTACAAAGGTCATCCATAGAGAGACCCCCTTACCTGTCCTCTCTCAGCTGCAGCTTATAAATCGAGGCCTCTACCTCCACCCTCCTAAAGATGTTCCCGACCTCAATCTGGTTCCACCTCGACAGCCTATGCCTTGTCAGTTCTAATCTGTAGTTGATCTGGTACACGGCATCGCTACACCCCGGCAGCCTCCAAACTTCCCGCACAATGTTCCAAGAGCGAGGATAGGATAGCCAAAATTTCTCGAATCGGAATGGGCACCGATAAGAGAAATCTAGGTCGGTGGAAATAAGCAACAGACAATAATCGAAGGCGATCCTTGGGAGAAGCGACACCTGATAGCTAGGGAAACACTGAATCCAACTGTCCGTGGCCTAGGCTCTATCGATATGCTCCCACAACCTAGGTCTACCTTGACGGTTGTTGCACCATGTGAATCTGAGATCTGAAAAACCCAAGTCAATCAGGCCATTCCTCTAGATGAACTCCCGAAACTTCTTGGATTCAGTGTTATCCAAGAAGGTCCTACCCCCTCTTCTCCTTTGGGCCCCCAATACAATTGTAGTCATCTACCACCTGGAAAGGCAAGCCCTGACCCACCAGCTTGGAGACCTTCTCCAA
Source organism: Cocos nucifera (assembly GCA_006176705.1). Lineage (NCBI taxonomy): Eukaryota > Viridiplantae > Streptophyta > Magnoliopsida > Arecales > Arecaceae > Cocos > Cocos nucifera. Next base: position 225,976 of record QRFJ01001585.1, read on the forward strand.
CACCCTCCTCTATCTGTAGTCACTACTGACACCAGACAAAATTCAAGGGGTTTCATTAATTTTGAAAATGATCATTACAACCTATTGGTTATAGTTATGCATCACATCCACCTTCACACACGTAGTCCTCCAAGCTATAGTAATTCCTCCAGCAAAACCATAGGACTCAATAGCAAAGAAGCCCTAGGATACTGGAAACCGATGATGCGTCCTCTTGAGACTCCTCCCTGCCAGTCGAGTCTCCAGCAAAATACACACATTCGGCCTTTGTTGGTGCATCAACCTACTAAAAGTGGAGGTAAAGGAGGGCTTTCCAGCCCCTCGAACATTCTAAACCAAAACTCCATTGTTGGGGATTAGGCTAGTGGGTCCCACGGCTTGCCTCCTAAAGGTTTCTTGAAGTTCAACCTTGCTCCCTATAGGTCCATCACTGGAAGACACAACACATGCTGCCCCCAGAACAGCCTTAATTTGGGCCATCACCTTGCTATGCCCCTTATCATCTAGATCGGCCGGCCCAACATCCCCAAACCGGCCTCTAATGCCTGCAGCACATGAAGACTTCTCCTTCCCCATCGAGTCCGTGGGCATGCTAAGAATGCCCAAATTCGTCGAATCCCCTTCTTCCATCGGTGCCTTCCCCGCAACCTCGCTACTGGCTCCTACCAAGATTCCCCACTCTTCCGTCTCTGCTAGCATCCGAAGGGGAATAGAGGCCCTCGCCTTCGTACCACCATTAGCGAGGTGCCGGGGCTTCTTTTTCTGTAGAGAAGAAGCTGCCACCCCAACGCCACCATAGCCAGAGCACCCTCCTCATTGCCACACCCCCCATCAGGCCGATGCCACTGGCCCTCTACTGATCGTTGCCCCCATTAGGTTGGCACAGTTCACCTGAGAAGGAAGGCCGGCATCCAAGACCTGTGGAGAGCCAGATGGGCTGACCACCATCTTAGCCATTGGGCCGACCGTGGGCCCATAATCACCCGAACCCCCCACCGCTGGATGGGTTAGGTCATAATCACCTCCTAGCCTAGGAACTGGACTAGGCTTCCTCCCCTTTGCTGGGCTCCACACCCGCTTGAGGTGGGCTGAGCCAGAGCTTGCCTCTAACGTTGACCAATCCAAGCTTGTTGGGCTCTCCATCAAGCTCAGATCCATCCTCCCTTGTGTCGGATCTGAGTCAACTAGCATAAAGAAAGATGACTCCGGTTGAACCAATGAAACATTGCTCCTCGAGACCCCCGAGTCATGCCGACTGGAATGCTATTCTGGAGACCACCGATGTGCGACTTTAATGGGTTTCTGCCAACCTTTTGAATCTGGCGGGGAATCAGATGAACTCGGCCGTCTTGGAGGTGAGCCCACTTGACTTGGCCTGAGAATGGACTCGGTGGGTTGTGGCTCCCTCTCCTTCCCTTTCAAACCACTGGCTAGAATCCTAGACGGCCAAAGTTTTGACGTCACCACCTGGGGACCCAGGGGGGACGAGTCATAGCCACCGAAGCTTCGCCTTTTGTGGACAAAGTCGGCTCCCCAGTCACCGGCTTGACAACTACCTCTATTGTCTCCGGGTTCACTTCCACGAGATTCTCCAACTGGAGAGAATTGTCATCTAGCGGCGAGCAGCAAACATCCTCTATGTGACCAAATCTGGCTGCAACAGAAGCACACTGAGGTTCTCATAGATGAACTATTGCCAAAACATCCAAATCTTCCTCTTAATCAAGATGCCCTGCTTCAATGGCCCGATGAGTTGATCCCGACCTTGGCCCGAGTGATTCCCCTTTTTTGAAGCTAGTTAGTGAAATTATCAATCACCACCGGCTTCCTTGCCTCCACTATGCTCAAAATCCTTCTTGTACTCCAAAACTCAACTGGGAGACAAGGGAGGCGCAACTACACCATGGTTCTTCAAACCATATCGGTCCCCGGCAAAAGATCTGGCATCCAAGCCTCCACGGCAAGGAGCTGGCCGGCCATAACCCAGAGGCCTCCATTAAGCATGATGCCCCATTCCTCCGACTTGAACTAGAATAGTAGGTGATCCTCGGCCAAAGAGAGCCTCGACCTCCCCCTGTAGTTTCCCTTTCTCCTTGAAATCTTTCATGATCCAGTCAATCGGGACTTGCCGATTGAGACTCCAGACAAACGCCACCACCTTCTTCCATCACCACCTCCTTCCATTTCCCCGCGCCTCCATTTCATCTTTAGGAAACTCCAAGACCTTAGTAAAGTAACGCTGGAGTTGCTCGATCTTAGCGGGCGATATCTTGTGTGATGTCCACCCTGCTTGATGTGGTGGACCTTGCGCAACCTTCAGCCATGTACGACCTCCCTTGCCGGCAGCCCCCGCCGACCTACTCCTATCACCTCTAGAAGCCTTCTGACTTTCCATTCGCCAACCAAAAACAAATGACCAACCACCTATTCAACTAAAGGCTACACAGAAATACCAAAAAAGCGTGTTGATCGCATGCAGCACTCCCATCTGAGCAATTACTTGGCAAAATCAGCAAGAAGAGTATTTCATTTTTCGCCATTGGTTATGTCATCTTGTTAAGCACATTCTGTCTGATCCTTGTTGGTTCTGATTTACTCTTGAGAGTTCAGCCCATGGAATTCCGTACCGGTCCGAACTGGCCGGTACACTCCATACCGTACCGGTGGAAAATCGGGATGGTTCAGGCCGATTTTTTGGAAAATGGTCTGAACCGGTCGGTACGATATGGTACAAGTCCGGTATGGATCGGTACAGTTCGGTATGGGGCGGTACAGCACCGGTATGGGACGGTACAGCATGTAAAATTTTTTTTCCTTTTTTTGGCCATTGAGGAGATTTTTTTTTTATTTTTTTTATTATTAATATGGGACGGTATGGTACAATACCATACCATACCGGCCAAGAACCGGTACGGGAATTGGTACCGGTTCTTGAAACCTTGGTTCAACCTCTATTTTTTTCGCATGTCTCTTTCGTCAGCCCATGTTTTACCCTTGTCAAGAGTGAAGCTCTTATTTCTAGAATGATTCTAATGCAGGGTGCTTGGTATGATTTAAAAGATTTTCAATGCATCCCTTGTCCCAATAATAAATCAGGAACTTTAACTCTTTAAGGCACATTCTTTTTTGTAATTTCTTTTCTATTTACAAAATGTATTGTTTGATGACCAAAATTTGGTCATGCTTCACGACAATTTTAATAATGAAGATGGTGGTGGAGGAGACTAGGATTTTATAGAGAGGAAGTAGAATTATTAAATTATTAGAATATAACCTCTGAAAAACCTGGAGGACACTATTTGTAATTCTTTGCTTCTTCAAGTTTTTAATGAATCCTCCAATTTCTTTATTGGGCTAGACAACCAAGACTTGTTTATGTTTAACTAGGTCAAACTATTGGTCTGCTTTGGCTTTACAGACAAAAATGAAAGTAATACAATAATATAAGTAGTCACCAGACTTGACCTATACTCATCCAAAACTGATCTCATGCTTGTTGCCATTATCCACTATGTTCAGAAAGCCAAAACATTGATTGTTTGTGGTTGTCTATTTCCTTGGTAGCTCTTTTTTTAACCAAGTAGTGAATTAGCTTATAATTTTTGAAGGATCTAAGCATGATTCTTAGGTTGTTTTTATTATACCTTCTAAATTTGGTCTTAGTTTACTTTTTGTGGAGTTATTATTACCGGAGAAATTCATTTCATGGGAATGATATGCAGGTTCGTACGTGGCAGCGGGATGTGAGGGACATAACTGTATTGCAGCCTACTTCAGCTGCAGTCCTAGATGTAAGTAGTTAAATTTTCCTATACATTGCTGATTAAGGGTTATCTACCATAAATAGTTTGATATTATTTCTTCCATGGATCCGTCTTAGTTTTATGGTCTAATCATTGTGGTTAAGGCCTAGTTTGGACAGTTATTCTAGCTAGTCAAGGTGATTTGTTTTGCTTAAAATTTTCCTCACTTGTTTCATGTTAAAATTAAGCATCTCCTGCGATGACTTTCTATTGGGATTCGGATGCGCAGCAGAAGATGGGATTTTAAAACTTTTTTATGCATCCAATAATTGAAATATATGATCTGAATCGAAAACCAAGATCATCTTGATGATTACAATCAAAGACAAACAAAACAATCAAACAAAAGAGAAGAATATGAATACCTCCAAGAAGATCTTGGATTGCTTGCTACTTGTTTGATTTCTACTAGGCACCCAATTGAATGCCCTCCAATGCTGGTCTACAGAGGAATAGATCAAGGACTTCTTCTCCATCAAGGTTTTTGATATCGGTATCGGTGACTGTGCCGGTATGGTACGGTATTGAACAGTACCGACACATGGTACGGGAAGCATGCCGGTCAAACTGGCACGCCAATTTTTTTTGATTGCTTTTCAAGAAAAATATTCAATAATTTTTTTTGAAAAAAAATATTTAAATTATTATTCAGTGAGACTAATTAATATTTGTATCCCTCGGAATTCGGAAATAATGTTAATCGTATGTGATACAAATCGAAAATACATAAATCAGATATCATTGGATTCTAAAATGCTTAAATTAATTAAAATTTTTTTTTCAATATTAAATACATACTATTCATCAAAATCCGGTCGATCGTCGATGTCCATATTTAGTAGGATCATTTACATATTCAAAAAAAATATCAGTCCAACTAGATCCATAAGGCAGGCGTGCTGAATCATAACTCATCCTCGAAGTATCACTGAGGTTCTAGCTCTGAGTGGTATCCTCGGACTGATAGTATGGTTGTGAAGGAGTCCATCCAAATATACCAGCAGCAAAATCCGATCCGTAAGATGCTTCGGGCTGCATAGGATGGTAGCCACTAGAAGATGTCTCTGATGCACTATATCTATATCCATATCTGTAAGGATCATAGAATGGTTGTGGCTGCGGATAGGAGGATCTAGAATACGAAGATAAACCTGATATATCTATGGATCCTACTCTATGTGCGAGGTAATCTGCAGCTGCATCATGTTCTGAATGACCTCATGAAGTCCGTCGTTTGTATGAAATCGTATCACCGCGGGCTCTATCAGGACGTGTACTGTGGTCTCTATCCTGCGTGACGTACATAAACTGAGACTCATCAGTGAATCGAAGACCACCAACTGGCTTTGGCTATGTTTCCTGTCCTCCGATCCCTCCATGATCATTAGATCTATGACTAGCTGAAGTACTACTACTGGTCCATCTGGTATCTGAATCTGAGTGAATCGAATGCTTGGGCTCTACTGATGCCGTACTTGCCCTTTCTTTTCTTTTGCTAATATCTCGCTGGCTGCCTAGGCTGTGAGGGTGGATGCTGTGGCGTATCGATTGGACGTCTAGGTGGAATATTGCTACTGGTCCACTGAGAGGCATCCACCTCAGCCTCGCTAGTAACAAAACTGGCTGGTCGTGGAGACGATCTTGGCTCATCAAGCTCTGAAATCTGCTGCTGACTCATAACCCATCCGGTCATCGGATCATCTTTATCTTAAGCAACAAAATCACTATAAGTTGGATCCGAATACTTCAGCTGAACTTCCTCCTAAATGAATTTGAGCCTCAATCTCAGATTGTAGTGTACATATACAAGATTGTTGAGGCATTTCTATTTTAGATGGTTCCTCTGTTTGTTGTGGATAAGGGCAAAGGTCGACTAGTTATGCTCACATCCACTGGATGAAATCGTCTGGGAGAGGATCTTGATGGCAAGATCTCTCAGATGTTGTGCAGATCCATCAAAATGCACCCACCATTCAGCTGTAAAATAATTGAAAATCACGAAAATCAAAAATAAGATTGAATATAAAAATAAACTTATTGATAGATACCTGGATTCATCTTTGATTTACTTTTAACTGCTACATTACTTCCAAATGATTTTATGCTCTTCCTAAATATTTTCGTTTGTAAAAGAATATTTGTTATAAACTTATAATATCTTATTTGTCGAAGACATCGCTAAGTTAATAAACATCACTGAACTCAACTTGTTCAAGACAACCGCGATATTTGCATTGGGCTCCATCTTATCTATTACATTTTGTTGAGCGGATAAAAGCTTTTTATCCATGCCAATTCTAGGTATGGAGTACTGGAACCTTGAATTCAGATAGTAAACTGCACATAGATTGTCATAATTGAACAATTTTATTTTTATAAATTTTTAAAAAGTTGTTGATTTGCTGCTTACCTGCTAAGTGCAACTCCTTATCCATCTAATAATCCTATCGACGGTCGATGATCCTTATGTACTCATGTGCATGTCTTGGATCTGCCACCTCGATTTGTTCTTTTGTCCTCTCCATCATATGATATAGGAAGCCCATCTGAGGGTATCACTCACTATCGACAGCCCGAAGCACTTCATACATAGGCTTGATAGCTGCCACCATTCTCTCAGCCTGCTGCCAGAATGACTGTCTCATCACTAGGCTTTCTACAATGCTTCCCTCAGTGCCTACTCTAGCATATCTGCTCTCCTGTCATTCACTACTGACAAACATTTGACATAGCTATACTTTTCTATCAATCAGGCTATTAAGTGCTATATAATTGGTAGCAAAACGTGTGACCCCTGGTCTCAATATATTGCCTCCAACATACTGCCGCATCAATGATAGGACTCATGTATGGTTATAAACAAATCTGGTGATGCTCTGTGTTGACTCTAGTGTCTTATGCACCTTACGAATTTTTTCAATTTCCATCAACATCAGATCAATACAATACGCAGCACAGGAGGTCCAGAAAATATATGGTCGCTGCTCCATCAACAACTCTCCTACAGCCTTATATTGTGGTCCATTATCTGTAATAACCTGCACGATATTCCGTTCTTCTATTTGATCAATCACCTCTATTAATTTAAGGATGTAGCTAGCGTCGTGCACCTCAGCTGAAGCATCAATAGAGTTATGAAAAAATATTCTTCCATCACAATATATTAAGAAGTTGATGATGCTTCATCTAGTAGGACCAGTCCAACCATCACACATTACAATCAATTCATACATAGACCATTTGCTCTTAAATGATGCAATCCACTTCTCTAAATTCTCCTTATTGCTGTCAAGAAGCTTGCCATGAATATCTCTTGGTCTTGGAGGTTCAACACTTAGACCGGTAGCCTGTATAAATGAAATGGCAGAGCGATAATATGGATTGTCTGCAGCATTTGCTGGGATGTGGCTGAAGTGAAATTAAGATCCAATAGCTCGCCACATATCCCTCTTCTTATCCTTTTTCAACATAGTATCAATCTTTTGTTGCTTGGAATCTCTACTAGGAAAGGCATGTGGATCCAAATTATGAATGATGGCTTCTGTTGGAATCTCCCTAGAGGATTTCTTTCTACTACCAAATGCTCCCAACATGGATGTAAGACGGCTGCTGTCTCTACTGGTGGGCTCTTTAACTGAGGATGTCCTCCTAAACCGTGACTCGGACTCTGCTGCAGTGCTCCCTGAGCTTGATCCGTCCTCATAAACTGATGGTCCAAATGAAGCTCTATGCCTGGCCAGCTTTTCTAACTGCCATTGATCATCCATACTCGTCCGAATGGCAACATTGATGTGCCTACTCATCATCTAGAGTAGATCCTTCCTCTGATTTCTTAGAATGATAAGAAGGTTGCTCTGCTGCTCGATGGTCCACCTGTCTTCTTTAAATTTCTTTTCTTTGTTAATTTAAAATTAGCGATGTGCTTCTTCATCAACTGATGGACCTCCTGTGGACACTTACGACGCATAGCTACATCTGGATAGTCGCCAGCGAAATGTTGCTTTAACTGTGTAATCCTTCCTTAGAATTCTATGTTACATCATTTACATCTCCAATGATGCCGGCCTGAGAGCATCTCTCCATGCTTCCAATCAATGTCACACTCCGGATCCTTCTTTCACGATGGATCCATTTTTGAAAATTGATAAGCATATTATTTTAATAATTACGTAAAAAATGATAGATTTCATTTATTTTTTTTATATTTTATAACTTATTTAATTATTTTTATTATTTTTTTAAAAAATATATTAAAAATAAAAAATTAGAAAAAAAATTTGATGTTATATTCATATAGAATCCTATCATTGATGCTACATATAAATTTCTTAGCCCGTGAATATGTATAAAATGCTTTTTTTTTTGAAATTTAGGCCTAAAATACTATGCAATAATAGGGCCAAACCGACCGGTTCATTATAAAATGCTATAAATTTCTTAGCCGAAAGGCTTCCTCTCTGCCTCTTTCCCTTAAGATGAGCACCGAACCATTCAGTTTGATCCGAAATAGGGCCAAACCGACCGGTTCAGACCCGTACTGCCCGGTTTGGGGCCGAACCAGGCGGTTCCTTATTTTTTTTTATTTTTTTTGTGCCGATTTTCATGGCCTGGCTGGTTTGGTGTCGGTTCGGTTCGAAACGCCCGGTTCGGAATGCCCCGAACCGCTCGGTTCAAGTCGATTCCAAAAATGTTGCTCTCCACTATTGCTGAAATCCTTCTCAAGGAATTTAGCAGCCCCATTTTCTTTTCTTTTTGGGCTTGAGCTCTTCTTGAGCATAAAACCCTCTTGGGCATGGCCTCTCTTGGGCGTGAGTTGTTATGGGATCTTAGGGTTATCATATATGCTAGCATGCTTATTTATAGCCTTCTTGGATTTCTCATAAATCCATAACTTTAATAATTATTTCAATTAGGTCCTCCAAGGCCTAGTCTTGAGTCCTTGATAACAATTCCATAAGTGTGTGACCCATTGAGTTTCACATCTAGCAAGGCCTAAGCTCATGTCCATCTAACTTAATTAGAACTCTTCTAATTAATTAGGTCCAAAAAAATGTTAAGCCCAAATGCATCAATTAATTAAAACTCCTAATTAATTGTTGAATTAAACTCTTTAATTCATAATAGCCTACGAGTCAAGATTGACGTCTAGCAACGTGTCATGACTACCCATAAGATGTAGAATTTCAGTAGAATAATCAAAACATCTTTCCATTGAAAGTTACTGTGTAATTTAATCATTTGATCATATGACATTCCAGATAAACTATGGGCATGGAATCATATCAAGTCCAAATGTTTATCCATATATATCTCAATCTAATGATGATGACTTAGTTGATGAAAAATGAGATAATAAGATACAGCATATGATGAAACACAATACCTCATATTATTAATAAATAATCAATGTTATGTACATGAATAGGAAGATAAAATAGAAAAGTCCCATCACATCATCCATGCGAAGGGGTTGCTGGGCACTATTATTTTACTTTCATGATGGCTTGCTTGGTGGAGTTTAATTTTGACTATATAATTTGAATTGCATGGTGACTGATGAAGTTTATTTCTGTGAACCTTCAATGAATGCATAATCTACTTAATTTTCAGCTAAAAATATCCTAAGAGACAAGAAATAATTACACATTGCTTACAACTTGCATGTACACAAACATGAGAATTGGATTTAGATGTGTCATTGACTCTGCAAGCCAAAAAAAGATGATACAAGAATGCATATTAAAGACAATTTTAACTCAAATATGTTTACTTCCATATTGCTTAAAAGAAAAGATTAAAAGATGCTACTTAATAAGGTCTTCTATTATGCTTGTATCTCATCCAAACTTTCCAATTGGCTCAAGGATTTTAGAAAAATGACATTTTGCAGTTATTTTTTTATATGTACATTCTATGCCAATCTTTATGATGGATTTTGCATAAAAAATCCACTTAACTGTTGATTTTGCAAGATTTTTTTTTTTTTTTTTTTTTGGCTGAATGATACATATACAGGGGTCTTTGACAATTTTTCCCTTGGATCTAAGTATGAGGTACACAGCAGTCTAAAAAAGTGTGTATTCCATATTCAAAAAATGTGTATTATATGTTAAATAAATGTGCACCACCCATTTCATACATAGCCCCAAGGCAAAATTATCCATGGACTCTTAACTGTTTATCATTCTGCAAAAAATCTTTTCTTGCAAAACCAATAATTAAGTGGGTTTTTTTAATGCAAAACTCACGAGATTTGCTATCTCGGTACTAGACCCCAAGTAGATACCATGTTGGTATGGTACTGGTACACTCAATATGGGGCTGGTTTCGCCTGCCAATGCATGGTACATCCTTCATACCAAGTATCAGTTTGGTATCGATATGGGAGGTCCATTGGGCATGGGGCTGTACTTACCGCTATTGCGAACCTTGCTCACATCTCTATAAAAAAGAAATGCTAACTTTTAACATGATTATGATAGGTGAACTCATTCTTGGAGGGATCACTTGTTTACTAATATTTATAAAAGCTACAATTTAAAATAACAGTATCCAAATGTCTGATGCGTTGCCAGTTTGGGTATGTATTCGACGCAGATTCTAGGAGCTGGATGTGGGTGCCCAGGTTGCTATGTTCAACTGCTTATCATAATATTATATTTTAATGCAGAAAAAAAAAAAACTTGGAGGGACTGAGAGATGGTTTGATCACACTATTGGAAGGTTTGCTTACAAATATTTATTGTAAAGATTTATTGTTATTCTTGTTGTTCTATAAGATATATTTCCTTTGCTGAAGTTTCTTATGGGTGCAGATGTTACCAACAGTTGCATATGCAGATAATCCATCAACAAGCTTTGCTGTAAAATTTGTTCATGCCTCTACAAACAAAAACAGATGTGCAATTAATCGAGTCTTGGTACGTTTAATATATTTTATTTATTTTCATTTTTATGATTGCTAAACTACATATTCACACTGATCAGTTTTGTTTGGTGTTACTTTCCACCTCTTGTATGCCTTTCCTTTTATCAATGCTTGTCATTGAGTAGGCTTCTAAATGCATGCCATTTATGTTTTCGAAAATGATATTTTGAGCTCATTTTTTCTAAAATAAGTTGAAACCCACCCATCCGCATAAGTAATCATTTTTTGAATGATCTTTGCCAAGGTTTACCAAATCAGTACTATGACCCTCGCCAGTTAGTTATTAGTGGTACGGTACACATGCCAGTGTTGATAAGCTGTCGATGAGATCGAACAAGTGAGAAAGAAAGCTGGCATAGAGAGGAGGGGAGGAAGGACCTCCAAATAAGGTGAGGCATCCCATGGTGTCATTGCTCGAAGACGAGTAGGAGATTAGGAGGGGAGAGAGCAAAGGTTAGGGTTTCAAAGAGTAGAGAAGAGAGATTGATTGAATGTGTGTTTAGGGGGGTTTTATTGAAAGCTTGGTTCAGCCCAGGCAAAATCAAGTTAGAACTATTCGAAACTGGGTGGAGCTAGTTAGTTCAACCTAGTTTAGATTGGTTCTAACCAAGATTCACCGTCTCGATATCGAAGGCCGTACCGGTAAAATTCTACTATAATGTCGATACATGGTTTGGTATGGTACGGTGGTGCTGGTATGCTCCAAAATGGCATACCGGTACGAGATGGTCGGTACAGGGCGGTATGAGATCGTACGGCATTTCATGGTTCTAATCTTATTTACATTTTAGTTGGACAAACCATCCCATTTCTTGGCTAGCTTAATTCGGTACATCCTAAATTGCCCAGTACAAGATGCCTTGAACCATCTGGTTCAGGATGGTTCTGTAGACCTTAGTTTTTGCTATCATCATGCAGTATGAATCAAGGGTGGTTGCACCGATATTGGGGTCTGTATCAGTTGGCCTGTGGCACGGTTTGGTATGCCCAGCACCATTCTGTGCTGGGCCCATATTGACATAACAAATAGGGTGGGAAAGAGGGGGAATGGGTGGAAGGGAGAGCGAGAGAGGGGGGGAGGGAAGGACAAGGATGGTACAGTGTAGCCCAACACATTAAAGAAGGCGAGGGAGAGGAAGAATGGGAGAGGAAAAAAGAGAAGGGGGAGCGAGAAAGAGGGAGAGAGATGGAGAGTGGTAGATGGTTGGTGGAGGCTGTTGAAGGGTTGGGGAGGGGCATGAATGGGCAGAGGAGGGACTCTGCCCTCCGTATGCTTTTTTCATTCGAAGCACGGATCCTAGATGGGGCTGTTTTTTATTTTGACAATTTTAATTGAAGTCGAACGAAAGAGGGGTTTGAAGGATGGAGCCCCTCCTTTGCCCCTCTGCAGCCCTCCAACGGCCATCCACCACCCTCCATCTCTCTCTCTCCCTTCCCTCCTATCTCTCTCTTCCTCTCTTCCTCCCTCCCCCTCAGTTTTTCATTTTGAATGTTGGAACCAAGGTTCGCTGTCTCAGTAAATCCCACTATAGTGTTGGTACACAGTATAGTATGGTACGTCTGTGTTGATGTGTGGTGGTTCAGCATACTGGTACGTATTGTTAAGTTTTGGCACCTCAAATTTGATCCACAACAAAAAAGCCCACAGTAGCAAAGTCCACAACAGCGACAAAGAAACGCATGGCCCATAGGCATGCGGGTGCAGCCCAGATGCGTGCACAGGCCTGCAGGCGGGCACGGCCCAGTGTGCAGTGCAGGAGGGGAGTGCACGGACCAAGCACGGTCCACGCGCCTAGCTGGACTGTTCACGCGGTCCACGCACGAGGCATGGACCGCTTAGGGGTCTACCATAATTTCATGCGGTCTACATCATGTGGATGCATGATCCAATGGTCCAGGATGCTTGCGGGCTTGATCGGATGGCAAGGGGGTTTGTTTGGGTCCTGATAGGAGACCTAAACCTATTGAGACTCGGTTTTAGGCTCTTGAAAAGGCCCTGATAGCTTGTGGAGTGAGAGAAGCAAGTAGAGAGGCTGCAGAGCATCGGCTAGTAGTAGAGGCAGTGGCAGAGTCTCAGGGGAGCGCTCAAGGATTGCCCAGGTAGCAACTAGAGTTGAGAGGTCTCCTTGAGAGAGATGAGAGTTTTGTTGTGAGGGATTGTGCTTGTTGAGAGAGGGATTGATATATAATAGTTGAGAGGGTATGATCTTCTCTTGTAATTTTCTCCTCTCATAGTGAAGCTTGCATGCTCATGAAGGTAAGTCTTGGGCTGATCCACGTATTTGATTGTCTTTCTTTCATCTCTTCTTCCTTTTTGTTACGGTATCAACATTGTCATTTGAGTTGTGATCTTGGATGGTGATCCATATTTCACACTCATGAGGGATCCTCCTAACAAGTGGTATTAGAGCAGCTTTGATAACAAGTGGTATTAGAGTGCCAGATTTTCCGGATTGCGGTAGTGTTGATCGAGATTAAAGAAGATGGAGAAGACAAGCTCAATCAAGATAAAGATCAACCGGTTTGATGGGAAGAGCAATTTTGTCTTATGGCAAGCAAGAGTGAAGGATGTGCTCATCCAATAAAGGTTGATTGATGCTCTCTTGTGCAAGAAGTTGACTACTATGGAGGTGAAGGATTGGAGGCAGCTCCAGATGCAAATTGTGAGCACGATCCGCTTATACTTGGCAGATGATATGGTGATCCATGTGCTTAGTGAGATTTTTCCGACGACGATTTGGATAAAGTTCGAGAAGAGGACATGGCAAAGTCACCTACCAACGCTTTCTTTCTTTGGAAGCAGTTCTACTAGCTGCGGATGAGCAAGGGGCAGAGCATATAGGAACATCTCAGCAATTTTCAGAAGATCCTTATTGATTTTCTTAGCATTGATGAAAAGGTTGAGGAGAAGATTAGGACGTTGGTCTTGCTTTCATCATTTTTTTTTTGTCTTTGGTGACTATTCTTGGAGAGAAAAGCACCATTAAGATGGATATGTCAGTTTCGCACACCTCTCAGAACGAGGTTCTCAGGCGGAAGAATCGAGCCTCGAGTTCAGGTGGCAACTCGGCTTTGGCGGTGATCGGAGGTGGTGGTGGTAGAGGACAAAGTAGTAGAGGATTGCAAGGTGGGCGGTCCAAGTCCAAATCGAAGGACTTTAGCAAGATTAGATGCTATCGGTGTGATGAGTTGGAACATTGAGTTAAAAATTGTCTATAGCTCAGAGATCGGATGAAGGCTACTGCGGTGGCGGTCCAAGATAGCGACACTGATGAGATCAATGATGTGCTTATGGTCTTAGATGAGGTATTTACTTCTTTTCAGTAGTGAATTTTAGATTCGACATATTCGTCTCATGTTTATTGTAGAGAGGAGCTATTTGACTCCCTATAGAGTTGAGAGCACTGTTCATTTGCCGGATGATCGACCTATGCGATCAAGGGCATTAGGACTGTCAGCTTGTAGACACATGATGGAACAGTGAAGAAATTGGGCGAGGTCCGATATATATCTAGTTTTAAAAGAAATCTAATTTCACTGAGCAGACTAAATTCAAGCAGCTACAAATGGAGAGCTAATGATGGAATTCTGAAGGTCATGCATGGCAGTAGGGTTGTCTTGGAGGGTAAGAAATATGGAGGACACTACCTCTTGGCTGGGAGCTCAACTCGAGATGGAGCTCCAAGCGTAGATGGATTGAGCACGAGATGGAAGATTCGGGAGGATGACAGGCGACGTCGTAAGGTGAAATTCCTATTGCTGTAGGAGGCTACCTCGAGCAGGTCTCAAGTCAAGCAGATCACAGCATATGATGGAGATAGGATCAAGTGGCCTGGCTCGATTCTCATGTTTGCCTATCCATGAGCAATCAGGTATATGCCTCAGGGCATGGGGTGAGATCATCTAAAAGCTCTCAAAGTTAGGTAGCAATCGAATGTCGAGTCAAGATGGAGATTATTGAGTTTTGTTGCATCGAATTTGACCCACGACAGAAAAACCCACAACAATGACGGAGAGGCGCATGGCCTGCAGGAGCACGAATGGCTTGCAGGTGTGTGGGTGCAGCCCAGATGCACGCAGGCGCGGCCCAACGCGCGTGCCCAGCACGGTCCACCGTGTGGTGTAGGAGGGGAGTGCTCGGATTAGGCATGGTCCATGCACCCAGCTGGGCCTTTCATGTGGTCCATGCACGAGATATGGACCACTTAGGGGTCTACCACGATTTCACGCAGTCTACATCATGCGGATGCGTGATCCAATGGTCCAGGGTGCTTGCAGGCTTGATCGAAGTGTCAGGGGATTTGTTTGGGTTTTGTTAGGAGACCTAAACCTACTGAGACTCGGTTTTAGGCTCTTTTAAAAGCCCTGATGGCCTGTGGAGCGAGAGTAGCAGGTAGAGGTTGCATAGCGTTAGCTAGCAGTAGAGGCAGTGGCAGAGGCTCAGAGGAGCGCCTAGGCAGCGGCTAGAGCTGAGAGGTCTCCTTGAGAGAGATGAGGAGTTTTGTTGTAAGGGATTGTGCTTCTTGTTGAGAGAGGGATTGATGTATGAGAGTTAAGAGGATGTGATCTCTTGTAATTTTTTCTTTTCTCATAGTGAAGTTTGCATGCCCCGTGGAGTAAGCTTTGGGCTAATTCATGTATTTGATTTGATCTTTCTTGCATCTCTTCTTTCTATTGCAGTATCGACATCGTCATCGGAGTTGCGATCTTGGGTGGGGATTCGTGTTCCACACTCGTGAGGGATCCTCCCAACATGCATCCGGTATGCTATGGTATGGGATGTACGGGCGGTTCGGTCCGATACAAAATTCCATGGCTGGAACTATTCTGATACGGGTACAATCCAAACCAGGTGGTCCGCGATGATTCTGCATTCCTTGGTATGAATTCAATGGATTAAACTTTCTCAATGAAACTATAACTAAAATTTAAATTTTAATTTACAAGCGCTTATATGCGTAAAAGCTTTGTTTGATCAAAACGAGCTTATCTTTTCTAATAAAATTAGACTTTAATTTGCCTGCTTGTATAAAAAAACTCAGGCTTGGCTTGCCAAAAAGCTCACTCAAGCTTGGTCACGTGACGAGCCAAGCTTGAAGACACCATAAGCAAGCTCGAAGACATGTCAAGCTTTGCTCTAGGTTAGTTAGCCCTACGAGTTAAGCCCAAGCAGCCTACCACTCGGTTTGGATTTTCTTGTTTCCACATTGCACCAGAAGAAAGTTTTTTTTTTTTTTTTTTTTCCAATTTAAATATAAGATCCATATCATAGAAGCAGTACCAAATAACTAACTGTAGAACATCCAGAATACGTATAGAGAGTGAGTGCCTTCATATCATGAAAGTTTTGGTGGATTAGACAGTTGAATTAGGATGGATAAACCTGTATTCTTTAAATTCATACTTTCTAAAGGGACTTATTTTTTCCACTGTTAAAGAAGTTCAAATATTTGAAATAAATTACACCCAGTAGGTTTTAGTGTAACAATGAATTTCAATTACCTATATTTCCTTCTTCACCCTAGTCAGACTGTTATTCCCTTGCAGTCTCTAGAGTTAGGATTCCTTTGATGAATCTATTTCATTCCTTTCATGTTAAGGAGTTGACTTTAGGTTTTGCAAAATTCTGCACTTAAATACTAGCATGACGATGCTTGTGTCAGCATGGTAATCCTGTATTATTTGTTGAAAATGTAATTTTGTGTGTATGCCATTTTGGACATTGCTTTTGGATATGAAATGGTCTGTTTGACTTCTGTCTACAATACATGAACTTTTGTTGATTGATCAATTTTCTTTCATTGATTATATAACCCTTTTTTTTTGGGGATAAAGTGGACCCCTGCAGGGCGGCGTGTTATAACTGGTTCACAAAGTGGTGAATTTACTCTTTGGAACGGACAATCTTTTAATTTTGAAATGATTCTTCAGGTATTTAATGACAACTTGTTTTCTCCTTTGAAAGCAATCTATTGCTCGTGAATAAGCTTGACTTATTTTAGTAGTCCCATTTGTGCTTCAGGCCCATGAGCAAGCTATTAGGTCCATGGTTTGGAGTCACAATGAGAATTGGATGATCACTGGTGGTGATGGGGGTTCAATCAAGTTGCCTGGATGATAGATCTGACTGCTGTTACTTTACCATCTCTCAGTGAACTCTTGAAATCCCTTTTATTTTTCATGCATAAGATGTCTTATGCTTATCAATTATTGCTTAGGTATTGGCAAAACAACGTGAACAATGTTAAGGCAAATAAATCTGCTCATAAAGAATCAGTCCGAGACTTAAGGTGCATATTCCTTGGCTGTTATATTTTTGCCGGTTCTATACAAAGTGGATCAAGTCATGTAAAGCTACACATTTGTTAAAACAGTTTTTCTAGAACAGATTTATAGTTCTGTTCCTGCTCTGATGACACTACTGTCAAAGTCTGGGATTTTGCATGGTGCCAAGAAGAGAGATCCTTAACTGGTAATGTTGCAGATTTATTCCTTATGTAACTTCTGAGGTGAAGTTGTTTCTTGATTATTGAACATTGCTGCTTCTTTTGATGTTGACTTTTGTTGGAACTATATATACACCTGCACAAGGGAATTTTCCACATTGGCTTTTTTGTAGGAATCAGGGATTACGCATGTATTCCAAAAGAAAGCGTTGTTAAACCCTAACCCTAATTTTTGTGGACTTAGGTTATTTTATTTTTGTTGAAAATTTTAATTTTGTTAGGACTGTAAAAAGAGTTCTATTGGGTTTCAAGTCATCTTTTAGAATCCTATTAAGTTATGTTTTTGTTTCTGTATTTAAAGGCTCTACCTGTGTGGAGAATGACAGATCTGAACTATTGATTGAAAAATTGAGTGAATTAAATTTTTGGGTTTTGTTCTTTGTTTTCAATTTTTTTCTTCTTCCTTTTCTTTTGGTTTTGCATCAATTTAGTATTAGAGCCTCTTTCGATCGCCATCTTCTTCCCGATTTCTCGGTGCTCTCTTCTTTTCCACGACGTAGCCTCCCTTCCACCTTTGTCTCTCTCTATTGCATCGTAGCTCTCCTCCTCTTTTTTTCTTCTTTCTCCATATCTCTCTTTCTCTCTCTTTTCGTTTGTTTCCCTCTGAACAACCTCACCTCTTTTTTTTCGTTTTTGGCCTCGCTTGCTTCTCCCAATACCCCACCACTGGACCATTGGTGTCACAGCAGCCCCACTGCCACCCCTGTCGTCGATTCGACGCCACGTCTTGCCGCCCACCATCGATCGTCGGGTGAGATGCTGGTTCCTGCGACCCGTCACTGTCTCCTCTCTCCTTGTTGTCATCGACTCCATCCTTGTCAATAGATCAAGTCCCCGACGCCATTGCTTTCGCAATCGGCCTTTTTGTCGCCATCTCTACCATCGACCGCCATCGGCGCTTGGCCGTCGTCGTCTACCACTCGACCGATGGGTCCTGTATTGAGCCCCTTTGCCGTCTCCTCCCTCCCCGGCACCAAACCGAAACGAACGCATGCCATCGGCCTTTCCGCCTCTTCCCTTTTCAACCAACTGAACCTCGGCACCGTCGATTGCCCTAATCGGCCTTCCCGTCGCCCCGATCGGCTACTGATCGACGACATCTCCGTCCCCGCCGTTGACCAACCTCGAGCATCGCCTGGTTTGTCCCTCTGTCGACCGTCTTCGTCTCCGTCACCGGCGTCACCTACGATCTTCCTTTTCTGCGCCGTCGATCAGTTGAGTTTCGTCGCCTGTCTCTACTGCCCTGCCGCTCACGGGATATACTTGCTACTGTTGGAAAGAAAAAGGAAAGTAGCATCGTGGTCTACAGATCGTCTGTGAATTGCGGCCTATAGACCGTCGGTCCACAGACCGATCTGTAGATCGGGTCCACAGACCAAAAAAAAAAGCTCTTCAACCTACAAGCATTACAAGGAAAAAGGTACTATCCCTCTATTAAATTTGGATTTCTTTTAAATCTTTAGGTAATTTAAAATTGCTTAGGCCCTGATTTTGTCTTTATTTTTACATATATTTGCTGTTTTTCGCATCAAACATCCACATATCTTACTATTATACGAACCAGAAATATAGACATTAAGTTGGACTCTATAATTTTTATTGAGCATCATAATTAAAAATTTTTAAATATATATAAAATTTAAATTTTTTTCTTATCATGGCTATTGGTAACTTAAAAGATACACAAACTGCAATGGAAAAGGAACTAGAAACTATCAAAAAAATTCAATCAACCTTTCAAGAATCTTTAAACCAGATTTGCTATTCTTTAGACCAAATTCACTCTGACATTAGTGAGCTTTGTGCTACCCAAGTAAATAGCCGTGTAGATATGGCAAACCTTATAGGTCAACAGATAGAACGCCAATTATCTCTAAGAGAGTCGAGAATAGGCAAACAACTTATAGAAGATGATTTTTCTAGTATTCAACCTATTCATCAATCTTCTTCACGAAATCTTAAGCCTACTAGTAGTCAGAGTCATGTCATACATATTAGTGAGTCTTTTCAGGCTTTCCTAACTTATACAACAGTCCCTCCAATTATCCACCACTCCATAAATAATTTTAAGGGTTATCATTATCCTAAGATAGATGAATATAATAGAGAAGGCTATGAAGGAGAAGTAGAGCCGCCAAATCCCACACTTAGGAATCCTAGGCAGCCTACTAGGTATGCACAAAATTCTGGACACTTTAGATCCCAAAGACAATAATATAGAGCATATCCGCACAGATACGAAGATTTAGAAGAACCATTAAAAGGGGTTAAAGTAGAAGTTGCTTCTTATGATGGTAGATTGGATCCAGAAGCCTTCCATGACTAGTTATTAGATCTAGAATCCTATTTTGAGTGGTATCACATGTCAGATGCCTCTCGCATCTGCTTCACAAAAATAAAACTAATAGGATCTGTCAAGCGATATTGGCAAACTGTTGGAAGGGATTTAGAGCAGATAGGACATCCTCCTATAGTGCTTTGGGAAGAAATAAAATTTAAGCTGCGCGAGCAATATGTTCTCATATATTACAAAAGTCAATTATTAGATCAATGGTACACTCTTAGGCAGGAAAATACTAGCGTAACTGACTATATGACTCGTTTTGAGGATCTACAATTGAGATGTGATATATTTGAGGATTCATGGAAACGAGTTTCTAAATTCATTAGTGGTTTGAGAAATGATTTGAAAAGAGATGTTTTCTTATATTCACCTGATTTTGTAGGAGAAGCTTATTATAAAACTCTAGAAATCGAGAAATTTTATAAAACTTTATCGTAAAGAAGAGCTTTTTCTACTGAAATTGGACAGTCTAAATCTATCCCTAGTAGTCGTACTAGAAGTGTATCACAAATAGCTCCTTTCCGTCCAGGACCAAATCCTATAGATACTAGGACCAAAGAACCTGTATCAAAAATATCCCAATCAACTAGTTCGTCAAATAGTGTCATTATTGTCATAGAAAAGGTCATATAGCTGCTAGATGTCCACGTCGTACCTTGACCATAGAACTAGAATATGAGGAAGTTATTTCAGCTGAAAATGCACTAGAAGATTTTAATCCCCTAGAATAAGCTAATTCTGAAGAAGAGTACGAGGAAGAATATGAAAAATCAGGAGATTGTGTTAATGTTATGCGAGGTATAGTTAGACTCTGAGGCTTGAAAATCTATCAGTATTTTTTATACATACGCACAATGTGGGGATAAGGTATGTAAACTTGTCATTGATGATGGTAGTTTTATGAATGTAGTATCTAAATCTACTGTTAATCAACTAAAACTGAAACCTCAACCTCATCCTCACCCTTATAGAGTTGCCTAGGTAGATAAAACGTCTCTTCCAATTAGTGAATGTTGTCTACTACCGATTCAAATGGAAACTTATTCTACTGAGATTATATACGATGTCTTACCCATGAAGGTTGCTAGCGTCTTACTAGGTCGATCTTGGATTTATGATGTGGATGCTTATTATTTTAATAAAGAAAATACCTATGTGTTTATGCATAATGACAAGAAAATCAAATTAAATCCTGATAAGCCCAGCATGCCCAAACCTAGCAAAGGGGATAAGAATTCTCTTCAATCTTCTGAATAGAAAAATTATCACATTTCGACCTATAAAAAATTTGAAACAGAAAGTGGAGAATCTGAGACAATGTTAGCTATCATTCCTAAGAATGAGATTTAACTAACCTTAGACTCCCAAAATAACCAAACTTCTAAAATTGAGCAACTAAAAGAAGAATTTAAGGATAAAACCTCAGAAGATATACCCAATGACCTACCTCCCATGCGTGACATCCAACATGTTATTGATTTAGTTCAAGGTCATGGATATCTAATCTTCCATATTATAGGTTGAATCCTAAGGAACGTGAGAAAATGAGAAGACAAATAGATGGTTTGCTACAAAAAGATCACATTCATCCTAGTCTTAGTTCATGTGCCGTACCAGTCCTTTTGACACCAAAGAAAGATGGTACATGGAGGATGTGTGTTGACAGCAAAGCCATCAATAGGATTATTGTCAAGTATAGGTTTTTCATTCCAAGACTTGAAGATATGCTTGATCAGTTAGCTGGCTCTGTAATTTATTCTAAATTTAATTTACGTAGTGGATACCATCAGATTAGAATTCGACTTAAAGATGAATGAAAAACTGCTTTTAAGACCCAAGATGGACTTTATGAATGATTAGTCATGTCATTTGGGTTATCCAATGCTCCTAGTACATTTATGAGATTTATGATTGAGTTATTGAGATCTTTCATTGGTAAATTTTTAGTTGTTTATTTTGATGATATTCTAGTCTATAGTAGGTCTAGAGAAGAACACCTAGGTCATCTTAGAAATATTTTTGTCACTCTTAGATCCGCTAGATTATATATTAATCTTAAAAAGTGCTCATTCCTTCAGAGTCAAGTACTGTTTTTAGGATATGTCGTATCCTTCCAGGATATTATGGCTGATCCTGAGAAAATAAAAGCAATTAGAGATTGGCCTGAACCAAAATTTCTTTATGAGGTTCGTAGTTTTCACGGTCTAACTTCTTTCTACAGATGGTTTATTAGAGAGTTTAGCTCCATCGTGGCTCCTATCACAAATTACATGAAGAAAGATAAGTTTCATTGGACAACTAATGGTGCTAGAACTTTTAATGAAATGAAGCTTAGGATGACTGAGACACCTATACTGATATATCCTGACTTTTCCAAAGTTTTTGAAGTAGCCTATGATGCATCAGGTATAGGAATTGGAAGAGTTTTTAGCCAGGAGGGTCATCCTATAGCCTATTTTAGTGAAAAACTTAATGAAGCTAAGCAAAAATACTCTATATATGACAGAATTTTGTGCTGTAGTCTAAGCCCTTAGGTATTGACGATATTATCTTTTACCTAAAGAATTTGTTTTATATTCTGATCACCTATCTCTTAGATACATTCAATCCCAGAAGAAGCTTGGTGCTAGGCATGTTAAATGGGTGGAGTTTCTTCAGGATTATACTTTTATTCTCAAACATCAAGCTGGTATTGAGAATAGGGCCGCTGATGCATTAAGTAGAGTAATTACTGTCTTACAATCCATGAATACCGAGGTAATTGGTTTTGAGCGAGTAAAAGATGATTACCAGCATTGTCCTGATTTTTCTGATATTTATCGGGAGGTTAGTCAAGAAAACCGTCAAGAATTTATTGATTTTGTGATTAGAGATAGTTACTTATTTAAAGGTTGTCATCTTTGTATATCTTGGATATCTCTACGAGATTTTCTTATTTGGAAACTTCGTGCAGGAGGATTAGCAGGACATTTTGGATGAAATAAAACTATAGCTATGGTTGAGGATAGATTTTACTGGCCATCTCTTAAAAAGAACGTAGCTAGAATTCTCTCTCAATGTCGTACGTATCAGCTAGCCAAGGCTAGAAAATAAAACACTGGATTATATACTCCATTACCGATTCTTCATTCTCTATGGAAAGATTTTAGTATGGATTTTATTCTTGGACTACCTAAAACTGCAAGGGGACATGATTCAATTTTAGTGGTTATTGATAGATTTTCTGAAATAACACATTTTATTTCTTGTCACAAGACTTCTGATGCTTCTTCTATTGCTAAGTTATTTTTTAGGAAAATTGTTAGACTTCATGGATTACCCACTTCAATAGTATCAGATCATGATGTCAAATTTGTAAGTTATTTTTGAAAAATCCTATGGAAATTATTTGGGACTAAAAATTTTTCTTCAGCTTTTCATCCTCAAACTGATTGTCAAACAGAGATTGTAAATAGAAGTCTTGGTAATTTACTTAGGTATTTGGTTGGTGATAAACTTGGGACGTGGGATTTGTCATTGTCTATCGTAAGATTCGCTTATAATAACTCCGTGAATAGGTCTACTAATAAGTCTTTTAGAAATTGTTTATGATTTTAATCCTCGTTAACCTATTGATCTTATTTTTTTACCTATGAATAACCGTACTTCTGAGTCTACGACTTCTTTTGCTAATCACATTAATGAAATTCATACTGAAATAAGACAAATAGAGAAATATAAACTTGTTGCTGATGCTTATCATAGAAAATTAGAATTTAACAAAGATGATTATGTTATGGTTCGTATTCGTCCTGAACGTTATCCACGAAATTCATTCAAAAAATTACATGCTCGAGCCGCTGATCTTTTTCGCATCCTTCGTAAACTTGGGCCTAATGCATGTTATATAGAATGACCTTCTGATTTAAAATTCAGTCCAATTTTCAATGTTGAGGACTTGCTACCTTATCGAGGCACATTCGAGCTTCCTCCTATGCATGCAGGTGATAGCAGGGATCATATTCCTCCTCCAGTGCCAGTTTCGGTTCTTCCATCGCTTTCATCGACTTCATCAGACCAAATTGAACGCATTCTTACAGATGAAATTGTTTCTTCTGCTGATGGAGGATTTCAAAGATTTTTTATCAAATGGCAAGGACGTCCAAATTCAGATGCTACTTGGATCCTTGAAGAACTACAACGAATTGATCCAGATATTTTCGAACATTACATCAGTTTCTCGCCAGAGTCGAGTTCTTTTCAGCTAGAAGGAAATGATAGGAATCAGGGATTACGCACGTATTCTAGAAGTGTCGCTAAATCCTAATCCTAATTTTTGTGGGCTTAATTTAGATTATTTTATTTTTATTAAAAATTCTAATTTTGTTAGGACTCTGTAAAAAGAATTTTATTGAGTTTCAAGTCATTTGTTAGAATCCTATTAGGTTACGTTTTTGTTTCTCTATTTAAAGGCTCCACCTATATGGAGAAAGACAAACCTGAACTATTGATTGAAAAATTAAGTGAATTAAATTTTTGGATTTTGTTGACGCAGAAACTGATCGTCGTTGGAGTCCGCTGGAGTGGAGGCCGATGAGGTCGCCGTCGGGGACCTGAAAAACAAAGTTCCGTCCGGAGCCGGTGGGAGGATGGCTCCGGTAGGACCCTCCGACGATCAAGTCAGTTCTGGCCAACAGGAATGGAGTGTTCGGAATGAGTTCCGGAGCTTGGAGGAGAAGAGGCGAGCTTAGAGATCCGAGAGTTTAGCGTATCTGGAGGGTCCTTTTTATAGCGGAGCTTGATGGTGACAGCTGCAGCCGCGTGCTGGCGGGCCGCTCGAGGTTCGGCGGAGTCAGTCTCACGGGAAGGTGCCGTCTGCGGCGGATTGACGGTGACAGCCATCACCGCCTGACAGCGGGTCGCTATCGCTTGCAGCGGACTGATAGTGATGGCTGCAGAGCCAGCCGAATGAAGGATTGAAGGCCTTCATCGTGTGCCCATTTTGGAGGAGTTCGGACTCCTGAAGAGGAAGCTTGGAGAGAGTTCGACTCCCGTAGGCGTCTGACTGAAGGTACGCGGCTAAGGCTTGGCCGCTGGGGAGTTCGGTAGGAGCTCGGTTGGCTGAAGGGGGTGTCAGGGAGGAGTCCGGCTCCTGAAGAAGTCCGTTCGAAGGGTGTCTGGGATGAGTCCAGCTACTGAAGAAATCCGGCCGGAGAGGAAGCTTGGAGGGAGTTTGGCTCCCGCAGACGCCTGGCTGTAACGACGCGGAGAGAGTTCGGTTCTTGCGGGGGTCTGACTGAAGCTCGGCGGTTGAGTTCGGCTAAAGCCCGGTTGTTGGGTCCAAGGAGCTCGGCCGCTAAGTAGTTCGGCCGACTGTAGGAGCTCGGCTAAGACCCGTCCGTTGAAGCTCTTCCGCGGCTACTGGTTTAGGCTGAGCATCGAACTAGACTTCGGCGGGAGCGGGGTTTATCCCCAACAGGTTTTATTCTTTGTTTTCAATTTTTTTCTTCTTCCTTTTCTTTTGGTTTTGCATTACTTTTATAGTTGATACATGCATGGACGTTTTTCTACTAGACGATGCAACAAAATTTTGATTACATGAAGAGAAACATATCTTATGATGGGTAAATACCTTTAAGACTGATATAGCAGATCTAATTTTAGCTTGCATTAGCACCTGTTGGACAATCATGAAAATACAAAGAAACTTAAGTTTGTTTGAATACTTGAAGTTTCACAAATATGTGATTTCTTACCTCGCCTAAATGGGAAAAAGCTTTTATTTTATGTTTATGTGGCACGCAAGCAGATCTTTAGTTTCTTTCCTTGCATCATAATTTGTAAATAGGGAAACAAGACTTTCTATTGCAAGGCATCAATCAAGGTTCGTCGGGGTGGTACGGTGAATGCTGGCATCAATAAAGGGGCATTTTTGGTCTTTATGCTGCATTGATATTCCTAGACTTGCTGTGCGAGGTGGATGCAGGGGGCTAGCAGGGGCCATTCCCCCCTACCCGGCCTCCCCCTCCAATTTTTTTTTTTCCTTTTCTTTGTTAAAGAAAAATACACAACCTCCTGAATTCATGTGGCAATATATGGCTACTCATTCTGCTATTTCTCTAATAGAAAAATGGCCCCCTCTGTTAAAATTCTACACAATGAATATCAGGTCTCTTCTCTAAAATTTAGTTAGTATAATCTCATCTAATTGCAAAGGATATCTTATATCCTTATCTTCTCAATTTCAATCAAAAATCAAATTCTTAACTTTAAACCCCCAAACTCTTACTTCCAAAACTTTGCAGAGCCCCAATCTCATGGCCCCCCCAACCCATGTTTTATGGCAGAATATACATGAGGCACCACTATGTTTTAAGAATAAAATCTTGTTCCTTTTTTTTTTTTTTGTTAGTGAAAAGAACCACATTTTTCAGTAAATACACAATTTATTACAAGCAATGATGATTGTGAGATTTTTATGTCTCCATCACTGTTATGTCTCTCATTTTCTGGGCAGTACGGATGTATCTCTTCAAAAAAACCTCCCAAGTTCTCTGTCTTTCTCTATCCATCTCTGTGGAGGGAAAAAAACTGTGGCTAAAGGGGCAAATCCAAGTTACTTTTCTCATTCTTTTCTCCCATTGCAAGTATTTAGAGGTAATTGCTTCATTCATCCTCAATTTTATTTATAATGTGTTTTTCATATTTATTTATCTGTTCCATTATAACATCATATGGTTGTAAGAAATTTTAACTGAATAAAAAGTAAATTTTGAATAAAAAATAAAATTTGGATAGTCATTGTTAAACTGTAAATAGTTATGCATGATTGTTTGGAATTAATCATGTCTAAAACCTATAATAAAAGTTATAAGATGTTAAAAAAATACATAATTAGGGTGTCCAACATATTGCTTGTTGATTTTTCTGCTGTTATTCTGTATTAATTAATACTAGTAAAATGCTTAAGCCACGCATGGGGTTAAAACTATCTAACCTACGTTTACCTAGCAAATGTTGCATACAGTGCACATGAAAAAAAACCCTTTCCATGTAGTGATTATAATAAAATCGATATGTTTAAATTTGTGTGCAATAATTCTTGATGCTTAATTTATTATGACAAAATTTACAAATTCCTGGGGATTCAGTCAGAATGTGAAGAAGTTCATGAACTTCACCAGACAACATTATTTATCAAGGGTTCCTCAACGTGGATATGCTAAAAAACTCATGTTACTAAAAATTGCTAATCATGATTTTGCAACATGCAATGTTTACTTGTGCAATAATGTCCTAAAGAGGTCGCAAAATTCACAAAATTGAAAATTTGTACCTTGAGTAGAAATTTCTAAATATACATTTTTCTCTTTGATATCTTCAGATTTTGGATTTTAAGCTTTCTATTATTAACAATCAATGACTTCCTAAAAAATCTCAACTTTTAAATACAAGAATTTAAATTCATGAAGGAAATAAAACAATAATTTTTCAATCCTTCAGGCCTTCGAATGCCATCTTAGTATTTTTTGAAAGAAGAAGAACTAAAACATGTACTAATCGCTTGCAATCCTCACACATTGTACTAGGCATTCTTAAAAGTTCCTTGCTCCCCTCCCCACATAAAAAAAAGAAAAAAATAATAAGAAAAAAAAACTTAGCCTTATCAAAATGCATTGATTTTTTTTTAAAAAAAATTTATACACATACCGACCTTGAATTTTCTACTTTTTTTTACTTTAACAACGATATTTTCTACTGAAAGCAAAATAAACTGTAGAATGACATACAAGAGGAGTGTTATTGCAAAAAAGCATGTGACAGAATGTTCGTGAGTTGCTGTAAAACAAAGATGAAGTTGTAGGGACGGGAAAAATTTATGCGACTTAAATGGTTTTTCTAAAGAAGCCAAATTTGTTTAAAAAATCTATAAAAGCACTTTTTTATCGTTTTTCTTTTACAATCTTGGTGTTCTTGTTCTTTTACTTAGGTGTTATTATCACAAATGTTATTCTTATTGAAAAAGGGTGGAGTTGGGCGGGCGGGGGTAGGAGGGCTTTTGAAGTAAAACTTGGTCGAAATTCTAATGGTTGTTAATGCCCTCCCAGCCTCAGCACCAACAGGGTCATTCATAGTCCATGGTGCCAAGGTCAAAATTTGGTGGTCTGGTCCTGATTTTGGTTATTGATAACATACAGATTGGGGGTATAGGATCTAGGTCCTTAATGTTGTAGCATTTGAAACAGAAGAAAGGATTAGTAAAAGGTCCATGATTAAGAGTGTAACATTCCCTTGAGCTCGTAAACAAAACAGAAAGAGAGCTTTGTACCCTAACTGACTACCTAACTGGAGATTTTGAATTTATAAGATACAAAAACTTTAGAAGACAATACTTTATTGAATGAGAATATGGCTTACCTGGACTTATCTTGTTTACAACCTTGGGACTCCTTTTAGGGCTTTGACTTCATTGTTCTAGTAAGCTTAGTTCATGTCCTATTCAACCTGAAACTTAACTCTGTCCTCTTGATCAGAAGCATGGCTTCTTTTCTTGAAACCCAACATGATGGACTCACAATTTCACCATTCGCAGATCAAGGGAATTCAATATAAATAATTAAAAAACATCAAGGACAATCCACATCCCATGCTCCAACTAACAATCCCATCTTCTGAGCCCTCTTTCCCCTCTCTCGGCCTTCCAAAAATAATGGTAAAACATGATAACTAAAGTTTGGAATAAAACTCTGGATCAAATTGATGAATGGGGCAAGGAAGCACTGTTTTCAATCTTAAGCTCATCAGCAAGATGAAAAATAAACAAATACAAAACATTCAAACTTAGACACCAATGTTCCAAGGTTCTTCTCAATTATGATCTCATGACCATGTTGTGGTATCAAAGATTTGCTCAGCCTTCTCTTTCCTTCCCCCTACCCCTACCCTTCCTCTCCACCTCCATGTCCTCATCATTCTCTCCATCTTGATGGCAGCAAAGGTGGTGGACGTCCAAGTGGGTGATTTTGAGCCGAGCAAGGTTTGCCATACTGTACGGAACCAGGCAGTATGGGGGATGGCGTAGTGTACTAGTTTAGTACTGGTACATGTTATGGGGGCGTACGGATACTCGGCATGTTGAACCAGCCTCGTACCGATACAATAATAAGTTGGCACCGGTATGGGGCCTGGTACCGAGATGGCAAACCTTGGAGCCGAACAATGATGATCCCATAGATGAAGATGGCAAAATTGACATTAATGATATCCTTGGTGTTAGATATATGTGCCCTAGAAGCCAGAATTGGCTGACACTTGTAATACACTTCTAGGGGCAAAATTGTAATTTTGACTATAATTAATGAAATGGGTTATTTTCTATCACACATGTGTATTTAGTGTCTGTGATACATCCTTTGAGTTAATGGTAATGATAATTCATATTTTCAAGAGTTGAAAATTTAAGACATGAATAATCATTATTAACTCATAAACAGCTCCCGACCATAGGATCATCACGAGGATGGTGATTGATCCGGAAGGTTGGTGTACGATCGCTTCTCTTTAGTAGATGAGTCTTGAGTCTACGGTGTGGAGACACCGGAGCGAAAGTACAGGTACTCGTTAGAGAACGAGGGCACTGAGCGTGACCACCTCGAGTAGTCATTAGGGAGTCTACCTTCTCGTCAATGACTGACTCGATGCTGCAGTAGTGTGTCTGGTTCTTTGACCTGAGATGCATCGGCAGTTCACCTTGAGGGTGTTATAGTTTGACTACACCATTACTCGGTCTCCTAGCCATATGGAACCCTGAGGTGTATGTTGGCTATAGCATGTTCATTGTAGGAACTGGATTGCATCAAGATGGAATCTATCTACCTCGGTGGTAGAGGAGTAGCCCTATGATGATCATGAGAATCAAGTTCAGAAATCCATGGCCATGGTAGAGTGAAATAATAGAAAGAGTTTCTATTTAGATTTTCACATTGGACTCGAATCGAATGATTACATCATATGACAGAGACTAGGGTTTGACGAGTTCACCTTAACCCTAATCTGATCGGGGCTCAAGATAGAAGAACTGAATCACACAGGTAGCTGCACCAAGAGGTTCGCATTCAGCTCTGATGGGTTGCCACCATATACTGCTAGGTGTCACTGGTGGATTTTGGGAGCAATTAGAATGATTTAGATGATCGATCATTCTAGCTGTTCGAATCAGAAGAGTTCTGATCCATCGAAAGGAGTTTCGATGATGTCTATGATAGAGATCATGACATATCCCATTACCATATAGAACTGAACCTAACTGGGTCACACAAACAAGGGTTTGAATCTGGTGATCATCAATTGAACTGATCTAGTTCAATTGATCTGAATGAGATTCAATTAGGTTCAAGGAAATCGTGCTAGCACTCGATTGAACCTAACGTTCTTCTTTTACTATCATAAATAAGTTGTCCTGACTGAGCCAAAGGAGTTTGTGCTCAATCAGAGGCCTTCATATGGTCTGACTGGAGGTTGTCCAAGTCAGAATAGGTTGTCTTATTTGTAAGACATTACCTGCCATTTTTGGTCACCTGCCATTTCTTGTTCTTTGACTTTGGTCAAAAGTCTACCTTTGACTGGTCAAACATTGACCATTGACCCTTTGACTTTTGACCACATGTCATGCACCTATTGGAGAGCTGGTGGGGGCCTGTCCCCCTGCCAGAACCTGGCAAGGAGAAGGGCGCACGCCAAGGGTGGCGTGAGCCCAAGTAGGAGGCGCCTAGGAGTCCTTGTTGGACAAGGACTCCATCTCCTTTTTGGATTCCAATTAGAGTTCTTCTAAGAACCAACTTTGACTGGTCTTAGGTGCCCTCTAAGGAGGAATCCAGGGGTCTCTATTCCCACCAATCAGATTTAGATCTGATTTCACAAAGGGTTGTGATTGGTTGAGAGGAAGAGGAGTTGGATCACAAGAGGTCTATAAATAAGACCCTGTGCCCAACCCTAATAAAAATGCAATTCAATTGAGAAACCCCACGCCACAAGGCTGCCTCTCCCCTCCTCCTCCACGCCATAGCTTCTTCTCCCCTTGCTCTCCACGTCCAAAAGGTGTTTTGGACTTTGGTTGGTGCGATTCAGATCAAGGAAAGGCGATCAAAAGCAAGAAGGCTGCGCTGCTGCAAAAGGACGACTGCAGATCTTCAAAAGAGTTTTGAAGATCCTCCAGATCAGATCCAGATCTAATTTTTGGAGGTGTGATAGAGAAGAAGAGGATCTCCAGATCCAACCTGAGTGGATATCGGTAGAGGTCAGGCGCTTGCGTGGCTAGATCCAGAACCTTCCGCTGCAATCAGGATCATCTACAGGGTAATAGGATTACCCAAATCAGGTAAATTAAATTTGATTTAATTTATCTTATTTTATTTTATTTATTAAAATAATAAGAATCAGATCTAAAACATATCAAGATCTGATTGAGATCAAGAGAAAATTTTTGAAATATATCTCTTGATCTAATCAGATCTGGACGAACCTGGACCGGGAAATCAGGATTTCCCTTCAACTGGTATCAGAGCCATGGTTCTAAATTATTTAGATCTGATTTTAATTTTATTTTAATTAGAAAATAAAGTGATTTCAGATGTCACATGAGATGTGATCAGATCTGAAATCAAAAAAAATTAAAATTAAATGATTTGGATCTAAGAACATGAAGATATGCATGACTAGTTCTAGAATAGAATAGTTCTATAGAATAGTTTTGCATGTCTTTGATTTAATCTGATTAAATCATATTTTAGATCTTCTTATTTACTATTTTCTGATATTATAAGTGTTATAATAACATCTGATAAACAGCAAATAAAAATTATTTAATTTTAAATATCATATGAGATATGATAGATGCATGACTAGACTAGTTGTAGAATAGTTCTACATAATTATCTAGATTAGAATTTATTTTGATTAGATCAATTTAAATCTAATTTTTTTAGATTATTATGAGATAATTTAGATCTGAAAACATGCATGATTATGATACATGAGATGTATGCAAAATATGCCTTGATTAGATCTAAATTTGTATATGAGATATATGATATAGATCTATAACTGTTTTGTAGATTGACATGTTCCTGATTAAGGCGTTCCTCTTGGCCGTCCGGTCATAAGAACGAAGAAGGGTTTAAAGGTCCTCTCTTTCCATTCGATGGGGTGTTCTTATGACGTGTAGGGGTGCTGCGTGTTCGTCCTTAATCAGAAATCCAAAACTTACTTTCTGCAAAATCCTAGATCCTGAAACCCTAGGATTTATTATGCATATTTTGTTTATGAACCCAACTTAATTAAGAATTAAGTTTATGGAATATCAATTAGGTCTAAAAT
>QRFJ01001585.1:258910-349295 GCA_006176705.1 Cocos nucifera
TCAAGGCTAAGACTGGTGGCAAAAAGGTTATAGTCAACGCGAAGGCATTGACTATCAGGATACCTTTTCCCGGTAGCTATGCTAAAATCCATCCGCACATTGCTTGCTGTTGCAGCCTATTTCGATTGAAAATATTGCAAATGGACGTTGAAAACGGCATTCTCTAATGGATATCTTGAGGAAGATATCTATATGGAACAGCCGCTAGGTTTCACATCCAGTGATACTGATCACAAGGTTTGCAAGCTGCAAAGGTCCATATATGGACTTAAGCAAGCATCTCGGAGCTGGAACACTCGTTTCAATGATGTGATCAAAAAGTTTGGTTTCATCAAAAACGAAGAGGGAACCATGTTTTTCAAAAAGGGTCAGTGGGAGCGCTGTTGTCTTCCTCGTATTGTACGTGGATGACATCCTCCTTATTGGGAATGATATTCCATGTTGACATCAGTCAAGATGTGGTTGTCCAAGGAATTCTCCATGAAAGACCTAGGTAAGCATCCTTTATTCTAGGAATTAAGGTCTATAGGGATAGACCGAATAGGATGCTAGGACTTTCATAGAAGATGTACATAGAGGAAATGTACTAAAGAGGTTTAGTATGGAAAACTCTAAGAGGGGATTAATACCCTTCAGACATGGTATTCATCTTTCCAAGAAGATGTGCCCCAGCACACCTGAGAAAATAGAATGCATGAGCAAGATCCCTTATGCTTCTGCAATAGGGAGCCTCATGTATGCCATGCTATGTACACGACCTGATATAGCCCATGCTGTGAGTGTCACAAGCAGATATCAGTCAAATCCAGGTGAAGAACACTGGACTTCTATGAAATGTATCCTTAAGTACTTGAGAAGAACTAAGGATATGATGTTGGTCTTTGGTAACGGAGAACTCCTAAGTTCAAGGATACACAGACTCGGACTTCATGTCTGATATAGATGATCGAAAGTCGACATCTGAAAGTCTGTTTGTGCAATGGTGGAGCTGTCAGCTGGAAGAGTTCCAAGCAAACTGTGATAGCAGATTCCACCATGGAAGCAGAATATATAGCTGCATCAGAGGCTGCAAAAGAAAGCATTCTGGTATAAGAAGTTTGCTGCAGAAATTGGAGTAATGCCATCAGATGCCATTCCTCTTTACTGCGACAACAATGGCGCCATAGCCCTTGCTAAGGAGCCGAGGTCTCACCAGAAGTCCAAGCACATTGAGCGGCGATATCATCTCATCCGCGATTACCTTGAGAAAGGTTACGTTGAGGTCAAGAGAGTCAACTCCGCAGATAATGTGGCAGACCCACTTACAAAGCCGTTGGGCCAGCAGAAGATCGAAGCCCACCTTGAGAAGATGGGACTTAGACTTGTAGCCAATTGGCTTTAGGACAAGTGGGAGATTGTTAGATATATGTGCCCTAGAAGCCAGAATTGGCTGACACTTGTAATACACTTCTAGGGGCAAAATTATAATTTTGACTATTAATTAATGAAAATGGGTTATTTTCTATCACACATGTGTATTTAGTGTCTGTGATACATCCTTTGAGTTAATGGTAATGATAATTCATATTTTCAAGAGTTGAAAATTTAAGACATGAATAATCATTATTAACTCATAAAATGCTCCCGACCATAGGATCATCACGAGGATGGTGATTGATCCAAAAGGTTGGTGTACGAATCGCTTCTCTTTTAGTAGATGAGTCTTGAGTCTACGGTGTGGAGACACCGGAGTGAGAGTACAGGTACTCGTTAGAGAACGAGGGCACTGAGCGTGACCACCTCGAGTAGTCATTAGGAAGTCTACCTTCTCGTCAATGACTGACTCGATGCTGCAGTAGGTGTGTCTGGTTCTTTGACCTGAGATGCATCGGTAGTTCACCTTGAGGGTGTTATAGTTTGACTACACCATTACTCGGTCTCCTAGCCATTCGAAATCCTGAGGTGTATGTTGGCTATAGCATGTTCATTGTAGAAACTGGATTGCATCAAGATGGAATCTATCTACCTCGGTGGTAGAGGAGCAGCCCTATGATGATCATGAGAATCAAGTCCAGAAGTCCATGGCCATGGCAGAGTGAAAATAATAGAAAGAGTTTCTATTTAGATTTTCACATTGGACTTGAATCGAATGATTACATCATATGACAGAGACTAGGGTTTGACGAGTTCACCTTAACCCTAATCTGATCGGGGCTCAAGATAGAAGAACTTAATCACACAGGTAGCTGCACCAAGAGGTTCGCATTCAGCTCTGATGGGTTGCCACCATATACTGCTAGGTGTCACTGGTGGATTTTGGAAGCAATTAGAATGATTTAGATGATCGATCATTCTAGCTGTTCGAATCAGAAGAGTTCTTGATCCATCGAAAGGAGTTTCGATGATGTCGATGATAGAGATCATGACATATCCCATTACCATATAGAACTGAACCTAACTGGATCACACAAACAAGGGTTTGAATCTGGTGATCATCAATTGAACTGATCTAGTTCAATTGATCTGAATGAGATTCAATTAGGTTCAAGGAAATCGTGCTAGCACTCGATTGAACCTAACGTTCTTCTTTTACTATCACAAATAAGTTGTCCTGACTGAGCCAAAGGAGTTTGTGCTCAATTCAGAGGCCTTCATATGGTCTGACTGGAGGTTGTCCAAGTCAGAAAAGGTTGTCTTATTTTGTAAGACATTACCTGCCATTTTTGGTCACCTGCCATTTCTTGTTCTTTGACTTTGGTCAAAAGTCTACCTTTGACTGGTCAAACGTTGACCATTGACACTTTGACTTTGACCACATGTCATGCACCTATTGGAAGAGCTGGTGGGGGCCTGTCCCCCTGCCAGAACCTGGCAAGGAGAAGGGCGCACGCCAAGGGTGGCGTGTGCCCAAGTAGGAGGCGCCTAGGAGTCCTTGTTGGACAAGGGACTCCATCTCCTTTTTGGATTCCAATTAGAGTTCTTCCTAAGAACCAACTTTGACTGGTCTTAGGTGCCCTCTAAGGAGGAATCCAGGGGTCTCTATTCCCACCAATCAGATTTAGATCTGATTTCACAAAGGGTTGTGATTGGTTGGGAGGAAGAGGAGTTGGATCATGCATAGAGGTCTATAAATAAGACCCTGCGCCCAACCCTAATAAGGAGTAATGCTGAATTCAATTGAAAATCCCATGCCCCAAGGCTGCCTCTCCCCTCCTCCTCCATGCCAAGTAGCTTCTTCTCCCCTTGCCTCTCCACGTCCAAAGGTGTTTTGGGACTTTGGTTGGTGCGATCCAGATCAAGGAAAGGCGATCAAAAGCAAGAAGGCTGCGCTGCTGCAAAAGGACGAACTGCAGATCTTCAAAAGAGTTTTGAAGATCCTTCCAGATTCAGATTCCAGATCTGATTTTTGGAGGTGTGATAGAGAAGAAGAGGATCTCCAGATCCAACCCGAGTGGATACCGGTAGAGGCCAGGCGCTTGCGTGGCTAGATCCAGAACCTTCCGCTGCAATCAGGATCATCTACAGGGTAATAGGATTACCCAAATCAGGTAAATTAAATTTGATTTAATTTATCTTATTTTATTTTATTTATTAAAATAATAAGAATCAGATCTGAAATATATCAAGATCTGATTGAGATCAAGAGAAAATTTTTGAATTATATCTTTTGATCTAATCAGATCTGGACGAATCTGGACCGAAAAATCAGAATTTTCCTTCACTTGGTGCCCCTCCTCACCCCAAACTTCACTCCACTGTCATCGGTGATGATCCCTTTGTTGGTGCTATGAAGACCAAGGGTTGTGGGTTCTTGGAGGAGGCCACCATTGTTGAGCACAATAGCCACTTCACTAGCTGGGACTTTGAGTTGCTCAACTCTGACAGCAGCTGCCATTGTTGACAAAATAGCCCTTGTGCTTTTCTTCCAAATGATTTCTAGGGTTTTCTAAGCAGAATTGTTCTATGGTTTCTTAATCTTCTTGCGGTGACTGGATGCTTGAATCTTTCTTTCTGGATTTGGCACCTTTTGTCACACCCCAACACAAAAGTACATGCTGAGGGATGTTGCAACCCACTATACACATGTAGGGCTAGGCCCCACAAGTATACAAGGTGACAACTTGTCAAACAAAATAAGTATAATCAAACTAACAAAACACAATAACATAGGCAGGATGACCATTTACAGAACTCGGAAAGTTTTCCAAACTTGAGTTGGACACATGCCAATCTGGAAACTACAACTAACAAAGCCATAAGTATGCATTAGAAAACAATTTAAAATCTTTAAGATTCCAAAATTTCTTTAAAACCACAAGTTTGGGTCCAACTAAATTCAGGATCTGAGTCTATGCTCACATGCCGATCACAATCCATCATCATCTCGTAAACTCAGGAATTGAGAAAGAGAAAGAAGGATGAGCTGAAAAGCCTAGTGAATAACCAACAACTCTAACGGAAGGAATCAAGTGAGTATAGTAAAATGAACTTTGAACAATTTATGGATGCCTGGTACAAAATAACTTATTTACCAATATAGGATTTCCATAATCTAAATTATACTTTTAATTCGAAAGAGCTGTACATAGATCATTTTTTCAAACCAGTATTCTTTTTATGATTCCAAAGAGAATTTTTATAAGCTAGTACCAAAACCAAAGTTTCTTATGCAAGGTTTTCATAAGCAATTTGTGATTATTTTTTTGAAATAGATTATCAAACAAGACAGAAGTGTGCCATTAACAAAGTTAAGATTTTCATAATCGATTTTTCATATGTAATTATCTTCAGATATGAATATACAAACTATTTTCCAAACCCAATATTTCACATGCAATTCCAAAGGACAATTTTATACGTCAGATTCCAAAACCACGATATCACTTGTATATACATTTCTAATAGCGTGCTACTTTTCCAAAGCTAAACCATTTTCTAATATTTTGCAGGTAATTCTTACAGGAAATTTACAAACTACTTTTGAAAGCCGATATTTTAATAACTCACCTGTCTATAAGACTATGGCCATATTATCTATATGGCAGGATCTGAAGTGCCGCATTTAACCCTTGTGAAGTAGGTCCAAAGTACCACATTTAATGCCTGCAGAGTAGGTCAAAAGTACCACTTAACTCCTATGGAGTAGGTCCAAAGTACTATATTTAATCCCTGTAGAGTAGGTCCAAATTAATCATGTTTTGAAATGATTAAATACTAAAGTATGATCTCCATTGGCAGGGTCAAAATGTATCCAAACTGATGGTCTAAAGCAAGTACACAAAATCCAATTATTTTTTGAATATCATTTCATCTGATTTTCAAATTATAGAGATAGATCAAATAGTTCAGCAAAATCCTTAACTGTACATGACTAACAAAGCATTTTGAATATTTGACATATGCACATGGTTTCCAAAGAGGCATTTCAAACAGTTCCAGAATATAGGATTCAAGTGTTCATGCAGGGGTTCTGGTGATTCAAATAATTCTTGCAAACATGACAATAATTCATAATTATAAGTACACATAAATTTCAAAGATATTTAAGAATTTCAATATATAAATATATAATTGAGAGATATATAATTAAAATGCTCTTGTTAGGTTGAGGTTACTTACCTTCTCATGCTAACAAAACTTCGAGCAATTTTTTTCAAACACCCCAAAATCAACCTAAAATAAGGTAGTAGAGAATTAAATGCTTGCTTTCTGCCAATCCATCCTTTCATGCATGATTAATTCTGGAATTGAATTCCCAATTTTATATCACCACTAGCAAATCCTATTAAAATTTTTGTTTCTCCCTAAGGGAAAATTGTGAAATCATCAAATTTTATAGTTAATAAGTATGCTCATCCCACTTATAAAATGCAAAATTTTAGAAGCTATTTTTATATCTAAGCAGTGCTATAACTAACCCAAAATCAAGGCTTCATTCTCTGCCCTGCTCTATGGACAGCTGCAATAATCTAACAATTCCCATATATTCCTTCTGAATTAAGACTTGAAATTTTCAGATTCAAAGCAAAACATTATTACTACAATATTACCAAAATGGCACCACAATACTAGGTATAAGTAGGGTTCTAATCAAATTAAATGTTAGCATTCTGTTCTGCCCTTTCCTGCACATCAGGCCACTTCAAAGATTTAAGTGACTAAGAAAATGTCCTGTAAAACATCTAAAATTTTGCAGTTTTAATGGTATCCATGAGTTAGCAATTTCCAATTAAATTTCAGATTAAACTACTCACTCAAGTTCTAGTTATAATTTTGGGATTGGAATAGGGCAGAACCTGTCTGTCTTGAGATCACCATTAAAAAAGCTTTACCCTCTCCTAATCCATTACCACCCAAAGTCTCTAAAATTTTGGAAATTAAATCTTACCCTAAACCTTTCAATATTTAGTCCTATAACATCAATAATCTGATTTAAAGAAAAGAATGGGGTCTTACCTTGATGATGGCTTCAATTGCCTGGCGATCTAATTGGATCTGACCTGAGCTAATCTGATGCCTTAGTGAGGCAGCAGTGAAGGAGAAGGGGAAGTACTCAAGGACAACAATGGCAATGATGGAAGGGTGGAGGGGGGAGAGATGAGAGAGTGATAGCAAGAGAAGAGAGTGTGAGAGAGGGAGAGAGGAGGTGGAGAGGGGCGGAGTGGTGTGAAGAAAATATGGACATGGCCCCTATTCTGATTCAAGAGGGCACCACCTCTAATTGACACAGTTCATGTAGACTGGGCTGTGGACCCTGTCCATTCCACCTTTTTGTTAGAATAATTAAGGTTTTAGGTTTCTCAATCCCTCATCTCTCTCCCCTCTCCCTCCCTCCCCATTCTGTAGCCCTCCCCTTCCTCCTGCAATCCTTCCTCTCCACCTTCATCTCCTCCTCCTCCTTAACTCCCCACTACTCCCTCCCCATTCCCTAGCCCTTCCCTCCCTCCTGCAATCCTTTGTTTCCACCTCCTTAACCCTCTTCTTTCCACCTCCTTCTCATTTGGTTTTGCTTTTGTTTTCTTCCTCACTCTGAGCTTTACCAAGAAAATTATGCAGTTGTCATGTTTTGGTAATATCAATTGTATATTGTTACTTTTTTCTGAATTTGGTGTTAATCTGTGATCTTTCATTCAAGTTCCAGTCATGTAATCATCTCATTTACAAGCAAAACAACAAAACATAACAATGGTTGCATGAAGTAACCTGAGATTTCTTTACTTGTGTTTTGAACTCAGACAGGCCATGGTTGGGATGTCAAGAGTGTTGATTGGCACCCAACAAAATCATTACTTGTTTCAGGTGTGTTATCTTTGTTCAGTTTGAAATGGTTTCCTCGTCTTCCAAGGCTGTGCATATTATTTATTTCTCCTTCCTTGCATGTATGTTACAACAGGTGGCAAAGACAATCTTGTGAAACTATGGGATGCAAAAACAGGAAGAGAGCTCTGTTCATTGTTAGTGCAGTTCCATCATTGTTTTGCAAAAACTATGTATGCCTTCTAGTTAACAACACATTCGATTTGCAGTCATGGTCACAAAAACACTGTACTTTGTGTCAAATGGAATCAAAATGGTAATTGGGTGCTGACTGCTTCTAAGGATCAGATAATTAAGGTGCATCTTTCTCACCTTCTTTTTTTGTTGATTCTATCATTGCAACATTGTGGGCCTTTACCATGAAATATGAACACATATATGAAATATGAAACTGGCACATATGAATAGGCTGACAATTTTTCTTTTTAAAGATACAAATACAGTGGGGATGTGACAAGACATGATGGATTTCTTTATGTAAATATTTCTATTATATCCAACGAACAGACTTATCTTTAGTTTATTGATGGCTCTGTGATCGTGATTTATGATAATCAGGCAGGAATCATTGATTCATTTGTCAAAAAGATGTTTTCCTTTGCATGAAAAGGTTCGAGACTTAAACAAAATATGTAAGGAGTTTAAGATGCAAGAAGAGTTAAGCAAATGGCATCCATAAATCATAATGACTTATTACATCATATTTACTCCATCATTCAAATATCGTTTCTAATATATAGACCATCATCCATATAACAGCATCAGCATTATGGATTTAGAATTTAGCCATTCATATGTTTATCGTTAAATTGTCTTCACTGGAAAAAAAAAAGAACCCCTATACACCTTAATGCCAATGAATCAATTTACACACAAGTGCAAGAAAGTCAAAAACTGAGCATTAATTCATTCACTATTTCATGTTAGGAAACAAGGCAGTGTACTTTGTTTCTTATAGAGAATAACTGCATACAAGAGGCATTCCATAAATAAGATATGATGAGTTGACAAATGTGTGCGCGCGCGCCTATATATATATATTAGAATGCATTTTTATGAGGTAAAAGTGTTGGCACATTCTTTATAAGGGTGTGGTGGCAATGGTCTTGAAATGAAGCGGGGGGGGGGGGGGTTTGATCTATGAGATCATATTATTCATATGTGGCCTGCGTTGCCTTGCAAAGATACGTGCAACCAGAAAACTGGAACATTATGGTTATCCAAGTACCCTGTTGGCCTAAGCAGCCTGGGTGGGTATGTGGCTTGGGTAGACAATGCAAGTTGAGCACTTTTGCCATACCCGATCTTCTCTTCCTTTGCCCCTCCTACCCTGCTTCTTCTCTTCCATCTCATCCTTTGCCTTCTCCTCCCACTATGCTATCACCATCTATTTGTCTGTGTCCCTTTCCACCCTTTCAACCCAAATGCACTTGTTGCCTACGTGTTATGCAATAATATACCCTGGCTGCTCCCTGCCATATTTTTAGAACCATAGTCAGGGCAGAAGAACATGATGTGATGCTTATTCAACATGTTAAGAGTGTGTATTATTTGATTTAGCATTTCATTCTCAATAGAAATTCCATCATCAGTGCTCAAATTGACTTTTAGTTGCAGTTACAGTGTCTTGAAGCTCCTATCTCTTTTCTTTTTTTTTTGACAGGAAATTAGGTTCAAGGAAAGCATATCTTGTACTTGGTCTTCTTAGTCTCCTAATTAATTATAAAGTTTTGTTTATTGGTTTCAGCTTTATGATATTAGATCCATGAAAGAGATTGCATCATTTCGTGGACATAGCAAGGATGTGACTGGTTAGTGAATGGTTAACTTTTTCCTCTAATATCTTTTTTGTTATTTTGATGGTTATAATTTCATAGTTCTAGCCTTCCACATGCACGGATAGAATCACAGACTTGTTTGCAAACATGTTTTGATTTGGATTTCGAAATTCACATTGGTGGTGTGACATATGTGACAGTTATGCAATATTTTACTCCAATACAGCTTTTCTTTATTGTCTATAAAACAAATAAAATAACTTTTATAACGACTTGTTCCGGTGGTAATATATCATCATTGAACTGCAAAACATAACCACAAATTTAAGCTTGCTGGTACATGGAATGTTATATTACTAGAAATTAGTTTTGCTGAATTTGGTTTTGGCCCTTTTGGGTTTATAAACCAATCTGTGCTATGAAGTATTGATTTTTCATTCTTTTGATCCTGAAGGCTAAGATTAGGTAGCACCTCATTTTTTTATGTGTGGTTTTAATCTTTTCTGGTCATTAATGGATTTAAACATAATGTATCTTAATATGCATGAAACATATTGTTCACTATGAATCATGAAGTAATGATATAATTTGATGCTGTAGTTTTTTGTTTTTAAAGATCAGTGAGGCTTGAAAGTGTGTTATGTTTTCTTTTATGTTGATGATATAGTAGCTTACACATACTGTTTGGAATTTTATTCTGCTAGCTCTGGCTTGGCACCCATTTCACGAAGAATACTTCGTTAGTGTGAGTTTTGATGGGTCCATCTTTCATTGGCTTGTTGGGTAAGCAATCCTCAATAGCCCATCCTTAATGAGATCCTTCTTCTTTGCTTCTTATGCATTTGGTCAGGCCTGTACTTGTCCAGCTTATATAACAAGTGATTTTTGCATGGTTCATTGCAGGCAAAAGCTCTTCTTAGATATACGACATTCCGCAATTCTTTAGTTCTTGCTATTCACCTGCTCTTGATTTGTATTATATGTTGCAATTCTTGATTAGCTATTGGTATCTCTGTCTAGTCTAGATGTTGCATTCTGTTGGCTCTTGTTTCCACTAATGATTGTTGCTGTGCAGGCATGAAACTCAGATTGAAATACCTGGTGCACATGATAACAGTGTTTGGGATCTAGCTTGGCATCCCATGGGCTATTTACTTTGCAGGTATTCTTATTAATTTGATTGGCTTAGCTGCTGCGTATCAACTTTTCAGTTTAA
This sequence comes from Cocos nucifera, assembly GCA_006176705.1. NCBI lineage: Eukaryota > Viridiplantae > Streptophyta > Magnoliopsida > Arecales > Arecaceae > Cocos > Cocos nucifera. Next base: position 269,201 of record QRFJ01001585.1, read on the forward strand.
TTTTTGCCTTTGAGATGCCTGCTCATGTTATTATTATCCATAATTATTGATTACTCCTGTAATAAATAGCATGCATTTGCATGTTGAACCATGTGTGTTCATTATCATGCATTTTGTATACTTTATACCTTCCATCTATTCTCTGGTGTTTACATAGTTTTCCCCTGCAGTTTTGCTTTTATTAATAATTATTACAGTATTTTGTTTTTTTTTACGAAGCAGTTGTTGCATGTGAATAAAATGTGTAACTGTTGTGCTTAAACATTTCATTGTTATGGTGGGATTTGTTGGCCCTTTTTCTTGTTACTGGTTCCTTGTTGATGGTATGGTATGGATGTAATTAACATACGTCAAAATCCCTTAATTTCACCAGCCATGATCTATGTAGCACTAGGTGTATTGACATCCTTTTTTTGCTAGCTATATCTTCTTTCCTTTATTTTAAAATGACTATCCTCATTTGAGCTTATAACTACTGTCGGTTGCATATAGTTGACCTTCTTACAAGTATATATATTTATTTTCTAGATATCATCCCATATTATTTCTTCTTTCTGTTCAAACATTATTGTTATATCTTCACCAAAATTGATCTTCTTCCAGGAAAAATGCTTTTGCTTGTTATCAGAAAAATACTTTTGCTATATGCATGCAAAAAATAAAGTTGATGTTTTCTTATGCTAAACTGTTTCCTTGTGTATCTTTGGTCTGATTTGTAAAATATATCGTTCGTAGCTTTTAATAGCTATATAAATGTTTCCATCTGCATTATGGTTTATCTGGTGCTGATTATGAGTGTGCTGCTGCAGTGGTGGCAATGATCACACAACAAAGTTTTGGTGCAGAAACAGGCCTGGAGATACTAGTGGTGATAAATACATTATTGGTCATCAAGGTTACTGTTGTTTACGAGCAGTCTATGTTCCATTCTATTTATGATTTAGCAGCATTTAAAATACTTCTAGCTTCCTTTATAAATTGCACTACCTCTTTTTTTTTTTATGAGCAGCGGCTTATTTTTATGTGGAGATCATTAAAGAAAACTTTGTGTTTGACTTTTTAGGATATGGTGATCAAAATTATCTCCTTGCTGGTCGTATGGCAAGTGGTTTCCCAGTACCAGAGCCCCCGCCAACTCCAGGACCATTTGCTGTTGGGTTGTCACGAAATGAAGGAACTATTCCTGGTATTGGAATTGCAATGCCGCTAACTGTTCCATCTCTGGATGGGTCAGATCAAGAACAGAGGCAGTCTATTCCGGGTATTCTTCCTAGTGGTGCACCTCCTCTTCCACCAGGTCCCCATCCATCTCTTTTGGCATCTGGACAGCAACAAGCTTTTCAGCAAATTCCCCAGCAAGTCCCACCTCAACAGCAGCAACATATGACATTTTCACAGCAAATGGTTTCACTGCCACTTCCTCCACCAAATCTGGCTCAGCTACAGCCTCCTTCACATTTGCCACTTCTTCAGCATCCTCATGGACCTCGCCCTCCACATCTGCAGCTGCCTCCTCTTGGAATATCTCCCACCATTCCCTCTTCAGTGCCAGGTTCCATGCCCCTGCCTTCATCGGTGGCTCCATCCATTCCCACACCTTGCCTAATCCAATGGTACCCATCTATCCGAATGCCCTTATCTAGATGATTGTCTAACTGTTAAACATCTCCAGCTGTTTGTAGTCCTTTATTCATTTGATGTCAGAATTTAATTAAAGTATCTTAATGGGAACTTCAGTGAATCTTGAGCATGCCTCCATTTACTTTTTCCCTTCTTTTTCTTGAATTGTAAGGTTTACATAGTCTTTTTAGTTTTCATCAATTTAAAGCAGCAAGGTGGTAAACATGTATGATTGCCAATTGTAAAACTCAAGTATGATTTTTTAAAAAATTATTTCTAAAGGCTTATCACCTAAAAGCAGGCTCAAAAAAGGAAAGAGATAAAAAAAGATAATGCCTCAAAGTAGTTATTTGGTCTTTCCATTTGCACAACATACAATATTCTGGCCTCATGAGTTTGTCTTGATCAAAACTCTGAAAATGACTTAATTTTGGATTGGTTCCGCATGGAACTACAGCATTTCAGTTTTGGTTTCTGAGTGATAAAACTACAAACCATTGGCCTGTACTCTCCTATTCTCTTTGATATTTGGGCAAGATATTGGCATCTGCTGACCTGTTTTCTTCACCTTTGCTGCTGCGTTACATTTTGGCTGTGTACGTAACGGTCCGAGTGCAACTCCTTGGTGATGCATGAATTCACATCAGTTGTCTTGCCTTGATTATCATATGCACAAAGTTGCTGTCACAAATTTCCTACTTTTCCCATACTCTGAGAGGTCTGACTGGTTATAGAACGTATATACAAGTCTGTGTGATTTATCAATGCAATGATTGGTCCATAGATGGTATGCATGTGATAAAGAGAGTTTATTGCGTATTTTTTTTTGAGAATGAAAAGTAAAACATCATAGTTTTTTCGTGTTCATTATCTTATAAACTTTGTATTTTGACAAAGACTAATTACTGTCATTACTATTTCAGGTGGTGCAAGGTTCAGGAAATCTGATGCTCTCTCCAATGCCCCAAGCACAAATGATGGGCCTTGATCAGATGCACTCAGGGCCTGTTACCACCAGTAATATCCCTCCCATTGGGGGTTTTGCAAATGGGATCACAAATATTCAGGGTGCAACAAATGCAGGTGGACCACAAAATCTTCCACTTGGGGCCATGTTTAACCGGCCACAAGGTGGGCAAATAGGGCCAGTTCCGGGACTAAATGCTTATCAGGTACCAAATGACTTGGTAAATGGAATTTGCCAAAATGAGCGAGTTATTAGTTGTTTCGGCATTGCGTATGATCTGATCTATATCCTATATCCGTCTATTTTTTGAAATGAATCCTCCTTGCTTGGCTAATGCCATTGACTTGATGATTTGCAGCCTGGAATGATAGATGTTCGGGTCCCTGGCATGGCTCCAGGAGGCAACATGGGGCTTCGACCGCCACCGCCACCACCACTGCCTTATGGTTCTGCACCCCAATAGCACCCCCTCTGTGAATACTGTTTAGCTGTCAGCTAGAGGGAATATAAAATAAAATTGTTAGTAACATCTTATCCAGGTTTGTATGTGAACAATTTTTCTCAGGCTTCGGAGTTTTTTGCTATCAAATTTTATTTTTTCATTAACTTCAAGGATCTGTAATGCTATCAAAATTGTCGACAGCTCTCTTCTGGCAACAAACTACAAACATAATGTCTGTCCATTGATACAATGTTAAGAACCATCATTCTTTTCACTAGGTAGGTTTGACATACGTTGTGTGGTTGAAGAGGCTGGAGCTTTACCTCTGTAAGATAACTTACCTTCGCACTTTTAGAGGCTCTGCTTTATGGTTTCAAATTGAAATTCTTCACTGATCACAAAACTGGAGGATTCCACGAGAGTCTCGCCCCCATAATATGATAATTGGAAATGTGTTATGAATTATTTCCATCTCCACAAGCGTACCCACATCATAAACCACGAAGGGGCGGCGGGGGGGGGGGGTTGAAGAGTTTTAGAGATCTAAAATTCTATCAAGTAGATTTTAAATCAAAATCAATATCCAAATTTGATCAAGTCAAATTATATTCCAAATCTATCAGATATTGGAGTGGAGATCTCTTATTGGAACGAGAAATCTTATGCTAATAAATAAAAAAAATAGCATGGGGTGTTTCTTGGCGCATGGGACTATAAATTCTAGTCTAACTAGGATTTTTCTATTTAAATTAGATCAAATTTAATTTAAATTTTATTTAAATTAAAATTAATGTAATCCAATTTAGGATGATCCTAGTTCAACTAAAAATTTAATTAAATTAGATTTAATTAAATATAAATTTAATTTTAATTTTAATTTAATTAAAAATTAGGTGCATTCAAGTCATAGTCTAATAAAATTTTTTTTTATAATTGACTTATCTAATAAATTAATTGAACTTAATTTAATTAAGTTTAAACTAATTCTAATTTAATTTAATTTAATTAGATTTGATCTCAGTCCAATTGCATCCATTCTAATTAAATCTAATTCAATTAGACTTGATCTCAGTCTAATTGCTTAATCAAATTGAGTCAATTAGCAATTCAATTGCCAATCGATCCTCCTACAATATTTGCATTTGATCGATCATTAATCGCATTGATGATTCGATCATTAAATGATTCTCAATCATCGATCAACCATTCAATCAGATAATAATTTTGTGTGGCCTCATAGATTTGAATCTAAGTCAGTAGCACAGGAACCAATTTCTATATCAGTCAGAATGATCATCTAGCAATGATACTCGACATTCGAATAGGTCGAATGTATGCAAAGTAACATTCTTAGAATACCGGTCTATGGTTATCGTATAATTCATTTGTTTGACTAATAATGCTCAGGAAGACTTCGAGTTAGCTGTCAACACTTATACAAGTTATCTATATTGCGTCTCAAAATTTTGCAAATCCTATGGCTTCTCACGAGAATTATCCAAGTCTAGATTTTGCTAAATTGAAATACAGCAAGACATTCGCTCCTGAAATTAATCAGGAGTGGTCAATCTCATCTTAACTCATATACCGACTCTACAAGTACTTAACTATACCCAAAAATTTTTCGATTTTATATTAGAAATATAGGTAGTTTGGCATCAAAGTATAGTAAGTTGCTTGTAAGTCACCGTGGTGATCTCATGTCAGAGGGATACTTATACCCATTGATCTTAGCTGGCTACTCTTGATAGCAGAGTGCTACATTGATCACGTTTAGTGTAGATGTATTCTTACATTTTATCTGTATGCCATACTAGTATCTTCACACCACTTGGTTACGAGGACAACCAATACATATGACACAACGATCTATACTCGATAAGTTATCGTTCTTATTAATAACTTATCATTTGGTCGTGAACAAATTTAAGAATTATCCGATAAATCTTTCTTTATTGATTAAGTATGGTTCTAAGGATTTCATCATAACTTAGAAGTTCATTTAAGGAAGATAGAACTTTTATGATGAATAAGCTAATTATTTAATAATTCATATACTAATTTCAATCATCTATAACTTAGATGATTGGCTTTAGGACACATTTTCTAATAGCTCCTACTTGAACTAAAGTCAATCAGAATAGTATCAAATACCTATCTTCTACTAGAGCTTGTAGAACTCCTTAGTTTCGAGATTTTATCAAATGGATCGGCCAAGTTCTTCTTTTCCATCGATCTTCTAAAGGTTGATGTCATCTTGATCTAAAATCTAAGATGATAGCGATGCAGAGTATGTTGATCCTGTGGTATACCTTCGATTCTTTAGCCTGACCTATGGCTCCAGTGCTACATTAGAACTGAACCATCGATGAAGGATGCCACTTCTAGCTTGCTAATGAATTTTTGTAACCACATAGCCTACATGGTAGTATCAGATAACCCGATGTACTCTACAACACTAATAGAATAGGCTACAGTATTCTGCTTAAAATTTTTTTAGTAGATTGCTCCTCCAATTAGGATAATTCATGATTTGACACTCTCCTACTATCGTCTTTATCTGACTAAAAATTAGAATTAAAATATCTAAAAATTTTAAATCAATTTTTTCATATATGAGTTATTGGATCTTAGTTTTCTCAAATACTTAAGGATTGTCTATACAAACTTCTAGTGGTTCTTACTTGGATCAGGCTGGTATCTGCTCACTATCTTTAGTAAGTATGCCATATCTGATCTTGTATATGGATTGGAATAATCCAAGCATCCTTTTAGATCTATCACTATAGATCTCCATCTCTAGGATGTAGGATGCTTTTTCCAAATCCTATATAGAGAATAAAGATGACAACTAAACCTTTATTTTCTGTAATGCTGGAATATTATTCTCGATTAAGAGAATGTCATCTATAGACAACATAAAGCATAACATTATAGAACCTTTCGTCCACTTACAGATGCAGGATTCTTCTTTGTTCATAATAAAGACATATGTTCAAAACATATGTTCCAACTCTGAGATGATAGCCAAACGGATTTTATAGATCTCTACCTTCTTGTTTGTGCTACTCTGATCCTTTTGAAAATCTATTCACACCCAATGGATTTTATCCCTTCAGGCGAATCATCTAGTATCCACACATTATTGATTTTCATGAATTTTAATTTGGATTTCATGGCTCCAAGCCACTTCTCAGAGTCAGACCTCTACATAGCATCCCTATAGATGATTGGATCCTTGTTGTTCTCATCGAGCTCAATAGGATCTCCATCCTGAATCTAGATACTGAAGTATCTATTTGGTTAGCATGGTTCTCTACCGGATCTCCTTAAAGGTACCTCTTTAATGGACTCTGGATTTGATATAATCAAATCCGATTCTGTAGGTTTACTAGATTGTGTCGGTTCATTCTATCGATCGAACTTCTTCAAGTTCAACATTTTAGGTATCAGTTCCTTCTCTAAGGAACTCTTTTTCAAAAGTAATGCCCTACTACTGAGAACAACTTTTATTTTTTAGCATGGTAGAAATAATAACCCTTAGTTTTCTTGGAATGCCGTATAAACATACACCTATGGGATTGGGGTCTAAGTTTATCTGTGGACAAATATTTGATGTAGGCCAGACTATCCCAAATCTGAAGGTGAGAGAGTCTAGATCTACATCCGGTCCATATCTCATATGAAGTTTTTGCAACAGATTTACTAGAAATATTTTTCAGAGTAAAACAAGTAGCACAAGAACATAACCTTGAAACGGGCAGACAAATAAACCCCATCCTGGATCGAACTATGTCTAACAAAGTTTGATTTCTCCTTTTCGATATATCATTATGCAATGGTATCCCAAGAGGAGTCCACTAAGAGAGAATTCCATTCTCTTTTAGATATATTAAAAACTTACTAGATAAATATTCGCCTCCTCGATCTAATCAAAGAGTTCTAATATCTTTTCTAATTTATTTTTTTATTTCATTACAGCATCGTTTGAACATTTTAAATAATTCTAGCTAGATGCATCCATACCTATAAAGGTCGTCTATAAATATAATGAAACATTGATATCCTTCTCTGGCACTTGAGTTCATAAGTCCATATATATCACTATGTATGAGACTTAGAATTTCACCGGCTCTTTTATCTTTTCCAATAAAAGGTGACTTTGTCATCTTTGCAAGAAGATAAGACTTACAAGTTGGCAATGATTCAAAATCATTAATATCAAGATTTTTTTCTTAAGTTAACTTGTTTATCATGTTCTCATTAATATGACCAAGCCTACAATGCCAAAAGCAAGTATCCTTGACATTATCTAGGATGTTTATTAGATGTATACATTACACTTAATAGGCTGCGATAAAATGTATATGCTAATGTTGTTGTCCATGCATTATTGTAACATCATTTATAATGATATCATAATAATCTTTCTTATTAATAAATGATAACTATCTCTAGTCAAAAGACCAACAGAGATCACATTTATCATAAATGATGGACAATAGTGACAATCACTCAAAATGATAACTTTTGAAAATAAGCTCAATAATTTCTAAAGCTAGAATTGGAACAAAACTTCTATCCCTAATATTCAAAAATTTCTCATCATTTTCAAATATTCCACTTACCTGAAGTCTTTGCAACGAATTGCATAAGATTATCGGTATCCTATACTTAGATAGTAGAATCATAAATAAAGAAATTATAAGATGTTATCATATAACAATCTTGATCAGCAACTCTTTGCTCCTTTCTCTTGTTTAGCCTATTGGGTTCAAAAGAAGCAAGATATTCAAAACAATACCTGTTTCTATGACCCTACTTCTGACAGTAGAAGCACGCTGCCTGATTTGGATTAACCTTGGATATTTTATTTTGATTGGACTTACAAGCCCCAGCATGAACCTCTTCGTGCTGCTAAAGCAAATTCAACTTCCCATTCTGATTATCGAAGTGCATCCCATAAGTACATCACTATCTGATAGTGATCAGAGTAATTCGGATTTAGCCTTATCCTAAAAAAAATATAACAATGACCTAATGTATATGAATTATTTTAAGTCTAAAGACTTGAACTTTAGTTTAAATTTTTTTTTATTATTTTATATAAATTAGTAGCCACTACCTTCAATTCGGAGAATTACTTTAATTCTTTAGTAGGTACTAGAATCCACATAGACTGCATATGGATCCAAGAAAAACTCTGGCTAACTCATATGTACTTATGGATAGGTTCTTAATCAATTATTTTCTTAAATAATTTTTAATAATTTAGTTTTGCCTCAGGCTCCTCTTCAGCAAATATAAGGCATCCCCACTGAAAGTTTCGATTAGATCCAATCATTAATATGATAGAATTCAATACATTAAATGAATGATGATTAGGCCCAAAAAAAGCTTTGGCTAACTTGATCGCCATTTAGAAAATACTATCTAATCATCATATGATGAGTGATAATTCTAATATCTCAATGAACACCAAGCGTAAGGCGCCTTCAATGTCCACCTAGATTATTGGATCCATTATCAAACACCTTAATGAGAGGCTATGACTCATTTATATCTATAATTTTATCATTTAAGGACCTAATAATTTAGAGAATTTAAATTAATTTATGATTTAAGGATAGAGGTTAAACATGGATCAAATTACTCCCATTGACTTCACCAAGTCAAATCCTTCCACTAACTTCTCAAGTCATTGATGAGGATTAGGATCAATTATGGTCTATGGGCACCTAGATCAGTCTCATTGAATTAAAATCAGTTTCACTATTTTTCTATGACATGGATTAGCATGAATCAACGAGCAATCTAATCAAAAGCTGACTAATTACATTGGTCAGGTAAGTAAGATTGGTGGAAGGGTTTGCCAAGGCTTGCCTTAGATACCATCAGAAATGGATAGGTAAACGGGCTGCCAACTAAAGACCACCGGTCAAAAAATACTGAACTTACTTTAAACACCAATCGGTTTATCGATTTTGATTTGGTCCACTTAAAGACTCGGGCTTGATCACTAAGCCATGATCAGGTCCATTTATTGAATATATGAACTTTGATCAACTACAATTATTGAATTGATCAAAGCTAACCCATAACCCTTTAACCCATATTTTATGAAAATGTCTTAGGATCTTCAAATCATAAACCTAGAGCCTAAACATTTACTTAATCCTCAATTAAGTTCAAGGCTTATGGGTTGGGGTTTGGAAACTCAGAACCAATTTTTGATTTCATCATTTGAAACATTTTCAAATTTTGTAAATGATTTACATTGAATCATATTCAATTCATGGTTTCAGATCTGATTTATTTTAATATTTAGATCATATCCTAGAGTTTTGAATCTAGAATTTTGCAGAAAGTAAGTTTGCAATTTAAATTCCACAAGGCATATATGTCATACATATACATTATAGATTCAAAAATCAAAACTATATATCGAGCATATGTATAAAAGGAATTAGATCTAAATATGAAACATATCATATGGATGTTATCTAAATGATCAAAATCAGATCATAAATCAATTAATCTTAAATTTAAAATCTAAAAATAAATCATAAATTATTTTAGATCTCATCTAATATATTTATGATTTAGGTATCTCAGATCAGTACATATTAGGACAATCTCTCCAATGTAAGGGATAAACCTTACAGCATGACAACCTTATAATTAGTATGTGCGATTTGATATTATTTAGATCTAATCTAAATAATCTAACATAAATCTAACATCTATTTATTTTAGATTTAAAATTAAAAAAATAAATTATGAATATACTTAGATCATATTTAACTTATTCATGACTCAAAAATTCAGATCAGCACATACTAGGATAACCTCCATTGTAAGAGATTAACCTTACAATAGGATAACCTTATGATCAGTATGTGCAATCTTTAATTTTTATTTTTAGATTTATTTTAAATCATGCTGATCATGTCATAAAAAAATCTAAAGCTTTGATGCCACTATTGAAAAATTATGTAGGATTTTATGCATATATTTTGAAACTTTTTTAAAATCAGATGCAATGAAAGATATGGATTAAACTATTTAACCTAATTATGCATGTGATCAAATCACTAAACCCTACATCTAGGATCTATGATATATCATGATGCATGATAAATCTAAAAAATAAAATATAGATCGGTATTGATCACATCAATACCTTAAATTTAGAATAGTTCTAGAAATCCTAGATTGCATCTTGGTTAGAAAAGAGATCAGATCTCTTACCTTCACGCAAGTCGAGAACATCATAGTTGATTCCATTATTGTTCTTGTTGCTTGGAGCTGCACAGTATGTCTAGCCTCTATAGATAATCCATACAAGATTGCTACGCAGATCGGAGGTTCGTCGAATGAACATCCGCTCAAAGTGCTAGCTTCTTATAGATTCTTCCTGATGGTCGATCTATAAAAATATCTTTGGATCTCTTGGACTCTCCAGGAAAGGAAGATCAGATGAAGGATTGAGGGAGAAGACCAATCCTTGGATCTCCCAGAAAGATGAAAAGTAAAACTTAGGAAAATCAATAAGAGAAGACCCATCTTCTCTTTCAGAAAATCAACCATTAAAAACCCTAAAATTGATTTCCACACCATGACAAGAGGAGTCATTCTCCTTAATTATTTTTTCATGCTCCATGGTCCTCTTTTTTTCAGATTTTTTTCATAAAAATCTCACAAAAATTTGAGAAGAAAAAAGGCCCTTGAAAGAAAATCTAAAAGAAGACATTCTTCTCTTCTTTTTCTCTCAAGTGAACATCAACACCTCGATGTCCTAAAAGGCTTCCATACCCATTATTTTGGATGCCAACCTCCCACACCCCTCAACCCTCTCTCTTCTGATTTTGCATGAATAATCTCAGGTTTCTCATGCTAATTTTCAATAAAATAGGAGGCACCACAAAAATAAGAAGACTAGGTCAAAAGACCTAGTCAAATAAGGATTCTATGGGGGCGTCCAACCTTTGGATGCCTCCCTATTTTTTAGGTGAACATTTCACACCAAAAAGGAATTGAAAAGGGCATGAAATCATCACAAAAATCTAGCACATAAAAAATAAGAAGGCATGGAGAAAGGGAGGAAGAGTTTTAGAGATCTAAAACTTTATCAAGCAAATTTCAAATCAAAACCAATATCCAAATTTGACCAAGTCAAATTATATTCCAAATCCACTAGATATTAGGGTGTGGAGACCTCTTATTGGCATGAGAAATCTCATGCCAATAATTAAGAAAAGTGGCATGGGGTGTTTCTTCCTTGGCACATGGGACTAGGAGTCCTAGTCCAACTAGAACTCTCCTATTTAAACTAGGTCAAATCTAATTTAAATTCTATTTAAATTAGAATTAATGCAACCCAATTTAGGATGATCCTAGTCCAACTAAAAAATTAATTAAATCAGATTTAATCAAACTTAAATCTAGTTTAAATCTTAACTTTATTAAAAATTAGGTGCATTCAAGTCCTAGTCTAATAAAAAATTATTTTTTTTATAATTGGCTTATTCAATAAATCAATTAGACTTAACTTTGAACTTAATCCAATTAAGTCTAAATTAATTTTAATTAAATCTAATTTAATTAAACTTAATCTTAGTCTAATTATTTAATCAAATTGAGCTAATTAGCAATTCAGTTGCTAATCGATCCTCCTACAATACTTACACTTGATCGATCATCAATCACATTGACGATTTGATCACTGAACGATTTTCAAATATTGATCAATCATTCGATCAGATAACAATCTGTTATGTGTATGATTTCATAGGTTCGAACCTAAGCCAATAGTATATGAACTAATTTCTGTAACAGTCAGAATGATCATCTAGCATTGGTACTCAACATCCGGATAGGTCGAATGTATACAAAGCAACATTTTTAGAACTCTAGCCTATGGTTACCATATAATTTATCCCTTTGATCAATAATGCTCATGAAGACTTTGAGTTAGCTATCAACACTTATATAAGTCATCTATATTATATCTCAAAATTTTATAAATTTCATGACTTCTTATGGGGATTATCTAAGCCTAGATTTTGCTAAATTAAAACACAGCAAGACATTCGCTCTTGAAGTCAATCAAGAGTGGTCAATCTCATATTAACTCACATACCAACTCTATAAGTACTTGACTGTCCCAAAAATCTTTCGATCCTGTATTAGAAATACAGGTAGTTTGACATCAAAATATAGTGAGTTGCTTGCAAGTCACCATGATGATCTTAGATCGGAGGGATACTTATATTCATTGGCTTTAGCTAGCTACTCTTGATAGTAAAGTGCTTGGTTACGTTCAGTATAGATATACTCTTACATTCCAGCTGCATGCCATGTCAGTGTCTCTACACCACTTGGTTATGAGAACAATCAATGCATATGACATACAATGACCTACACTTGATAAGTTATCATCCTTATTAATAACTTATCATTTGATCATGAACAAATTTAAGAACTGTTGGTGCAAAATCTGACTATCGCCGGAGTCGAAGCTAGATTTAGAGAGGACGAGGTCACCGCCGGGACCTACAAAATAAGTCTCATCCGGAGTCTGAGATGGTGGCTCTAGTAAGACCCTCCGACGATCAAGTCAGCTCTTTCAACCAATAGAAATGGAATACGTAGAGAGATTCTAGCAGAGTTTTGAGGAAGAGAAGGAGAGCTTCCGAAAGAAAGTATATCTAGAGGATCTCTTATATGAATGAATCCTGTAACAAACTAATAGTGACAGTCATAACCATCTGGTAGTGGGCCGTTCATGACCACGTAGAGTTTGTTACGGAGGATAGTGTATGTTGTTGCGATGTGTGAGCTCGTCAGGATCCAACGATCGAAGCTCGAATGAAAGAGATTGATGGTTATTTTGGCTATATCGAGGATGAGAGCCGAGGTCCTCTGAAGCTGCTAGATGGAGTTTGGAGGAAGTTTAGCTATCTGGAGGAGTCCGTCTGAAGAAAAAATCTAGGAGGAGTTCGATTGTTGGAGAAGTTCGACTGAAGAAAAAGTTCGGTAGAAGTTTGATTGTTGGAGGAGTCCGGCTGGGGGAGGAGTTTGGCTAAACAAGAAGTTCGGGAGGAGTTCAATTACTAGAGGAGTCCGACTGAAGAAGAAGTTTGGAAGGATCATTGGAGGAGTTCGACTGAAGGAGAAGTTTGGGAGGAGTCCGATTGTTGGAGAAGTCTGGCTGAAGAAGAAGTTTGGAAAGAGTTCAACTATTGAAGGAGTCTAGCTGAAGGAGAAGTTTGGGAGGAGTTCAACTACTGGAGGAGTCTGGCTGAAAAAGAAGTATGAAAGGAGTTCGATTGTTGGAGAAATTTGGCTAAAGGAGAAGTTCGGAAGGAGTTCGACCATTGAAAGAGTCTGACTGAAGGAGAAGTTCAAGAGGAGTTCAACTGTTGGAGGAGTCTGACTGAAAAAAAAATTTGGAAGGAGTCCAACTGCTGGAGGAGGCCCGAGGTTTAACCATGAAGACAACTGTCGGGCGGGATCCTTTCGAGATCAAGCATCCAGTCGAACTTCGACAGGAGCGGGTTTATCTCCAACACTAGTCTCTCTACTCTCGAGTTTGAAGTTTAAAAGAAGGGAGTATTGAGTGTGACTGTCGAAGTCTCTTTTCATTTTCTATGCTTGCTAGGGTGAGGCGTTTCTTGGTGCTTCTGCGTTGGCATCGAAGTTTCATAAATTTGAGGTGATCTGAAGAGATGTCTTTGGAGCTCCACACCAAAACTCTACCCAAGTTATGGCATCATTATGGGCCTGTCCATCGCCCATCTCTACCATGATAGAGGGGGCACACGTCGGCCATAGGTCGATCGAAGGGGGTTTGCAATCATAACTACCTAGAATTCTCAGGGCTATTTAACCCGTTTCCTTCCCCCGAGCTGTTACCTCTTCCAAAATCTTCTTCCTCCTCTTCTTCTGATTTTCTTCTCTCCGTCGCGCAAGAGCTCAGGCTTTTTCTTTCACTTTCCTTGATCCCAAGTGTTCTCTCGTCTGTCTTCTATGGCCTTCATTGTCTTCCTGCCTCTTCCAATTGACTTAGGTCAGCTTCACTATCATTTTTCGAGTCATTCCTGCATTCTCTGCTTTCCGCTCCTTAGGTCTCTTTGTAGAAGTTTTTTGCGCTTCATTTTCTTAACTTTTCGAGCATTTTTTACGATTTTGCTTTGATCCGGATGTCCATCGAGGAATCTTAATCAACCTACTCGAGGAGTTCGGCTCCTCTAGCCTTAGCGAACCTATCTCCCAGGAAGGTCGAGCTTTCTGAGTTGCCCCCTCCTTTCTTTGTACTGACAGTTATTGCCTACCAACTTCGGTCTAATGATCTTTCGTTAGCTAGGATTCAGTTCGGTATTTTCTTCAAATACGAGCTCGAACTTTTCAGACCCAACGATAGGGCCTGCTCTCCATCATCCAGTCGAACTTGCTTGTATTTAGAGGCTCTTCGGACTGGGCTTAGGTTATCCTTACCCCCTTTCGTGGTCAACTTATTTAGATTTCTCAACATCTCCCTTACTGCTATGGCATCGAATTTCTTTAGGTTCATCGTAGGATTTCTTTTCTTATGTACCATGGTAGGCATCTGACCTACCATTTCTTTATTCTGGACCTTCTTTATCTTCAAATGCCATCCGACTGCTAAGGATTAATGGTATGTGTTCCCCCAATTCGGTAGAAAGGGATTACTTAAGGGCACCCCCTCTTCCATCCATGGCTGGAAGGAGAAATTCTTCTTCATCTCAAATCCATCCTTGAGGTTAGGACTACCTCCATGGGGGGAGATAAGAAACTCGATCCACCAAGCTCCAGGACTAGAAAGCGAGGATCGAAGTTCGACCGATACATTGAAGGGATTTAACGTTCCATCAATCTTCGACCTTTTGGACAAGCAGATCCTATTTAACCTTGACCTTAGTCTCCTAAATCTGGTAGGTAGTCTTTTTTTTTTTTTACTCTTGTTAGGATGAGACTTTTCTCCTATTCCTAACGAGACCGTAGGGGCGTATTAGGGCTGGTGTCAGGGCATCTTCCCTTATCTCGTCGTCTAAAGTGAATGAGACCTTCGATTTTGCTCAAGTTAGGATGAGGTTCTTCTCCTATTCCTAATGGGCTGTAGGAGCGCATTAGGACCGTTGTCAGGATCTCTTCCCTTATCTCATCTAAAGCAAACGAGGCTTTCGATTTTGCTCAAGTTAGGATGAGGTTCTTCTCCTATTTCTAATGAGCTGTAGTGGCACATTAGGACCATTGTCAGGATCTCTCTCCTCATCTTATCTAAAATGAATGAGGTCTTCGATTTTGCTCATATTAGGATGAGATTCTTCTTCTATTTCTAACGAATTATAGAGGCACATTAGAACTATTATCAGGATCTCTCCCCTTATCTCATCTAAAATAAATAAGGTCTTTGATTTTGCTCATGTTAGGATGAGGTTCTCCTCTTGTTCCTAATGGACTATAGGAGAATATTAGGGTCATTGTCAGGGCTTCTCCTCTCATCTCATCTAAAATGAATGAGGTCTTTGATTTTGCTCACGTTAGGATGAGATTCTTCTCCTGTTTCTAACGAACTGTAGGAGCACATTAGGACCGTGTCAGAGCCTCTCTCCTCATCTCATCTAAAATGAACGAGGCCTTTGACTTTGCTCATATTAGGAGATGACCCTTTCCCCTCATCTCATCTAAAATGAATGAGGCCTTCGACTTTGCTCACGTTAGGATGAAATTCTTCTCCTATTCTTAATGGACTGTAGGGGCACATTAGGACCGTTGTCAGGGCCTCTCCCCTCATCTCTCTAAAATAAATGAGGTCTTCGATTTTGCTCATGTTAGAACGAGGTTCTCCTCCTATTCCTAACGTGGTCGCATTTATCGTAAGATTAAGTTTGGGGGTAGTCCTCCTTTATTATCGATATACAATAAAAATTAGGATATTGAAGTAGAAAGATTTCATTGCAATCAAATCATCGGTAATATATTCATAGATTTTTTGAATTCCATGGTCGAGGTAGGTCTGCCCCTCCGAGTTCCTCTAAGTAGTATGTCTCGGGTCGGACGACTTTCGTGACCTCATAGGGTCCTTCTCAATTTAGGGCAAGCTTCCCCTGATTCTAAGGCTGAGAGATGGTGGCTTGTCGAAGCACTAAATCCTCCACTCTGAATATTTTACCTCTGACTCTGGAGTTATAGTATCGAGCCATCTTTTGCTTGTAAGCTATCATCCAAACTTGGGCTTTCTCTCTTTTTCTTTCAGTAGATCGAGGTTGGCTCTGAGGTCTTGCTGGTTATGCTGCTCGTTGAAAGCCACTACCTGCACTAATGAAAGCTTAAGTTCGATCGGAATGATTGTCTCTATTCTAAAAACTAAGGCGAACGGTGTTTCTCCAGTCGGCAGTCTTTGGGTAGTGCGGTATGCCCACAGAATATGATAAAGTTCGTCCGTCCAAGCCCCTCTCGCTCTTTCGAGTCTTATCTTGATGCCTTATAATAGGGTCCGATTGATCACTTCAGTTTTCTCATTTGCCTGTAGGTGAGCTATTGATGTAAAATAATGAAAGATATTCAGACCTTCGCAAAACTCGATGAACCTCACCCCGATGAATTATCGGCCATTATCTGTTATGATAGTTTGGGATAGTCTAAATCTGCAGACGATCAACTTTCAGATGAAGTTCTACATCTTGGCTTTGGTAATCTTTGCCAGTGGTTTGGCCTCGATCTATTTAGTGAAATAGTCGATGGCGACTAGGAGAAACTTTCATTACCCAGATGCCATTGGGAAGGGTCCAAGAATATCTATTTTTCACTGCACAAATAGCCAATGAGCACTCAACAGGGCAAGCTTGGTGGCTGGTTGCCTTTGGACATTCACGTTCCTTTGGCAGCGATCACATCTTCTGATGTAATCAACACAATCACCATGCATAGTCGGTCAGTAATACGCTTATCGAAGTAGCTTATGAGATAGAGATCTGGCACCTAGATGGTTTCCACAAATTTTCTCATTCACTTTTCATAGTGCAAAATCGACTTCATAGGATAGGAGGCACCTCAATAATGACAGAAAATACGACCATTTATACAGCTTATTCTCATAAAGAACATACCAGGAGGCTTGGTTTCTCAACTTTCGAGCCTCTTTCGGATCATGAGGAAGAACCCCATCCTTAAGATAAGCGGTCAGTGGGCCAATCCAGCAAGGCTCCTGGCTAACCTGCATGATGGGCTGCGGTTCTTCTGTGCTTGGGCATTTCAATGTCTCATAATAAGCTTCTTTCGGAAGCTCGTTAGGAGCTAGGGTGGCTAGCTTGGAAAGAAGGTCAGCCCTAGCATTTTTCGCTCTTGAGATTTGTCGAATGTTGAAGCTGCCGAAGGTTGGGGTCAAGATCTTTACCTTCTTAAGATATTTTACCATGCTCTCTTCCTGGATTTCATAACTACCGCTGACCTACCCCACAACCAGTTGGGAGTCACTGCAAATTTGAAGTCGATCAGCTCCTGATTCTTTGGCTATCCTGAGTCTGGCTATTAAGGTTTCATATTCTGCCCCATTGTTTATCATCAAAAATTCAAAATGCAGCATGTACTCCACGATGATTCCTTCTGGATTGATTAGGATTAGCTCAGCACCTGCTTCGAAAGTGTTGGAGGAGCCATCGGCATACAGGGCCTAGAAATCTTCAGGAGGGTCCATTCTTTCTTTAGAGGAGCTCAGATGCAACCATGGAATGTTGATTTTATTTTAAAGTTCGACATCGTTTGGGATGGTACATTCAACTATGAAGTCGACCAGTGCTTGAGCCTTGATTGCTGGTCGAGGATGATAATTGATATCGAATTCTATTAATTCAATGACCCATTTTATAATTTTTCTGAAAGCATCCATTTGATGAAGGATCGCTCTGATCGGCTGATCAGTGAGAAGCATTATAGCATGTCCCTAGAAGTAAGGCCGAAGTCTCCTTGCTGCAATCAGAAGAGCATAAGTTAATTTTTTCAACTTTGTATACCTGATCTTGGTATCTCCTAGAATCTTACTTATATAGTAGACTGGTCGCTGCACTTTCGCCTCTTCTTTGATCAGGACTGTCGCTAATACCGTAGGAGAGACTGCGAGGTAGAGAAATAGCTCCTCTTCGGATTTGGATTTGGCTAGTAGGGGAGGCGAGCTGAGGTAGTTCTTGAGCTCATCGAATGCCTTTTGGTATTTCTGAGTCTAGTTAAAATTTTGATTTTCTGAGGATTGGAAAGAAGGGCATGCAGCATTCGGCCGACCTCGAGATAAAATGATTCAAAAATGCCACCTTCTCGATCAGGCATTGAATTTTTTTGATGGACTTTGGAGCGATCATCTCTTGGATAGCTTGAATCTTCTCTGGATTGGTCTCAATCCCCCATCTCGAGACCATGAACTCCAAAAATTTTTTTGAGGCTATCCCAAAGACGCATTTGGTTGGGTTCAGCTTCATCTTGTATTTTCTAAGTGCATCAAAAGCCTCTTCAAGATCGACAACATGATTGATAGATATTTGGCTTTTGACCAGCATGTCATCGACGTAAACCTCCATATTGCGGTCGATTTATTTCTTGAAGATTTTATTGATCAAGCGCTGATAAGTCGCGCCTGTATTCTTAAGCCTGAAGGACATGACCCTGTAATAGTAAAGACCATGGTTAGTAATAAAAGCAGTTTTTTCTTCATCCTCTGATGCTATTCGAATTTGGTTGTAGCTAGAGAAGGCATCCATGAAGGTGAGGAGCTCGTAGCTTGTAGTTACGTCCACCAATTGATCGATTTTGGGCAAAGGATAGCTGTCTTTTGGGCAGATCTTGTTCAACTTCTTAAAGTCGATGCACATCCTCTACTTACTGTGGCCTTTTTGATCAGGACCACGTTAGAGACCCAGGTCGGATAGCTAACTTTTCGAATAAATTTGATGTTGAGAATCTTGTCGACTTCTTCTGCTATTATCTTCTGCCTTTCTGGTGCATGGCTCCGAACTCTTTCTTTCATTGGTTGATGCTTGGGATCAACGATCAGTCGATGTTCCATAATCTCGACATCAATCCCAGGCATATCCATCAGAACCCAAGCATAGACGTTGGCATTCCTCCATAAAAAGATGATGAGCTGCTTCCGAACTTCATCTTCCAGATTGGAGCCAATTTGCACCATATGCTCCGCGTTCCCATCATTTAGGGGGCGGTCATAAGATCTTCTATGGGCTCGCTCCATTCTTCGGTAAGGTCATCGCGGACATCAAGCCCGTCAACTGGGCAGGGGTCAAGTCGAGTGCCATTTTGTAAGGCGATGGAGTAGCAGTGTTGGGCTAATGCTTGATCGCCTCTGATTTCACCTATTCCATTATTTGTTGAAAATTTTATCTTCAAATAATAGATCGACACCACGGCTCGTAGTGCATTCAGACCATGTCGACCGAGGATTGCATTGTAAGCGGAGGGGGCTTTCACCACCAAAAAGTCAACCCACGCCTTAGCCTATTTTGGATATTGCTCTGCAGTCACGGCTAGAGTTATCATTCCCTCTACTGGCATAGCGTCACCAGTGAAGCCGACCAGTAGGAAGCTCATGGATCTCAGGCGATTATCAGATATGGACATTTTAAAGAAAGCATCATAATACAAAATGTTAGTGGAACTTTCATTATCTACCAAAATGCGGCGTACATTATAATCAATAATGTTTAAAGAAATCACAACTGCATCGTTGTGCGGAAATTGGACTCCTCGGGCATCCTCGTTGGTGAAAGTGATGGGCTCCTCAGTCCTTCACCTCTTCTTAGACTGTCAATCCACTAGCCTCCCCATGCTGAAGTTCCCCAGAGATGGTGTTAATGATGCCAATTGGGGGCTGATCTTCTCGCTGCTCCTCGCCCCTTGATGGTTCTGATGGTGGGAGTACTCTTGGTCGATCCTTCCATCCTTCCAACCGACATCGCAAAAATCGATCAAGCCTACCGCGCCTGATGAGCTCCTCGATCTCATCTTGGAGTTGGATGCACTCTTCTATATCATGACCATGATCACGATGGTAGAGGTAGAACTTGCTAGGATTATGCTTATTGAGGTGAGTGCGCATCCTTTCTGATCTCGATAGTTGCTTTCTAGTCTCCATCAGTACTTGAATTTTTGGAGCATTGAGAGGAACGTAGTTGTGAAATCTTCTGAAGAAAGAGCTCCATCGAGCCCTTCTATCCGAGCTTCTTCGCCTCTGGACTCGGGTAGGAGTTCAGGCCCACTTACACTCTAGAGGAGTTTAGGAGCGTGGCCGAGCTCTGCTCAATTTTTCTTCAGTTATGGATACATTCAGTTTGCCCACCTGTCGCTCCTGGATGGCTTCATTATCCCTGGCCTTAATGGCCTCCTCAGCTCGGGCATAACCTTCAGCCCGAGCCAGCATGTCGGTAAAGTCCTTGGGATACTTTTTCTTCAGGGAGAACAACAAATCATTCTTCTAAAGGCTGCCCTTGAGTGCGGCCATTGCAACAGACTGATCCAGATTTCGGACCTCCAATGTAGTAGCATTAAATCGGATGACATAAGTTCGGATAGATTCTTTCTCTTTCTACTTGATATTCATCAAAAAATCCGAACCTTGGTGGGAACATCGACTGCTAACGAAATGAGTCACAAATGAATGGCTCATTTGATCGAAGAAAAAGATGGTACCCGACTTAAAGATCGAATACTAATTTCTGATGGCTCTTTTGAGGGTGGACCGAAAAGTTTGATATATAATGAGATCTGATATACCGTGGAGCAGCATCATTATCCAAAAGATCTTCAGATGGTCGACCGGATCGATAGTCCCATCGTAACTCTCAAACTGAGGAAGCTTGAAGTTCGACGAGATCAGTTCCTGCATAATCTTTTGAGAAAAGGAAGGTTTAGTGCAAATATCGTTACCACAAAAGAAGGGGGCATGATGGAGTTTTTTGATTTGTCGGCTTTTTTCTTAGTCTTTGATCCAAAAGATCTTCATGGTCGTTGATCTTCAGGATCTTTTGATGGAACGGAGGCAAAGCTCCCTCTGGAGTCGAGTCATGGTCCGAGCAAGGGCTCTTTACCCTTTGCTTTCCTTTTTTGGGGGTTGCCGATCGACTGACCCAAGTTGGTTGCCCTCAGAACGGATTCTTTGGCTCTTGAGAAACCTGCTCTGATCGAGATGGCACTAGAGATGGCTGCTGCTGCCGCATGGCCTGCACTGCTTCAGTGAGGTCGTGAGCCTATTGGACTAGCAGATCGAACTGTATCGTGTCCACCATCGCAGGTGGTGGGGCTTGAGACGTAGGAGACAAAATAGGGATGGAAAGATTTGAATAAGATCTGACCGTGTAGGCGGTTGACCGTCGGATTGAAGCCTTTCTGGGGGGCATCCTCGAGAGATTGAGAGGAAAAGTAGAACTCTGGTTGGGATGAAGAGGGATCTCTACCACGTATTCCTTCAAGAACAAGAAAACCTCAATAACTTAAGTCCCTTCCTCTAGCGCCAATCTTGTTGGCATGAAATTTGATCATCATCGAAGTCGAAGCTGGATTTGGAGAGGACGAGATCACTGCTGGGACCTATAAAATAAGTCTCGTCTGGAGTCTGGGTTGGTGGCTCCAGCAAGACCCTCCGATGATCAAGTCAGCTCTTTCGACTAATAGAAGTGGAATACGTAGAGAGATTCTAGCAGAGTTTTGAGAAAGAGAAGGAGAGCTTCTGAAAGAAAGTATATCTGAAGGATCTCTTATATGGATGGAGCCTATAATAAACTAATAGTGACAGCCGTAACCGTCCGATAGTGGACCGTTCAGGGCCAGATGGAGTTTGTTACGAGGGATAGTGTCTGTTGTCATGATGTGCGAGTCCGTCGGGGTCCAACGATCGAAGCTCGGATGGAAGAGATTGATGGTTTTTTTTTATTATATCGAGGATGAGAGCCAAGGTCCTCTAGGGCTGCTGGATGGAGTTCAGAGGGAGTTTAGCTGTTTGGAGAAATCCATCTGAAGAAGAAATCTAGGAGTTCGATTGTTGGAAGAGTCCGACTGAAGAAAAAGTCTGATAGAAGTTCGACTGTTGGAGAAGTTCGATTGGAGGAGTCTGGCTGAAGGAGAAGTTCGAAAGGAGTTCAACTGTTGGAGAGTCTGGCTGAAGGAGAAGTCTGAAAGGAGTTTGACCGTTGAAGGAGTTCGATTGAAGAAAAAGTCTGAAAGAAGTTCAACTGTTGGAGGAGTCTGACTGAAGGAGAAGTTCAGAAGGAGTCCGACTGAAGAAAAAGTTCAAAAGGAGTCCGACTGTTGGAAAAGTTTGACTAAAGAAGAAGTTCGGAAGAAGTTCAACTGTTGGAGGATTCTGACAAAAGAAGAAATTTGGGAGGAGTCTGACTGTTGGAGGAGTCTAACTGAAGAAGAAGTTTGGAAGGAGTTCAACTGCTAGAGGAGTTCGACTGAAGGAGAAGTCTGAAAGAAGTTTGACCATTGAAGGAGTCCGACTGAAGGAGAAGCTCGGAAGGAGTTCAACTGTTGGAGAAGTCTGGCTGAAGGAGAAGTTTGGAAGAAGTTCAACTGTTGGAGGAGTCTGGCTAAAGGAGAAATTCTGAAGGAGTCCAACTGCTGGAGGAGGCCCGAGGTTTAACCAAGGAGGCTGCTGCTGGACGGGATCCTTCCGAGATCAAGCATCCGGCTGAACTTCGATAGGAGCAGATTTATCCCCAACAAGAATTATTTGATAAATCCTTCTTTATCGATTGAGTATGGTTCTAAGGACTTTATCATAATTTAAGAGTTCATTTAAGAAAGATAGAACTTTTATGATGAATAAGCTAATTATTTGATAAGTTATATACTAATTTTAATCATCTACAACTTAGATGATTGACTTTAGAACATATTTCCTAACATAGCACTCCTACAAGGGTACTTCAAGAATACCTCAGTCGGGCTGTAGTCTAAAGAAAATGTTGGTGTAGCCCAGTGAGATGCCATACCTATCTAGCCCTCGAGCGCAAGAATAGTATGTGCTCCACTATCTTTTCCTCTAGCTCACCACATGGGCAAATCGGCTGGATCTCCATACCTCAGCCTCTTAAGATAGATCTCGTTGGAAGCCGACCCCAAGCCACCTTCCAAGGAAAGGGGCACACCCGTGGATGCACCCCTATCCTCCAAATCCACCTCGTGTCCATATGTCTGGAAGGTGTCCTCCAATAATCATGATAAAGATATGCCATCACCGCTTTCAGAAGGCATGAGTGCCTCCAAACCTTGACATCCAGGTTGCTATGGGTCAATACCAGAATAGCCAAAACCCACTCCCTAGCTGCTCTCTAAAAAGATGAGCCACCATCACTGGATCCCATCCCCCACCATCAACACTGAAGAGATCGCTCACTGTTATGGGGTCCATCACCTTTTCACTAATGATCGTTGACCAATAGCTAAATGGAAGGTCATCAATCCACTGACCATGCAAAAGCCATATAGAATGACCATCACCTATCAGCCATCTTGTTTGAGCAATGACCTTCGAAGCACGTGCATAGATCTCCCTCCACACAAAGGATGCACCCCTGCCAGGCCGAATCTCCTCGCCCATGATCCAAGACCCATATTTGGTCCTTATCATTGTACTCCAAAGGCTACCCAGGTCGAGAAGAAATCTAATCACATATTGGACAATTAGAGCCTCCCACCTTGTGATAAGAGACTGAATACCGAGTCCCCCATCTCTCAGCAGCTGACACACCACCTCCAAAGCCAATAAATGCACACCACCCCCACCACCCGATCTCGAGCCCCATAAAAAGCTTTTGAGGAGATGCTCCAATATGCCTACTATAGTTTTAGGCAACACTATATTGGAAAGGAGATAAGCTGGCATGGAGCAGAGAACAAATCTCACTATAGTGACTCTTCATCATAGAGAGGATACAAGCCTGCTATCCCTCCAGTCGCTCTTGAATCACCATCTCCAACCACCACAGTTAGCTCTTCTCAGCATACGATCGATAATGGGAACACCTAAATATTGCAAGGTCCCCCTCTGCTCTCCAATCCTCATGCTCTGTTTGATCACATATCAGATCCGGGTTGGTGTCTTGGGGCTGAATATCACTACAGATTTGGAGAGGTACACTTTCTAACTGAATGCTCCATAGTACTCCTCTAAGATCCTTTTGAACCCAATCACATTACGAGTAGTTGTCTAGCTAACCAGCATGCAATCATCTGCAAAAAGCAGGCGTGAGATCGGCTGGGCTCCCGGGGTTGGCACATAGGGATCAAGCATTGACCCTTGGACCATAGCATGCAAGGCTCATGAAACAACATCGGCACATATAATAAAAAGATAGGAAGACAAAGGACAACCTTATCGCAGTCCAACCATGGAGTGAAAGAAAGCTGAGGGTGACCAATTGATGATGAAGGCATAGGAGGGGCTTTAGATGCACTCCAAAATCCAGCCAATCCAGTGAGAATGGTACCCAAAGATAGTGAGGGCTCCCTCCAAGAAGCACCAGCTCATGCGGTCATAGGCTTGTTCCATATTAAGCTTGATAATCATGAGACTGTGCTAGATGGAGGCATGCCAAACATCATGCATAAGCTCCTGGACAATGAGAACATTATCATATATGCTCTATCGACTAACAAAGATGCCCTGCTCCGAACAAATTAGATGAGGAAAATGAGGCTTCATCCTGATAACCATTAGTTTTGCATAGATCTTGTACAAGGTTGTGCAAAGACTAATAGACTTGAAGTGGCTTGACTCAGAAGCATCCTATCTCTTTGGTTTCAGAGTGATGAAGGTCTGCTTCCACACCTGAAGCATGTGACCAATCCCAAAAAACACATGCACAGCCACCACAACCTCCGATCGGATGATGGGCCAGTACCTCCTCTAAAAGAGAGGGGAAACCATTAGGGTTCGGGGATTTGTCCTCAGCCATGGACCACACTAATTTCTATACCTTCTCCTTAGTCACCTGATGAAGGAGGTCTCTATTTTCTTAAGTTGTAATCAACTATGAGGAGGGGGAAGTGACTAACCCAGTTCGTGCCTAGCTCCATCATCCACCAAGTCGAAAGAATTGCACCACCTCTTGCTTGATCTCATCGTCATCCGTTAGCCACTATCTCTTGGTGTCTTTGATCGCTCGGATCCGATTTCTATGCCTCTGGATAACAGTAGCCTGATGGAAGAATGTTATGTTCCAGTCTACCTCTCTGATCCATTGTACTCTAGATTTCTGTCTCCATAGGATCTCTTGCTCCATGAGAAGAGAGTGATGGGTGGATAGCAAGCCATGGAGGTCTGTGAGCTCTGCCTCTGTAAGGCTCCCATCCCGATCCTCTCGCTCCTAAAACTCTACAATAGAGGCCTCCACCTCCTCAATCTTTCTGACTATGTCTCCCACCTCAACCTTGTTCAACCTCATCAAGCACCGCCTCATCAACTCAAGTCTTCTAGTCACTTGATATTTGGTATCACCACGAAGTTGAAGCCTCCGAACCTCTCTCACTATGTCTCAAGTTCGAGGATAGGAAAGTCAGAACTTCTCAAACCTGAATGGGCTTCGATAAGGGTGGGACATATCGGTGACCAACTGGAGCAGACAATGATCTGAAGCGATCCTCGGTAGATGACGAAGATGATAGCCTGGATATCATTGAATCCAACTGGTCATGACTAGGACCCTATCAATCCTTTCCCAAACTTTAGCCCCCTCTAGCCAATTACTGCATCAGATGAATTTTTGCCCAATAAACCCAAGATCCATAAGACTACAAGACTGAATGAAGGCTTTGAACTCTTTGGAGCCCACATCATTCACAAACAGTCTGCCCCTGCTAGGACCTATGATGTAGTTGAATGCCTCACAACTACCGCAAGAATATTTTAATCAATCAAGGCTATCACCTCTTGTCTTTATAATCAGTACTAGCATATACTCTTGATAAGAGCCAAGTAAAGCCATCCATTTATGTAATAACAATAATGGCTTATTGATTATATTGGTGGAAGACATCTAATGTAGCAACCCCTCTTTTCCAAGTTACAATAATTTCCTTCGAGAGATCCATAGACTCAATAGCATAGAACTCCCATTCCACCAGTAAGCGTTGTCGAACGTGCTCAAGACTAGAGCCCTAGAGTCTGGTCTCCATCAATACACACAAATTGAGGTTATGATTTTTACATTAATCGCCTATAAGTTGAGTGAAAGGATGGTTTCCCGACCTCTTGCACATTCCAGATAATAATCTTCATGGTTTAAAGACGGCTGCCAATGAGGCCTCGGATGAACTAACTAGAACACTCTCGCTTCCCCTCTTTTCCTCCAAAGCCTTCTCAAAAATCTCCTGGTCTCCTACTTTCTAGAGGGCTGAATTGAGTTGGCCCACAGCTTCTTCATAGGCCATAGGCACTTTCATGGCTAGGTTCCTATTATTTTCTCTACTGTGCTCACTCTCTTTTAGCTCTAGCACTGTCGACGAACAAGTTCTCGCTGCCCAGCATGGCAACGCCCCCTAGGTTCCTTCCTCCGACCGCACCTCCCTTCCCGTCTCTATCGTGAGCTTGTAGAAGACCACTTCTAGCTGCTCCTTAGAGCCCCCTATCGCTCCAGACCCACAGGCTCCCAGTCCTGGATAGCTAGCGGTGCCTCCTTCAGTCAAGAGAGGAAGAGAGGGATAGGGGCCTGCCCCTCCCTCGATCAATGATGATTTGCCTACCGATGATGATAGAGGCAGTGCATCAGCATCCTGTTCTAGATTCGTCCCCATTTTCATTGGCCCACCCTGAGCAGATCAAGCCAGGCTTTTGGCTCACTTCAATGAGGCCCCTGCCATCTCTATCATGTAAGGCTCTACTAGGTCAGACCCACCTCTTGGTCCACCTCCATAGAGTTCTGGCCCAGGATCAACTCAGACAGCACTCAAAACCCAGAGACCAACCCGGATGAGTCAACTCGGTCTATCCCCGAGTCATCTCTTGATTTTGCGGTGGAGACCTTGATGAGCTCTCTCGGTGCTAGTTGGGCCTTGACAGAGTAAAGTTGGGTGCTGAAGAGTCCGGATTTGAGCCACTTGCCATTGTCGATTTTGCCAGAACCCTAGGCTGCCGGATGTGGGTTGTCGCCACCCGTGATCCCATCCACGATCAGGAGATGGAGCATTCCTCCTCACCTTCCGCCATTCCTTCCTTGACAACCATGGGAGAGACAGATATTTTCTGGTTGAAGAGAACCGCTCCCCTTTTCCTTCGTCGTCGGCAACACTCGACAATCCTCATCATAGTGGCCCATCCGGCTGCACCGATAGCACACCACTTGCACGTTCTCGTAAATAAACTGCCGCCAGAATATGCCCCTTTGACTCGGATGGAAACCCTTGATTTCAGAGGTTCCAATGCATCCAGTTCAACCCGAATTCCCACAAATCCGGTTTTCTAATGTCGATTAGTGAAGTCGTCAAGGGCCACTAGATGTTTTGCCTCTGACACGATCCCATCAAGATCTCCAGTTCCTAAAACTCCTCGGTAGGCCCGGCAAGCAGATCCATACGATCGTCCTCCACACCATGTTGGCTCCGGGCACGAAGTCAAGGATCCATGGTTCCACCAGCAAGAGTTGGCTGGTGACGAACCACGGCCCCCCCTACAGGATCCTTTCGCATTCCTCCTCCAAATGGAAACGAAGAAGATGATGGTCCTCAGCCAAGCTGAAAGCTTTTGGACCTTGTTCCAGTTTCCCACAGTCTTTAAACTCTTTTGCCATCCATTCCGATGGTACCCAGTGGCCCAAGCTCCAAACGAGGACCAAGATTCCCTCCCATTTCTTCCTAGATTCACCATCATCTCCTTCGGAAATTTAGTACTTTCGTAAAGTACTTTTGTAGCTATTCAACCTCCTCTGGTGTGATCTTGTGCGCCGTCCACCGGGACCACGCAGTGGCCCTTGAAGGGCACGAGCCCACCTCCTCCCTTTTCCTCCTGATTTTTGAGGACGATTGGCCACCCTTGCTTGATCCTTTCTCCTGATCCGCCATCTGCTACCCACTCGGAACGACCCAACAAGTGTTCGAAGAAAAATCCCAGAGACCACACGGATTTTAATAAGACCGCACAATCGCACCTAGGTGGCTCAGCTCATGCATACCGATTAGCCATAAGCAGAGAAGGTAGGCGCCGGTAGGCATCAGTATTGGGCTAAGTGAGCTTTTATTGTCTGCATCGAGGCAATTTGCCCTTGTATTGAGCCATATTGACCTTTCACTAATCCCTTATTGCTCAGCAATTTTATTTGTATTGATTTATTTATTTTTTTGGCCCAAGGCATGTGAAGGTGTATCACCCCATAATCTCTTTGCTGCTGCATGCTTAAAAATTTTCTACTGCGATCACCCTTCCAATATTGAGCTCCCAGCTCTCCCTCTCTATTTTGAGAAGTATATAGAAATGGTAGGCACTGGGAGCGAGTGAACTACCTGGGGAAAAGGGGTACCTGTCGATAGAAGGGAAAGGAAAGGTTTATCCGCTCATAATCCGGGTTATTGTGAAGTAAAAAAAAAATAATGAGATTATCGAAGCCAATATTCTCACATTCACCCAGGATCTTGATGCAGATTACCTCTTGAGATAGTAGCCCTGGAAAAAAATAGACTATGATCCTCTACCTTGCACTGGCAAGATGGCCAAATGACACGGGTGCACACGATCTTAAATATGTGGAAGAGAGCAAATTGTTATTAAAAGAGTTGCAAAGACGAAATAATGTCGAGAAGATCAAGCTTGAAGCATGGGCATGCTTTCTTGGTCTAAATGATATTCATCCGAGAGTAAAAACAATGAGAGAAAAAAACAACTTATCTACACTCAAGATTGGATGAGGATCATGTGATCCTTCTGAATGGACATAATTTCATGCAAAATTTCCAGGATGCTGCGAGTTAAACACCGGGTTTGTGGTTTCACATTACACTGGTTGGGGTTTACCTTGAAGTTCCAAGCTTATTTAAGGAAATATTGGGAGGCTTAAAAATTATATCATCATCATTTGGAAGAAGTGGGCTTCTCAAGGTCAGTTCCGAACATTAAATATTTAATATGTTGAGTTACCCAGTTCCTCACTACAGTTCTAGCACAAGCATCTGTTTCAATCTCGCGACCCCTTGCATTCTCATAGTGGACTCCACAAAGATTATAAATCAAGATCTTGTGAAGTTTGATTGGGTTAGTGGGATGAGCCTCAGATGATGGCAACAAAGAATCATATGTTCCTTCTCCTGGATAGCTAATGTTATCAAGCTGCCGACCCAAAAAGTTGGAAGTGAAACGGTAGGAAACTTGCTTGTAATAAATGGGATGAGTAAATGGGACAGAGTTGAATGTCTTTTCCTGCAACTAGATCTTGAGCATGTGAACTGACATTCTCTTGGACCACTTAGGCTATAATGATGTTACAATTGCAATAGAGCTACAAGAGGCACTTATTGACAAGGGACGGGCAACATGGCACGTGCTAGAAGCAAAAAATTACACTACTTCTAGTTTTCAAACAAAGGGTGAAAAGCCAGGACTACAGAAAGACCCTTAGGCACAAGTCCAAGGAATTCTCTGTCATGTAACTCATCTTGGAAACATTATAAGAAAATCTATGGTTTCGTTCCGAAGAACTTTCCTATAGTCCGTCCAAGATGGCGGCAATTTCTACATATTCAAGCTCATGGTCTTGGGAAAAAATACGCACATCATCCATCAGTTGAAAACCAAAATAACGACTTGGAACATTTTTTTTGTTTTTTTTCCTGCTTCTAGTAGGTGTCTTCTAGTACTTGATATTGAGTGTTTTCTTATAGCTGTTGACTCGCAACATCATCATAGATAACGTCGAAGTTCTTGAGCCCAATACTAAAAGTTTCCAAGAAGAACGGTGGATGCTTAAAGGAAAAAATAGGAAGATTCTCAATTGGAACAATGTGTAACCAAAAACTTGTTTCTTCATCTGCATCAACCGGGTCATGTTACTTCTAATCCTATCAACAGAGGTGGCAAGCTCCTACTTTAAATGTGAGCAATTAATAGTAGTTATTATTCTGAAACAAATATCACTTGCACCGAGAAAGAATATCAACCACCTGTCATCTTCATCTCTTTCTTTAATTCTTTTATTATCACCGTCGCTTAATTTTCTGCAGCATGACTTTCTCAAGTGTTCACCATCTTATGCAATTGATGCCCAAGATGCTTAATTACAGAGTTTTGATGTAATCTGGTGCTCGAGTTATAGTTAGAGAGTTATTATCTTGATGCATAGCAAGGGGAAAGATGACACTTAAATCCTTTTCTCGGTGCAAATTTAGTGTCGTTGAAACAGAATGCAGGGCAAATGACGGAGAAGAAAAAGCTTCACTTCTCATTTTCCTTGTCAACACCAAATTTTTGTTTGTAACCAACCCATATTAGACAGGTTCCATATTGCTGCCAAATTTCCTAGATAACAAATAATTTCATTTTAAAATCACCAACATTCTGTATCTGATAGGTTTGTTTCACGTACCTCATGAAGAACCTCAATCAACTCAGCCTTCTATAAGCCCATACAAACAGTCAAAATGGATACAAACAACTTCCTCCGAAATACTATGTTGACAAGTAATTCTGTTATACAGAGACCGCACAACAAGAGAAAATTGGCTCCAAGTCTGGTTTTTGCACCCAATCTATTAAACTCTTCCTTGCTCCGTCAGTGAACCTTTCTTCGGCAAGAAATGTACAGGGGTAGATGCCTCATATTCTCAACTCCCTCCCTCCATGTGATGATGCCAAGTCACTCCCACCTTTTTTTTTTCTTCAATGAGGAAAAGTCCTCCCACATACTTTAATCCTGATTCCGCATAAGGAAAAAATCAACCACATAAATTTACCAAGCTGTTTCCATTTTTATTCCCACATGAACGAGCAAAATTGTTTTTGAAAACCAATCCTATTCCAGAATTCTGAAATTTTGTTTGATTGAAAATTGTCCAATCGACAACAAGATCTAATGAGACAAAGCTTGCAACAAGGAAAAAAAAAAAACTTACATGTTAAAGTTTTCTTTAATTCACATAATTTAATATATACCTTCTCTTTAATGTAAAAGATGGGTGAAGAAAAACGATAGCCAGTTTGGTGAAAATGGACCCCCCAGACAAAAGAATTAAATATGTGGTTATGATGAACAGAGATCCATAAATGACATATATGGGCCCACTCTGCTCCAATGAACAAAGTTTTTTTTTTTGCCTCCTTTCCTCCATTATTATTTTTCACTTAGGTTAGTATGCCCAAATTGTTGGGGCTAGAATGTAATTAACCTCCACAGCCTCCATCTTTTTCTGAGTAAAATTTACAAAGAAAAACTACAATTAGTAATTTTACAGACAGTAAGCCTAGAATTTAAAACTACAACATCCTTTTCTGATTTGCATCACAGTCACCCTTGGCCCTCCTCCTCCTCCTCCCCTTGCACCAAAATCAAAGAATGCTTCATAATCAACAAGTATGCATCTTCTCGGGCATGCTAATCAGATCATTTGTTGCTTTATATTAAACAAAAAGCTGACATGGTTAGCAAATCCTCTCTCTCTCTCTCTCTCTCGCTCTCTCCCTCCCTCCCTCTCCCTCTCTCTCTGTGAGTAAATGATTAGGCAACATACTGTCCATGGTTGGTAACTTCTGAAGAAAATCCAACTCAACAATAACAGATTAACAAGAAAGTAAGTTAAACAAGACTAAGGGACTACATATTCAATAAGAACAAGAGAATCGACAAGATTATATTCAATAAGTAAAGAATTCAAGAGCAAAATAGGATCGCAAGGAGCGAGAGTGATGGAGACCTACTCAACACTTGGGAAGGCTGGGATGGTCAGCCTACAGGCAGAGGGCCGATGTCTCTAGTTCTGAGCGCACGAGCAATCTCGTTGGCGACCATCAGACATGAAGAGATCCAGCCTCTCAAGATCATCCAGACTATCTTCATCAGATAGATGGCTGAGCTCCATGGCATGGCCATGGCAGGTAGCAATTGGAACTCAAATGCCTCTTTCTCCTACTCTTCCTAATTCTGAGTTTTTCTTCTGCAAGGTCAGATTAAAACATAAATCCATCAAAAGCCAAATCGAAATGGGATATTGAGATCACAAGGGAAGAAAACAAAGAAGATCAAGAGAAACAGAATATTGATCTAATAAAATGAAGTAAAAGAAAAAGAAAAAAAAAGACACCTTTTTCTTCAAACAGGCTTCCTTGCGCATGAATAGACAAAGCAGCAGAGGGATTTAATCCAAATCCAGTTCACAAAAGCTATTGACAAGTATGCCAGAGCAGAGATAATAACTATAAGATTCCAAGAGAGCTCTCTTTGCATTCTTCCCCTTCTTTCCCCCTTTTGTTGCCACTGATAGTAAGTACTTTGTTTTGAAGCATCAATACGTCCAACAACACCAAATTTCCCAATTCACGTGAAATACACAATTATTAAAAATGAAGCAAAGAGATACGCCAGCTAAAAAGGGGGAAAAAAGATTATTTAAGGTCGCCCCTATGTGAGAAGACTCTCTGTTCTTGCTTCGATAGAATTTTTTTTCATGAATGGATCAACAACAGAGTGCTCAAACTCAAACCCACTCCATTAACGACTGAGGAAAGCAGACTATAAAAGGGCAAAAAGGTTGGAGAAATATTTTAAAAAAAGGAAATAGAGGGAGAAAAAAAATAGAAAACCTCCTTCCTCTGTTTCCATGAAACCATTCATCAATACCCAAATTCATCTATTTACACATGATGAAGCAAGAATGGAATACTTCACATTATAATCATGGGAAAAGAAACACACGGATCTGTGCAAACAAAATTTACAAAATAAAAAAAGGAAGAAGTTACTCAACACAGAAGACTCTATTCTTCCGAAAGGCTTCCGCAGGGAAGTCTGATCAGCCCAAGAGGAGGAGAGGTAAAACAAAGGGAGGCATGGAGATGAGGGAAATGTTAAGCCGATGTTACGTTGTGAGGTACGTTTCTGACCTGGCCATCCGGGAACACCCGCCCCGGATTTTTTCTCACTCGGAGGGTGAGGATTCAGTTATGCATGTGGAGCTGGCCGTCGGATCTGGATCGGATGGTGAGAGGTAGAAAGTGAAAGATCCTGAAGCAGGGTTACTGGCTGCACTGTTTCCGGTCCAGAAATGGACGGCGGTGGATATGGAAAGCGATGGGCAAAAAGAGAGACCACGGGTCCACCATGAAGTGGATATGATGGTGGCTGGTATGGATGAGCTTGTGGGCGTGCCTGATTGGTGTTGCTAAAGGTACTACTAGAACGTAGGGCCGGAACTTTTTCAAACAAAAATTATTGATTGAAATGATCACATAAATTTCGGACCATTGAATAAAATATTTTATATTATTTGTTGATTTGAAAAATAATTTTGATGAATATACAATGCCAGACGATGGCTGCGTTTTGTGCATATTCTCTTTCTTTTTCCGTTCATGCGGTGCGAGCAGGTAAGCTAGATGATGTTTGATGCTTTTATATATATATATATTATTTTCAAGAGTTCTGATTGAATGAAAAATTTGGATCGTAGACAATATATTAATATAGTATTTAGAGAAGATATTAAAGTGATGGAGGAGAGAGGCATGTACCAAATGGGGGCATCTACAAAAAAAATTTCAGGTTGAATGGGAGATGTGGCTCACACGATTTTTGTTTGGATGAAATGATTTTTTTTAAAAAATAAAATAGTATCTTAATGGAAGATGGGATACTTCATGGTTGTAACCTATGTGAGATATTTGAAAATAATAAAAAAACTCTCTCTCTTACTAGCAAAATACATTTCTTTCTTTCTTTCTTCCTCTATTTCTCTCATTTCTTTCTTTCTTTCTTCCTCTATTTCTCTCTAATGGGACACTTCTCATTCTCCATCTCTCTTCTATTGGCACAAACATCTCTCATATCCTCTCTCTCCTCTTTCTTCAATGCAAATACCTCTCGTTCCTACTCTTCCTCCTCTCTGGCAAAATACATTTCATTCTCTCTCTTGCTATATTTCATTCTCTCTCTCTCTTGCTCCTATTTCTCATCGATAGAATACCTCTCTTTCTCTCTCCCTCTCTTCAGTATAAACATCTCTCATTACCTATCTACCCGGTGCAAACACCCTTTATTCCCTCTCTCTATCTCCGATACAAATGTCTCTCATCTCCTCTCTCTCCATCTCTTTCTCCGGCCGAAATACTTCTTATTCTTTCCCTGTCTCTCTCTGAAACTCTCTCTATCTCTCTCTAATTGAAACCATGGCCCATTCTCTCATTCTCTCTCACCCACTCTCCTACTTATCCTCTATCTTACTGGAATAGTCCACCCAAGATAACCTCCTTCATCTCGACAATTGACATAATCAAATTGTTCGTTTTAGTTAAGTGCAGTATTATTACTTTATTACAGACTAAATATTTTATTATTCATATATATATTATATATATAGAGAGATAGACTGGGCTCCGATCGATTGGAGTCCAATCAATATCTGGTCGGATTTCTGATCAATGGATCAACGCACATCTCCATACCCCCAAAAAAAAAAGGTGCCGTCTGAAAAGGTGCACCTTCGGGGCAGAAAAATAAAAAAACAGACGCCTGGCTGTGCCGAAAAAAAGCACTTGTAGGCACCTTCAGGTTGAAAAAAATTAAAAAAAATCTGAAAGATATTTAAAAAAATCTGAAAGAAAAGACCGCCTAAAAAAAAGAAGGCGCCTTCCTTCAGTGGCGCTTGAAGGCGCCTTTTTTTTCAGGTAGCCTATCTTTTAAAAAAGATTTTTTAAAAATTTTTTTTGGCCTAAAGGCATCTATAGGCGTCCGTAGATGCCTAATTTTTTTTCAGGCACAGCCAGGCGCCTATTTTTTTCAACCCCGAAGGCATGCCTTTTCAAGTGGTGCCTATTTTTTTTGGGTGTAGAGATGCATGCTAATCTATCGATCGGAGATCTGATCGGATATTGATTGGGCTTCGATCAATCGGAACCCAATCTATCTTTATATATATATATATATAATATTTCAAAAAATAAGTATGAGATGATAAATAAAATTTGATAACATAGTTTGTTTTACTTGTAGATTATTATACAATATTTTAGCTACTAGTGTACAATGAGAAAGCTCATAATCTCCTTCTAACATTATGTCATCTTAACCTAGTAAAGTGGTTTCAATATTTTTTTCATTTATCTATTACATAGACACCTTTCCATTATGAGACCCACTAATATTTTAATTCATTAGCGAGTAGACGGTTAGACTTTAGAATTTTGATTCATTGGATAAGAATTATTACTATAATATAAAAAACAATCATATTTAATACATTTATTAATGCATTATTTAGATAAAAGGTGTACTTAATGAAAAAAAATATTCTTGGGAAGAAAGAAAATAGTTCTTTTATTAGTGTCATTTGGTAAAGTCATTTAAATGTTATTAATAAAGTTTGAAACTTGAGATTTACTAATTAAAGAATTTTTTAACATTCAATGATTATGCATATATTTGTATGAATGATAAATGATTAACTTTTAGCATGAGCTATAGTTTGAGATGCCTAGTTATATCTTTGATTTTACTTATTATAGCACTTGGTTTTAATAGAATAGCACTTATTTGAATTTGATATTTAACATGGTCTCAATTTGATATGCATCAGTAAAATTAATTTATGCATTTGAGTGCTGCTTATATTAATTTTATTTTATTTTTAGTATTTAAATCGCATTATATATATCATGTATGTGGAAAATGTGTACGATAACAATATGACAACTATCTTCAGCACACCAACTACTTTTGTAGGGAGAGAAAACAATGTGCAAAATTATATTTCACTGGATAACACTCCCAACTCATTCAACAATGATTATATAGAGAGGGCTTCTGAGGAAGAAGATTTTATTGATTAGACTCCAGACTCAAGAAATGTTGAAGGTTTAGCATTGCATGAAGGTATAACCTTTGATACTCAAGAAAAAGCAATGAAAGCCTACGACCAATATGCATATAAGAATGGTTTTGGTATTCAGAAGGGATCATCTTATCCTCTAAGAGTAAGAAAATCAGTAGATAAGAATTTACATATTGTAAAGAAAAGGTATATAAGCCAAAGATCAACATGCTAGTTGATGGACAAGATCACGCAATACCCATAACACTGCACAAGGAAGGACAAAGCATTCATGCTGGATGTAAAGCAAAAATATGCATTAAAAAAAATGAAGTTGGCAAGTAGGAGGTCACAATGCTTCATGATGTTCATAATTATGAGCTTATCCATAGTCTATTGAAAACTCGCTTCTTGTGATTATATAAAAAGATCACAGTAGAAGATAAGGAGTTTATAGAGATATTACATGAGCAAAATATTTCAACTCAACAAATCATGGGTGCTATCTCATAACTATATAGAGGTATACAAAATGTAAGCTTTAATAGAAAGGATTTGAGCAATTTTAGAATCAACCTCCAAAAATAATTATTCAATATTGACCTATAAGCAACCGTTAATCATTTTCGAACTCGGCAAGCAGGGAATCCGACTTTTTTTTATGTCATCCAATTAGATGCCGATAATAGTATCCAGAATATTTTTGGATTGATGGAAGGTCAAGATTGTCTTACTAATACTTTGGTGATGCGATGATATTTAACATTACATATATGATGAATAAATACAGCATGTCTTTTGCACCATTTATTGGCATCAACCATCATATACAGTCAATTTTATTTGATTATGCATTAATCCAAGATGAGTATACTGAATCATTTATTTAGATTTTTCAATCTTTTTTAGAGGTACTTTATGCAAAGCACTCAAAATGTATATTAACCGATCAAGATCCAACAATGAAAAAGAAAATTGAGCATGTTTTACCTCATACTATCCATCAATTTTGTAAGTGGCATGTCTGGAAGAATATTAGAGAATGTTTATCTATTCTTTTTATTACAAAGGATAGACTGAAGGAAGATCTTCAATATTGCATCAATGCTTCCATCTCTCTAGAATAGTTTGAGCATCTTTGGGATATGTTTATCAAGAAGTACTTATTGGAGTCCAATACCTACCTTGATCACTTGTTTAATATATGAGACTAATGGATGTCTGCTTACTTCAGACATATATTCTTTGCTTCTATATCTCTAACACAACGTAGTAAAAGTATACACTCATTGTTTAAGGATTATGTGGATAATTATATGAATACTTTCAAGTTTGTTACTCAGTTTGAGGTAGTCTTAGAGAGTAGGTATGATCGAGAGGATAAGAAGGACTTTCGGACATACCATATTCAACTAACTTTATGGTCGAAATATTCAATCGAGAAGCATGCTTTTGAAGTGTATACAAGAATTATTTTTAAGCTTTTTATGCAGCAACTCAAAATGACCACCATATACGATATAGAGGAGGTGGAGAAGTATAAGTTGTATGATATAATTGAGATTTAGGCCTTTAATAGAAATCTAATTACGAGAATAGCAAATTGTGCAACATGTGTCACGTCGGAGAAGAAATTTTCATGCTCATGTCTAATATTTGAATTCAGCGGTGTTCTATGTGCTAATGTGTTAAAAGTTCTTATTGCTTTACAAATTCAGCATATCCCTGCACATTACATATTAAAATGATGGATGAAATTTGTCAAAGAAGGAGGTGCCGATACGACACAAAGTATAGGTGAAATTCAAGAGGACACGATGTCGAGAACAATAAGATTCAATGGGCTATGTAAAAAGCTTTTAAAATTAGCATATGATGGTTGTACCTTCTATGAAACATATGATCTTGTCATGAATATTTAATGATGTAGAGTCTATCATTGAAAATGTTTGTTCACTAAAGAAGAACCTACTTATAGAACAAAGTATAACAGATGAGAGCCATACTCAATGTTCGATGGCGATGATACAATGTAGTCAAGCAAAAAAAATAAATAATAATTCTATCATATTTAAAGATCCTCTATTTTTAATTATAAAGATCGCAAAATGCTCAACAGGTTCAAGCACCCAATGGATGTTGTAGTGAAGAAATAGCGGATATATAAGAAATATCATCAAAAGGATCATAATATTCGAATATGCAATGCAAATATTAGTAAAAGCTACATATTCATATATAATTAAATTTATGTTTATATAATTTTAACAAAATCTTTTCCTATGACTTACTAAATGGTTGTATTTTTTGCAGGTAGATGATTTTGAAGTCTACATCAAGAGGGTCATTTGAGGAAGAGGAATTTGACGATTGTATAGGCTAACTAGTGCTTTAGATCACATGGAAATTAACTTTGTTATGATGGACATTGTTTTGAGTTAGATAGTTGTTATATGTAAATGAGTGTGCATGATTTGTTCCATTAGTAACATGTAAAGATATATGGTTGCACATAGTTTTGAATGAATGTATGACTTCTATACAACAATATGATTTGCTCTGTTAGTTTTTTGTATCTATTAATAATTGTGAAGTTCAGATATTTACTTTACGGGTTATGTTATATATATATATATATATATATATATATATATATATATATATATATATATATATATATATATATATATATATATATATATATATATATATTAACACAATGGTGCAGGATAAATACAATGTTTTCCTGAATAAATATAAATATGGTATAATAATACAAACTGCATATAATAAATAAAAATTTTGCTAAAATAAATACAAACTTCATAGAATAAATATAAACTCGGGTCCACAAGTTGGGTGATCCAAGAGTCCTTTTAGGATAAACACAAAGAGAGGAGGATAAACACTAACTCTTGGTGAAATGAATACAAACCATCTTAAGATAAACACAAACACCAAATAATAAACACAAACTAATGTAGGATAAATACAAACTATCCCAGGTTGCTCTTTGCCATTGGAAATCCATGACTGGATAAACATAAAGTGGTTTGGAATAAACATAAATGCCATATAATAAATATAAACTATGTATAATAAATAGAAACTCTACTGAAATAAACATAAATTTCATAGAATAAATACAAACTTAGGGTCCACAAGTTGGATAATTCAAGGATCCTCCTATAATAAACAATAAGAGAGAAGGATAAATAATAACTCCTATTGAAATAAATACAAACTATCTTAGAATAAACACAAACTCTAAATAATAAACATAAAATGACTTAGAATAAATACAAACCATTCCAGGTTGCTTTTTGTCTTTAGGAACCCATGATCGGATAAACATAAAATGTCACAAAATAAACACAAATGCCATATAATAAATATAAATTATATATAATAAACATAAACTTTGTTGAAATAAATACAAATCCCATAGTATAAACATAAATCTGGAGGTCCATTAGTTGAATGATCCAAGGATTCTCCCATGATAAATAACAAGAGAGGAGGATAAATACTAACTTCTACTAAAATAAATATAAATCATCCTAGAAAAAATATAAACTTCAAATAATAAATACAAACTGATATAGGATAAATAAAAACTATCCCAGATTGCTCTCTGCCTTTAAGAATCTATGATCGGATAAACACAAAGTGGCCTAGAATAAATACAAACATTGTATAATATTAATAAATACAAACTATATATAATAAATAAAAATTCTGTTGAAATAAATATAAACCCCATAGAATAAACATAATTTGGGGTCCATAAGTTGAGTGATTCAAGGATCCTCCCAGGATAAATATAAAGAGAGGAGGATAAATACTAACTCCTGCTGAAATAAATATAAACTATTCTAAGATAAATATAAATATTAAATAATAAATATAAATTGGTGTAGGATAAGCACAAACTATCTTAGGTTACTCTATCTTTATGAACCCATGATTGGATAAATACAAAGTGGTCTAGAATAAACATAAACACTATATAATAAATATAAACTATGTACAATAAATAAAAACTCTACTGATATAAACACAAATCCTGCAGAATAAATACAAACTTGAGGTCCATAAGTTGGGTGATCTAAGGGTCCTTCCATGATAAACAACAAAAGAGGATGATAAATAATAACTCCTGCTAAAATAAATATAAACTATTCTAGGATAAATATAAATACCAAATAATAAATACAATCTGACTTAGAATAAACACAAACTATCCTAGATTGCTCTCTGTCCTTTATGAACCCATGGCGGGATAAATACAAACTATCCTAGAGTAAACATAAAGGCCATATAATAAACACAAACTATATATAATAAATAGTAACTCTGCTAAAATAAATATAAACCTAGTAGAATAAACATAAACTTGGGGTTCACTATTACCGAGTTTGTATTTATTTTGGGGGTTTTATATTTATCGATGCATAATTTTTATTTATTATACGGTGTTTGTGTTTGTTCTTGGATAGTTTGTATTTATCTGATCATGGGTTCCTAAAGGCAGAGAGTAATCTAGAATAGTTTGTGTTTATTATTTGATTTTTGTGTTTACCCTAGGATGGTTTGTATTTATTTTAGTAAGAGTTGGTGTTTATCCTACTCTCTTTATGTTTATTCTACACTACTTTGTATTTATCCTATACCATTGAGTCAAAAAAAAATATAACACAACCCATAGAGTAAATATTTTAACTTCACAATCATCAATGTGTTTATTCTCCCTTCTCATTTTGTATCATGGGGGGACACAAATTTACCTAGTAAAGCAAACTCAAATTTTTGAATAAATAAGATTTAAACTTAAAAATAATGACAAACAAGATCCTAAATGCACAACAAAACTATTTTCATAAAAACAAGTACAAATTGACCTGTCATAACTTTGAACACAAAATCATCTAGAAAATAATACTCACACCAACTGCAGAATTAAATAATTATCAGATCTATTAATAAATATGATATCAACCTATTATTAAAGAAATATAAATAACAAACTCAGATTTCAACAAATCCATTACGTCAACAACATAAGAAACACAACTGATTCACCTACTATAAATTATTTATATACATGAAAATTATAGTTTCATTGTAGCACTTAAATTTTTTACAGGGTTTCATATAAGTTTATTCACAAGAGATTCATAATATATCCAACTATTTAGACAGAATACACAAAACACAAATGTACATCAAGAGTGGAAGCAGCACATATGGTCACAAAGGTAGTACAAAACAAACTACGATGATCTCGCCATGTGACCCTTCGCGATCACCTGCATAGCACATCTGGTGCGTAACTCCAGCACACAAGCATCGGTAAATATGATTAGCTCTCTATCACCAGACTCTCCATAAAATGCATGATGTAGATTACACAATCAGGCCTACAAAATATTTCATGCTCATGTCAATAAAACAAACAAATGATACCTAAGATTAGTTGGCACGGATACGTATTGGCACATATCGGACTAAAAATTGGAAATATAATTATTCATAACTATATAAGGGGCATATTGCCATTAGTTGGCATGGTGCAGTACTTAGCACGAGCCGTATTTGGCATGGACCATTAGTTGGCATAGTGCATTACTTGGCACAAACTTGATTTGATATGAAAAATTAGTCAGCATGAAAAAAATTAGTTGGCACCTATAATTGCCTTATTTGGCATATTAAGTTCTTTCAAAAAAAATAGATCCTGCCTCTTATGTGTATAATATAAAGATACTAGTAAACTAAATGATTATAATAATTATTTGACATCCTATTGTGGGCAGTCAATAAAATGAAGTGGCCAACTATCCATATGAACAAAATAGACATCTCGTGCCATCTCAGTCAACCAGGTTACTTACAAAAATAACATTGAAAATCAACCACATTGTTAGCAATGCATGGCTATGCACAACATTTGATAAATATGGTCATTACTTATAAATCTGCTAGCGATGGCTTTGTACTCTACACCACTCACGGATGTATGGTGTCTAAAACATATGCCCTCCATATCCATGATAAGCAGGTGCTAGTGTCACGACGAGCATATGGTCATGAATATTTGCTTGACTTCAGAAAATAAATGAGGCATGAAGTCTCTCATAGCTTTGTCGGGAACCTTCCATGTGCCTAGCAACATACTCTATAAAGAGAGAAAATTTGAAACGTATATTAGAGTACATAGCGCTGCACTAACACATGACGTTGCACGAAGAATACTAAATAATTACTATAAAGAAGGGTCGCAATATAAAGATAAACTCTAAATGTATTGAAGGATCAGCCAATGCACGCTACTGCAAGAGGGACCAAAAAAATTTATGACCTGTATAGTCCATTACAAAAAATAGAAATTAACTTGCATATATGTATATATTTGATTTATCCAACTTAGTATATAATACTTACATCGTCATCAATTACATTTCCAGATAAGATGTCATGAACCTACAGTTGATTAATGATGCTGATGCCATCAGTCCAAACCAATGACCTATATGGTGAAATTAATGTCAGAACCAAAGACTATTAGTTTGAAAGACATCAAAATTTTATAAATAAGGACTACATATTGATCAATTTTTTGTTCTAAAAAATGTAGGACATGCCTATGTTCCCCCTCATCCAAAATGTTGCTTTAAGAATTGATTTTGATGATTACAAAGTATTTAAGGAGATTACTAATGAATTTAGCTTGAAAAAAGATTTTTTGTATTTTAGAAGCAAAATCATAATTTTATCAAGTTTTGATATGAGAGTATCAAGAGTAAGAATAGAAGATTTTTGATCTTTTGGAGGTAGTCCCATAATTTTTTGATGCATATTTTGGGAGAAAATCAAGTTTGAAGCAAAAATGGTCGATCCCTAGGTCTATCCCTGCTGAAACGGGCCATTTGGCATACTGTCTCTATACCAAGGGTCGATCCCAGGGTTGACCTCTGCTATTTCGAAGGCCAAAAATACAGAACAACTAATTTTCTAGAATCTGTCTCAGAGGTCGACCCATCAGTCGACTTCTGTGATGGAAATCTTCTACAATGGCTAGTTTTATCCCATTTTGGTAGCTTTTAATGCTTTCTTTAAAGTCTCTAACGGCTACAAATCTTATCCAAGATTCTCTCCTCCACCTATTGAAGATTTAAATGGCTATAAAAAGGGGGAAAGCATAAGAGATTTTATAATTCAATTCAGTCCTAAGCAAAAAGTCCTCTTCAAGAAAAGAAGCTTTCATTTTCAAGTTCACCAATCTTTTAAGAGCTCATTCAAGTCCCTAACAACCTTGAGAAAAATTAGAAAAGCTTCTTCTATTATTATGAAAAGCGTTCTTAAGATTTTATTTACTCATTAAGGAAGCTAAATTTATATTTGATTATCATTAACTCTTATACTCTGCTTTATTGTTTTGATTCAAGTTTTGGAGGATTTCAAAACTTGGGAGGGTTGATCCAAATCTTAAATCGGAGTGTGTAGGGTTGACTTGTATTCAAAAAATAAGTGTGCTAGCTTGGAATAGTTAGGGTCAGAGGTACCGACGTCGTATTTTGGTTGAATATGTTTAGTGATTTTGAATTTCTAAGTAGGAGCTTGGAAAGTAGATGTAGGCGCAAGAAAAGTACCAAACCACTATAAATCTTTATTATTTATGGTGTGCTTGCTATCTTTCTTTTTTTAGTTTATTAAATTCTTACTTTCTAATCTTTTATATATTTATCTAACCTAAATTGCTTCACACACACTACTTGCATATCATTATTCAATCTTGATAACTTTAAATTAGCATTAAAATTTTAAAAATCTAATTCAACCCCCCCTTTTGGATTGCATAGCTAAGCAACAAGTGGTATCAGAGCCCGGTGCTCTAGTCTTATTTTGATTTAACCATCAACGAGCTAAAGATTTATGGCAACCCAAGTTAGTATTTTTTTAGTCGAGGGGTAGTCCACAAACTGACCTTCATTTTTTAATGGGTCAAACTATACCTATTGGAAAGCTTGGATGAGAAAATTCGTACAAGCACTTGACAATAATATGTGGAGTATATATTGAGAA
Source organism: Cocos nucifera (assembly GCA_006176705.1). Lineage (NCBI taxonomy): Eukaryota > Viridiplantae > Streptophyta > Magnoliopsida > Arecales > Arecaceae > Cocos > Cocos nucifera. The sequence goes on from QRFJ01001585.1 coordinate 313,342, forward strand.
TTATAACCTGAAGATAATTATCTAGATTGTAGATGGTTGAGTTAAATATAATTATACTTAAATTATTAATAAATAAAATTATTATTTTGACATTTTCATTACTTTATGCATCTTTCTGTAATGAACTCTTTTGTGATGAAGTTCTTAGAACTATTTAGACTCGATCAAGAAGAATTTATCGTTTAGTCCTTAAACCAGTTTGCAATCAAATGATTTGTTGTTAACTAAGATGATAACATATTGAGTGTAGGTCGTTGTGTGCTATAAGTATTGATTATCCTCTTAACCAAGAAGTATGGAGATAAGTAGCTTGCTCATAAAGGATATGGGTAATATGTGTCTTTAGACCTGAGATACACGGTGACTTGCAAGCAACTCACTATTTCTAAGTACGAGACTATCTGAATTTCTAATTCAGTGATGGAAGGCTACTAGGTGCAGTTAAGTACTTTGGCATGTCGGTGCATGAGTCAAGATGGTGTTGACCCCATCAAGTGTTGGAGCAAGCTGCATCATTGTATTTCAATTTATAGTAAATCTCGATCGGGGTAGTCCATATGATGGACGAGCTGAATTTTGAAATACAATATGAATGAATTTTTAGGATTGACAGTTAACCTTAGATCATCCTATGACATCGAGGTCAAGGGGATGAATTATACCGGTAACCTATGCACAGGTTCATCAATGTTGCATTATAATTTTTTAACCTATTTGGACATCGGATACCATTGCTCAGATCGGTCACATCGATTGGTCCAGAAAATTAGTTTTTTGTGTTATCAGCTTAGGCATTCGAACCTATGGGGTCACACACAATAGGAGTCCTACCTGATCTGATGGCTGATATGAGTCCCGATAATCTAAAACTCTGTGGTTAAGAGTTCACTAGACTGAGACTCTATGATCAAGAGTTTCACTAGACTGAAACTCTGAGTCCTATTATCTGGGACTCTCCGATCGAGAGTTCTGATGACCTAGGACTCTATGGTCAAGAGTCCCACTGGATTGGGACTCTATGACTAAGAGTCCTAATGGACTGAGACTCTGCGTCTTACTCATCTGAGACTTTTTGATTAAGAGTCCCATTGGTCTGGACTCTATGATCGTGAGTCGACTCGTTTGGGATATTGGATTCAAAGAGTCCTACTGGTTTACGACTCTTCAAGAGTTTCATATTGATGGGACTCTATTATCCAGATACCTACCTGATTGAAACCTTATATTTATTAGAGGATTAATTAGAAATTTATTATTGATTAGCTTAATTTGATTGAGCGATGAGGATTGGATGAAGTTCGATCAAATTGGATTCAATTTGGGTTTGAACGATCAGTCATTGAGATGACCTAATCGCTATGGGAGATTTGACCCTGATATTGATCAGGACCTGGATAATTAATTTCTAATTTGATTAAAATTTTATTAGATTGGGTTAAGCCTAAATGTTTGATTTAATTCGAATCTAATTAGGTCTAGATTAATTGATTTGGTTGAAACCAATTAAGACTAAGTCAAATAAGTTTGAATTTGAACCTTCCTTCTCCCTACGCCACCTTGCTTTGACTTTTCCACACCATTTCTCACGTACACTTTGGTTTTGTGTGAGAATTCTCAACACAGAAGGTATCACACCCTCTCCTCCTTTTTTCTTTGGCCTGATCCAAGTGTTGAATCAGATTGAATTTAATTAAATTTTGAATCAACTTGAGTTGTTGGTTTGGTTGAAACTTCTCAACTCCCTCTCATGCTTATCCATTCACCATGCCCCTTAAGAAATGTTACGTGATTTTTTTTTTTTGTGCATTTTCTAAAGGTGGCACATAGAAGGAGAGTCCTTTTTGGCATCAAACATCCAGGGGTGGTTGGTGGGATAAGGATAAGGACTCACTTGATTTTTGAAATCAAGTGAGTGGTTAAAACCTCCCAACCACTCAATCTTATCATTTTCCATGCACTTTTTCCATAGTATTCATGTAAATAAATTATAAGAATTTTTTTACGTGCATAAGAAGGAGGTTAGAATTTTGTTGTAAAAATTTTAAAGTAATTGGGCTTTTAGTTTTGGGATAAAAAAATCTTGGAGTGAAGGTGAGCAGGGTCCTGCAGCACTTTACTTTTTCCTCATGCCTCGTCTTCTCTTCTGAGTTTTCCACCACTAAGGATATCCAATTTTTAGATATAATCTAAATAGGATTTATAGATATAAAAGTCATCTTTCATTAAACTTTATTTTATGGAGAAACTCCACACAAAGAGGCTGGATAAGGATTTTCAGTGTGTTAAGGTTTTTAGACCGAAAAGAAACCCTAGTTTTGGGAATATAGGTTTGGGTGGAGAGATCGAGTTATGTGAGCATCGGATCACCACCAAATTTTGACACACCTCTTCATCATCCTCTAATATTTGTATTTTGATTTTTTGTAGTATTTTAGAAATCAAAAAATATATGATCGAGTTAGATCAATCATGATCAGCATCGAAGGCCCCGACGAGGAGCTAGCACTCCAGTGGGGCTGATCGGATCAGGAGCTCCAACATAGAAAGTCGGAAACAAGTGTGTAGCTATAGTGCAATGCCAGAGCATATTTTGATAGATTTAGATCATGGGAGAATAGCTACCCATTTATAGGGTATTCGAGTTCTGAACTCGTATTAGGTCAGCAAATCATGATTTGTTGATCGATTGCATTTTATTTTTTTATTACATATTACCATGTCTAGATCTTGAGTAGGATAATTAATTAGATTCAATGCATGCCTATAAAAATTAATATTAGATTAATTTTAGCTTTCACTATATTTTATTCAAAAAAAATTTCGAAAATGCATGCTTAAATGCTGCGCGATTTTCTTCAAATGGTATCAGAGCCAGATTGCTTGGCATGTTAATTTGTTAATTAGAAAGATTAAATTGCTTACATATATGATATGTATTTAATCCCAAATAACTTAGTATCAAGGGTGAGTGAGCACCTAGCCGTTCGGTCATAAGGGACAAGTATGGTTTAAAGGCCATCTCCTTCCATTCAGTGGAGATCCCTTATGGCGGTAAGGGTGCCACCGTGAACTCATTCATTAAGATGAATAGTTGAAAGGATTTGACTTAAAATTATTTCAATTAGAAAGTTAAACATGAATATGTTTAGATTAGATCTAAAAGGTAATTCATGGTTTAATTTTTTTTATGCCTTATTTTCTCGTTAAGAGATTAGCAATGGGATTGCGTTTTATGAAATGAGCTGACCCATTTGTGAAATGAGTCAATCCATTGATGAATAAAAAATAAAATCTTTTAAAATTTAAAAAATTATTTTAATAAATATCGAACCCTACCCATCAGTCCAAAAACTTAATTAAAAGAATTAAGTATCTCATAGAATCTAGAATTATGAATTAAAGATTCTAAGACATAAGCATAAGCTATGGGTTAAAGGTTTAGAATGAATTAGGTCCATTAATTGGGTTAGACCTAAGGTTAGTTAAAGAATGGATTAATCTAGAGTAATTTTGATCAAATCTAACACAGTGTTGTTGAATTAGATTAGATCAAGGACACTCTAGACTCAACTTCAATAGTTGTAGTTGAATGAGTCCATGTCTTTAACTAGACCAAAGATGGACTTGATTCATGGCTAAGCGATCTAGCATGAAATTACTAGTTGATCAGATTAAACCTAATTAACTTGTTGGTTTCTAAGGTAAGTTTGGCAGTTTAGATAAGTATTTTTTAATTAAGAGCTACTCGTAACTGATTTCGGTTCTTTGATGAAGTTAAGGCATAGTCCCTTCATTGATCCTCACTTACCTGGCTGACATGGCTTTGATTAGGAGTTTTGATTAAATCACTTGGTGAATTTGAGCTGACCCATGTCACTAGGAATTAGTTGAACTAATTTTAATCAGTAAGATTGAATTAGGCGCCATGCGACCTAAATTGATCCTAGTCCTAACCTATTGACTTGATGAACGTTTAGTTGGGCAGGATTTGACTTGACGAAGTCAGTGGAAGAATTGATCCGTATCCTTTTCTATCTTAAATCAAAAAATAAAGTAACCGTAATCCTCTAAATTATTAGTTTTTAAAATATAATTAAAGTTATGAGGATTAATCGAGTCATAGCCTCCCATTTAAGTGAAATAGTAAGAGTCCAATTTTATGATGGACATTGGAAGTGCCTAACCACCTGGTGTTCATCTGGATATTGAATTACTGTCCATCTATGATGATTTAGGTTGTTACTCTCCTTAATGATGATCAGGTTAGCCAGAGCCTACCTCGGGCCTGGTCATCATTGGTTTATGCACCGAACTATAATCAAATGTTAATGGTTGGACCTAACCAGACCTTTTTCACGTGGAGGCCAAAGCCTTACTGATTTAGTTCTGGGGCAAAATCTAATTACTAAAAATCTATTGGAGTAACAATTGATTATGAATCTATCTTAGATACACACGATTAGCCAGAGTCCTACCTTAGGCCCATTTAATTAGTCCATATGAATTTCAAGTACTTACTAAGGAGTTAGTGTAATTCCTTAAATGGAAGTAGAGGCTACCAATTTGCTAAAAATAGTGGAAGGACCTTTAGACTAAAGTATCAAATCTTTAGGATTAATTAATTCAAATATAATAAGATTTCATATTTTTTTTTAGATAAATAGAATGGTTAGTGTTAGTCCGCTCCGTATTATTGGATTTTAGTGGTAAACTTTTAGGATCTCTATTACAGAGGAGATCTAGTGTCGAACCTCGATTTGGCAGACCCAGAAGAGGATGATCCTCTTGAACCCAAATAGCTAAAACAGGAAGAAATCAGCAGTAGTTGTTGGGCAAGGATATTATAGCTGATAACCATTTTGCAATTTCTTCGTATGTGAAAACATCTACCTGCATATTAGATACGAGAGGTCTGGATTCATAATATATAAAAATTCGTTGCATGGACTTCAAATTATGTAGAAAGTTGAGAACTGGTTGATAGGTTCTGTATGTTGGGGGATGGAATGTAAAGTTTCAGTCCTAGCATTGAAAAACTCTTTTGCTAGCTATTTTCGCAAAGTAAAAATATCATTTTTAAGTGATTGTCACTATGTCCATCTTTTATGAATAACCATAATATCTTGTTGGGCTTTTAAACCCAGGATGGTGATATTGTTTTATCATAAAAAAATATATTATGAATGTATTATGATAATACTTACAGTAATGCAAGGGATAATTAAGAATAATATGTTATATTTTATCAATAGCCTCAATTAGTATAATGTACATGTCATAACAATGCCCAAAGCTAGAATCATATCTCCGATGGCCTATCTTTGGCACTGTAGACTCGGTGTATATAAACAAGAATAGGATAGAACAGTTAGTCAAAGAGAAATATCTTTTGCACATCATAATTTGAATCATTAAATACGCTGATGAGTCCTATCTACTTGGTAAGATGACCAAATCACCACCCTTTACTGGAAAAGGAATGGGGGCCCACTGAGCTTTCTGGGTCTAGTACATATTGATGTATTGTGACCCAATGAATATAGGTGCTAGAGGTGGGTTCTACTACTTCATTACATTTACTGATGACCTATTTAGAGTATGGATACGTTCTAATCCTTATTGAAGAATAAATCTGATTGTTTGAAATGTTCAAAAACGATATCGATAATGGAGGTTAGAAAAGATAACTTGGGAAGAGGTATTAAAACTCTTTCAATCAGACCAAGGAGGTGAAATCTTTCCAACATGAATTTTTGAACGTTCTGAGAGAGAGAATGGGAATTGCTCTCACAATGGATCCCTCCTGGGAGCACCACAGCAATTAATGGTGTGTATCAGGAAAGGAGGACGAACCTTGTTTGGACATAGTTTCAGTCCATGAGCGGATTTTGCGAGTCTGCAATTTCATTCTTTGGGGTTATGCGAATTCAGAGACTGCTTGTTATGTTTTGAATGGCTATTTCGAGCAAGTCTGTTGCAAGAATTCCATATGAGACTATGGACTGGCCGTTAAGCCGACACTCTCTATTCACTTTAGGATTTTGGGGATGTTCGGCTTATGTCAAACATCTTTGCAACCAGAGAAAGCTTAGACCTTAGGTCTGATAAATGCTTATTCATAGGGACCCATTAGGAAACGTAGGAGGTTATTACTTCTCCTGCTGAAGGAACAAAAAGTATTTTTCACAATAGACAGCCGTTTTTAGAAAAGAAGGTTTCTTTGGAAGGATGTAGTTGCCTCTAATGTTTAAGCTTGGTGAAGTTTGATAGATAGGAAGAATCAACACGATTCTAGTGAACTTGCAAAACTAAGATTTTGATAAAGATCAAAACCTAGAGCCCATTGAAAGAGGCACCTTTAAAAAGGATCTAGTATGAGTACCGTGTCAATCGGAACAATACTACGTTTCTTGGTCCGAGGATGGTTGATCTTGTTGAATCTCGATGAGAAAATGAGGATTCGATCTCACCACATGGATGCTATGCAAAAGCGTTCCGACTCTGAATATATGTGGCCGAAAGCCATGAAGTTACAAAATAGAGTCCATGAAAGTCAAACAGTAGTATGGACACTGGATTGATCCCATCTAAAGGGATAAAATCCATTGGGTGTAAGTGGATTTTCAAAAAAAAGAGGCACAAGATGAAAAGGTGGAGACCTATAAAGCCCATCTGATTGCCAAGGAATATCGTCAAAAGTTATGGTATTAATATGATGAGATGTTTTTTCTCGATGGCAAGCTCAAGTCCATTTGGATTATACTTGCGATAGCAAGCCATACCTAGACTAATGAGATCTGCAAATGGATGTGAAGACGCTTTCCTAAATGGAGAGCGTGGTATGAAGAGGTGTATATGATATAGCCTGAGGGTTTTCACATCAAATGAAGTCCAAGGTGCTGTAAGCTTTCAAACACGAGTCCGATCTCATGGATTGAAGCAGGGCCATCTCAGAGATTTGTATATCATGCATTTGATAAATGTGAAGTACTTAGATAATTGTTAATTGGGGCTCGCTTAACGGACATGGGACTGAGAGACTTGCATTATTAAATTAATATGGCGCTATAATTTATGATCTTCTGTAGTGGATGTATGTTCTATGACCATATGGCTGTTTATCGCATGACTTCTATCTTATGATCGCAGCGTACGTAATCTGACATCCCTGCACTATGTCAGTCTGAGCAATAATATAACGAATTTGAGACATTGATGTCGTCCTTCAGTTCTTCACTGAAGCACTTGGAAGAAGCTTCTATATCCTAGGGGATGAAGATCTATAGGGATAGATGCTAAAAGGTTGCTATTCGGTATATTATCCCAGTCCATGATACATCGATACCTGATGCCTGAAAAGAAGAGCGCGAATTCACGCATGATAAAATTCCTAGGAAAAGGCTATTTCTTCGACTAGCCATGGAAGATTTACTCTCTCGCAAGAAGGGATGAGGTCATGATCTGAAACTCACCTCAAAAAAAAAGAGCGTAGCATGCAAGCAGTCATATGCACAATAAATGTTAACCACCATATGCGTTAACTGCTGAGTGGAGTCTAATCTACGCCGGATGGAACTCGATTTACTTGAAATCAGACGTGGTAATATCTAACACTAGGGTCGTGAGTAGATACCAGTATTGACCGAGTTGTAGCGCATTCCACTTAGAAGCGTCTTGACTAAAGAACAAAATCTTAATGAGTATTAAGAAATACACAATGACCAGTGGCTCATTATGGGAGATACTGACTTGAAACTTTAGGGATATACTTGATTTTCAGTTTTTAGTCAGATTTCTCGATGACAAGATAAGAGTGTGTTAGGATATGTATTTATCCTAAATGAGGAGCAATCGTGCTGAAGAGCTTCCAAAGCAGCATACTATGGGTCGATTCTATATGCGAGGTGGAGTATGTTGCGACATCGATGCTTGCAAAAAAAGCTATGTGGCTGTGCGAAGTTCATCAAGCGAGCTGGAAAGTGGCACCCTCCTTGGTGGTCTGATTTTTGCTTACTATGATATCACTAGAGCCATAGCTCAAGCAAAGGAAAGCGAAGGCACATCAAGCGTACCAAGATATTCTGGCATTACTACCACCTTGTACGAGACATTATGGAATGAGTACATCGTGTACCTTCAGGAGGATTGATGGAAAGAGCTCCGAGAACGTGGGCCAAATCCATTTACTAAGGCTCTTTGCGAATCAAAGATTTCTCGACAATCATAAATGGAAGTATGGGTATTCGATACTGTTCTGATTGGCTTTAGTTTTAAGTGGGAGTTGGTATCTAAGTACATTGAGCGGCGATACCACCTCATCCATGATTACCTTAAGAAGGATTACGTGGAGGTCAAGAGAGTCGACTCCATAGACAATGTGGCAGATCCGCTAACAAAGCCATTGGGCTAGTAGAAGATCGAAGCCCACCTTGAGAAGATGGGACTTAGACTTGTAGCCAATTGGCTTTAGGACAAGTAGAAGATTGTTAGATATATGTGTCCTAGAAGCCAGAATTGGCTGACACTTGTAATACACTTATAGGGGCAAAATTATAATTTTGACTGTTATCAATAAGATGGATTATTTTCTATCACATATGTGTATTTAGTGTCTGTGATACATCCTTTGAGTTAATGGTAATGATAATTCATATTTTCAAGAGTTGAAAATTTAAGACATGAATAATTATTATTAACTCATAAAATGCTCTCGACCATAGGATCATCACGAGGATGATGATTGATCCAGAAGATTGGCGTATAATCGCTTATCTTTAGTAGATGAGTCTTAAGTTTATGGTGTAGAGACACCGAAGTGAGAGTATAGATACTCGTTAGAGAATGAGGGCACTGAGCGTGACCACCTCGAGTAGTCATTAGAAAGTCTACCTTCTCATCAATGACTGACTTGATGCTGCAGTGGTGTGTCTGGTTCTTTGATCTGAGGTGCATCGGTAGTTCACCTTGAGGGTGTTATAGTTTGACTATACCATTACTCGGTCTCCTAGCCATTCGGAATCCTAAGGTGTATGTTGGCTATAGCATGTTCGTTGTAGAAACTGGATTGCATCAAGATGGAATCTATCTATCTCGGTGGTAGAGGAGCAGCCCTATGATGATTATGAGAATCAAGTCTAGAAGCCTATGGCCATGGCAGAGTGAAATAATAGAAAGAGTTTCTATTTAGATTTTCACATCGAACTTGAATCGAATGATTACATCATATAACAGAGACTAGGGTTTGATGAGTTCACCTAAATCCTAATCTGATCGGGGCTCAAGATAGAAGAACTTAATCACATAGATAGCTGTACCAAGAGGTTCGCATTCAGCTCTGATAGGTTGCCACCATATACTGCTAGGTGTCACTGGTGGATTTTGGGAGCAATTAGGTGATTTAGATGATCGATCATTCTAGCTGTTCGAATCAAAAGAGTTATGATCCATCGAAAGGAGTTTTGATGATATCGATGATAGAGATCATGACATATCCTATTACCATATAGAACTAAACCTAACTGGGTCACACGAACAAGGGTTTGAATTTGGTGATCATCAATTGAACTGATCCAGTTTAATTGATCTGAATGAGATTTAATTAGGTTCAAGAAAATCATGCTAGCACTCGATTGAACCTAACGTTCTTCTTCTACTATCATAAATAATTGTCCTTACTGAGCCAAAGGAGTTTGTGCTCATTCAGAGGCCTTCACCTGGTCTGATTGGAGACTGTCCAAGTCAGAAAAGGATTGTCTTATTTTGTAAGACAATACCTGCCATTTTTGGTCACCTACCATTTCTCGTCCTTTGACTTTGGTAAAAAAATAGACCTTTGACTGATCAAATATTGACCATTGACACACACCACCCTTGGCGTGTGCCTAAGCTGGAGGCGCCCAGGAGTCCTTGTTGGATAGGGACTCCATCTCCTTTTTGGATTTCGATTAGACTTCTCCTAAGAACCAAGTTTGACTGATCTTAGGCACCATCTAAGGAGGAATCCAAGGGACTCTATTTCCACCAATCAGATTTAGATTTGATTTCACAAAGGGTTGTGATTGGTTGGAAAGAAGAGGAGTTGGATCATGCATAGTTTATAAATAAGACCCTGCGCCCAACTCAAGGAGTAATGTAAAATCAATTAAAAATCCCACACCCCAAGGCTGCCTCTCCTCTCCTCCTATACGCCAAGTCCATCTTCTCCCTCTCCTCTCTACGCCCAAAGGAGTTTGGAATCCAAGTTGGTGCATTCTAGATGAGAGAAAGATGATAGAAAGCTAGAAGGCTGCGCTGCTCCAAAGGACAACTAAAGATCTTCGAAAGGTATTTTGAAGATCCTCCAAATCAGATTTAGATCTGATTTTTGGAGACATGATAGAGAAGAAGAGGATCTCCAGATCCAACCCGAGTGGATACCGATAGAGGTCAGGCACTTACGTGGCTAGATCCAGAACCTTCCGCTGCTTACAGGATCATCAACGGGTAATAGAATTATCCTATGTTAAGATAAATTAAATTTGATTTAATTTATTTAGATTTTATTTTAATTATTAAAATAATAAAGATCAGATCTAAAATATCTCAGATCTGATCTGGATCAAAGAAAATTTTTTTAAAAATATATCTCTTGATCCAATTAGATCTAAACAAACCTGGTCCGAGAAATTAGGATTTTTCTTCAACTGTTATGGCATACAGGTGAAGTATAGGGATACATTTCACTGAACATGATCCAACTGCGAAGCTCTCTTCTGTCAAGTGTTGCTCATAAAGGATATGGGTATATGTGTCCTTTAGACCTGAGATCACCACGGTGACTTGCAAGCAACTCACTATTTCTAAGTACGAGACTATCTGAATTTCTAATTCAGTGATGGAAGGCTACTAGGTGCAGTTAAGTACTTGGCATGTCGGTGCATGAGTCAAGATGGTGTTGACCCCATCAAGTGTTGGAGCAAGTGCATCATTGTATTTCAATTTAGTAAATCCTCGATCGGGGTAGTCCATATGATGGACGCTGAATTTTGAAATACAATATGAATGAATTTTTAGGATTGACAGTTAACCTTAGATCATCCTATGAGCATCGAGGTCAAGGGGATGAATTATACGGTAACCATATGCCACAGGTTCATCAATGTTGCATTATAATTTTTTAACCTATTTGGACATCGGATACCATTGCTAGATGGTCACATCGATTGGTCCAGAAAATTAGTTTTTGTGTTATCAGCTTAGGATTCGAACCTATGGGGTCACACACAATAGGAGTTCCTACCTGATCTGATGGCTGATATTGAGTCCGATAATCTAAAACTCTGTGGTTAAGAGTTCCACTAGACTGAGACTCTATGATCAAGAGTTTCACTAGACTGAAACTCTGAGTCCTACTTATCTGGGACTCTCCGATCGAGAGTTCTGATGACCTAGGACTCTATGGTCAAGAGTCCCACTGGATTGGGACTCTATGACTAAGAGTCCTAATGGACTGAGACTCTGCGTCTTACTCATCTGAGACTTTTTGATTAAGAGTCCCATTGGTCTGGGACTCTATGATCGTGAGTTCGACTCGTTTGGGATATTGGATTCAAGAGTCCTACTGGTTTACGACTCTTCAAGAGTTTCATATTGATGGGACTCTATTATCCAGATACCTACCTGATTGAAACTCTATATTTATTAGAGGATTAATTAGAAATTTAATTATTGATTAGCTTAATTTGATTGAGCGATGAGGATTGGATGAAGTTCGATCAAATTGGATTCAATTGGGTTTGAACCGATCAGGTCATGAGATGACCTAATCGCTATGGGAGATTTGACCCTGATTTGATCAGGACCTGGATCTAATTAATTTCTAATTTGATTAAAATTTTATTAGATTGGGTTAAGCCTAAATTAGTTAGATTTAATTCGATCTAATTAGGTCTAGATTAATTGATTTGGTTGAAACCAATTAAGACTAAGTCAAATAAGTTTGAATTTGAACCTTCCTTCTCCCTACGCCACCTTGCTTTGACTTTTCCACACCATTTCTCACGTACACTTTGGTTTTGTGTGAGAATTCTCAAACACAGAAGGTATCTACACCCTCTCCTCTTTTTTCCTTTGGCCTGATCCAAGTGTTGAATCAGATTGAATTTAAATTAAATTTTGAATTCAACTTGAGTTGTTTGGTTTGGTTGAAACTTCTCAACTCCCTCTCATGCTTATCCATTCACCATGCCCCTTAAGAAATGTTACGTGATTTTTTTTTTTGTGCATTTTCTAAAGGTGGGCACATAGAAGGAGAGTCCTTTTGTGCATCAAACATCCAGGGGTGGTTGTTGGATAAGGATAAGAGGCTCACTTGATTTTTGAAATCAAGTGAGTGGTTAAAACCTCCCAACCACTCAATTCTTATCATTTTCCATGCACTTTTTCCATAGTATTCATGTAAATAAATTATAAGAATTTTTTTACGTGCATAAGAAGGGGTTAGAATTTTGTTGTAAAAATTTTAAAGTAATTGGGCTTTAGTTTTGGATGAAAAAAATCTTGGAGTGAAGGTGAGCAGGGTCCTGCAGCACTTTACTTTTTCCTCATGCCTCTCTTCTCTTCTGATTTTCACCACTAAGGATATCCAATTTTTAGATATAATCTAAATAGGATTTATAGATATAAAAGTCATCTTTCTATAAAACTTTATTTTATGGAGAAACTCCACACAAAGAGGGCGTGATAAGATTTTCAGTGTGTTAAGGTTTTTAGACCGAAAGAAACCCTAGTTTTGGGAATATAGGTTTGGGTGGAGAGATCGAGTTATGTGAGCATCGGATCACCACCAAATTTGACACACCTCTTCATCATCCTCTAATATTTGTATTTTGATTTTTTGTAGTATTTTAGAAATCAAAAAATATATGATCGATTAGATCAATCATGATCAGCCATCGAAGGCCCCGACGAGGAGCTAGCACTCCAGTGGGGCTGATCGGGATCAGGAGCTCCAACCATAGAAGTCGGACAAGTGTGTAGCTATAGTGCAATGCCAGAGCATATTTTGATAGATTTAGATCATGGAGAATAGCTACCCATTTATAGGTATCGAGTTCTGAACTCGTATTGGTCAGCAAATATGATTTGTTGATCGATTGCATTTTATTTTTTTATTACATATTACCATGTCTAGATCTTGAGTAGGATAATTAATTAGATCAATGCATGCTATAAAATTAATATTAGATTAATTTTAGCTTTCACTATATTTTATTCAAAAAAATTTCGAAAATGCATGCTTAAATGCTGCGCGATTTTCTTCAAATGGTATCAGAGCCAGATTGCTTGGCATGTTAATTTGTTAATTAGAAAGATTAAATGCTTACATATATGATATGTATTTAATCCAAATAACTTAGTAATCAAGGGTGAGTGAGCCACCTAGCCGTTCGGTCATAAGGGACAAGTATGGTTTAAAGGCCATCTCCTTCCATTCAGTGGAGATCCCTTATGGCGGTAAGGGTGCCACCGTGAACTCATTCATTAAGATGAATAGTGAAAGGATTTGATTAAAATTATTTCAATTAGAAAGTTAAACATGAATATGTTTAGATTAGATCTAAAAGGTAATTCATGGTTTAATTTTTTATTATGCCTTATTTTCTGTTAAGAGATTAGCAATGGGATTGCTGTTTATGAAATGAGCTGACCCATTTGTGAAATGAGTCAATCCATTTGATGAATAAAAAATAAAATCTTTTAAAATTTAAAAATTATTTTTAAAATATCGAACCCTAACCCATCAGTCCAAAAACTTAATTAAAAGAATTAAGTATCTCATAGAATCTAGAATTATGAATTAAAGATTCTAAGACATAAGCATAAGCTATGGGTTAAAGGGTTAGATGAATTAGGTCCATTAATTGGGTTAGACCTAAGGTTAGTTAAAGAATGGATTAATCTAGAGTAATTGATCAAATCTAACCAAGTGTTGAATTAGATTAGATCAAGGACACTCTAGACTCAACTTCAATAGTTGTAGTTGAATGAGTCCATGTCTTTAACTAGACCAAGATGGACTTGATTCATGGCTAAGCGATCTAGCATGAAATTACTAGGTTGATCAGATTAAACCTAATTAACTTGTTGGTTTCTAAGGTAAGTTTGGCAGTTTAGATAAGTGATTTTTAATTAAGAGCTACTCGTACTGATTCGGTCTTTGATGAGTTAATGGCATATCCCTTCCATTGATCTCACTTACCTGGCTGACATGGTTGATTAGAGTTTGATTAAATCACTTGGTGATTTGAGCTGACCCATGTCACTAGGAATTAGTTTGACTAATTTTAATCAGTAAGATTGAATTAGGCGCCCATGGACCTAAATTGATCCTAGTCCTAACCTATTGACTTGATGAAGTTAGTGGGAGGATTTGACTTGACGAAGTCAGTGGAAGAAATTGATCCGTATCCTTTCTATCCTTAAATCATAAGTAACCTAAATCCTCTAAATTATTAGATTTTTAAAATAATTAAGTTATGAGGATAATCGAGTCATAGCCTCCCATTAAGGTGAATAGTAATGAGTCCAATTTTATGGATGGACATTGGAAGTGCCTAACACCTGGTGTTCATCTGGATATTGAAATTACTGTCCATCATATGATGATTAGGTTGTACTCTCTTAATGATGATCAGGTTAGCCAGAGCCTACCTCGGGCCTGGTCATCATTGGTTTGATGCACCGAACTTAATCATGTTAATGGTTGGACCTAACCAGACCTTTTCAGTGGAGGCCAAAGCCTACTGATTTAGCTTCTGGGGCAAAATCTAATTACTAAAAATTATTGGAGGTAACAATTGATTATGAATCTATCTGTAGATACACACGGATTAGCCAGAGCCTACCTTAGGCCCATTTATAGTCCATATGAATTTCAGTACCTACTAAGGAGTTAGTGTAATTCCTTAAATTGGAAGTAGAGGCTACCAATTTGCTAAAAATAGTGGAAGGACCTTTAGACTAAAGTTCAAATCTTTAGGATTAATTAATTCAAATACTAATAAGATTTCATATTTTTTTTTTAGATAAATAGAATGGGTAGTGTTAGTCCGCTCCGTTCATTATTGGATAGTGGTAAACTTTTAGGATCTTATTACGAGGAGTCTAGTGTCAACCCTGATTTGGCAGACCCAGAGAGGAATGATCCTCTTGACCCAAATAGGCTAAACAGAAGAAATCAGCAAGTAGTTGTTGGGCAAGGATATTATATGATAACATTTTGCAATTTCTTCGTATGTGAAACATCTACCTGCATATTAGATACCGAGAGTCTGATTCATATATATAATTCGTTGCATGGACTTCAAATTAGTAGAAAGTTTGAGAATGGTGATAGGTTCTTGTATGTTGGGGGATGGAAGTAAAGTTTCAGTCCTAGCATTGAAAACTCTTGAGCTATTTTCCAAAGATAAAAATATCATTTTAAGTGATTGTCACTATTGTCCATCTTTTATGATGAACATAATATCTGTTGGGCTTTTAACCCAGGATGGTTATTGTTTATCAATAAAAAAAATTATTATGATATTATTATGAATAATATTACAGTAATGCAAGGATAATTAAGAAATAATATTTATATTTTATCATAGCCTATTAGTATAATGTACATGTCAAACAAATGCCCAAAGCTAGATCATATCTCCGATGCCTATCTTTGGCACTGTAGACTCGGTTATATAAACAAGAATAGGATAAACAGGTTAGTCAAAGAGAATATCTTTGACATCCATAATTATGAATCATTAAATACCTATGAGTCCTATCTACTTGGTAAGATGACCAAATCACCCTTTACTGGAAAAGGTGAATGGGCCACTGAGCTTCTGGGTCTAGTACATATTGATGTATGTGGACCCATGAATATAGGTGCTAGAGGTGGGTTCTACTACTTCATTACATTTACTGATGACCTATTTAAGTATGGATACGTCTATCTTATGAAGAATAAATCTGATTCGTTTGAAATGTTCAAACGATATCGAAATGAGGTAGAAAAATAACTTGGGAAGAGTATTAAAACTCTTCAATCAGACCAAGGAGGTGAATATCTTTCCAATGAATTTTTGACGTATCTGAGAGAGAATGGAATTCTCTCACAATGGATCCCTCCTGGAGCACCACAGCATAATGGTGTATCAGAAAGGAGGAATCGAACCTTGTTGGACATAGTTCAGTCCATGATGGGATTTGCGAGTCTGCCAATTTCATTTTGGGGTTATGCATTAGAGACTGCTTGTTATGTTTTGAATGCTATTTCGAGCAAGTCTGTTGCAAAGAATCCATATGAGATATGGACTGGCCGTAAGCCGACACTCTATCACTTTAGGATTTGGGGATGTTCGGCTTATGTCAAACATTTGCAACCAGAAAAGCTTAGACCTAGGTCTGATAAATGCTTATTCATAGGGTACCCCAAGGAAACTAGGAGTTATTACTTCTACCTTGCTGAAGAACAAAAAGTATTTTTCAACAATAGGACAGCCGTTTTAGAAAAGAAGTTTCTTATGGAAGGAATAGTTGCCTCTAATGTTAAGCTTGGTGAAGTTTGATAGATAGAAGAATCAACACATTCTAGTGAACTTGCAAAACTAGATTTGATAAGATCAAACCTAGAGCCCATTGAAGAGGCACCTTTAAAAAGATCTAGTAGAGTACCGTGTCAATCGGACAGATACTACGATTTCTTGGTCCGAGATGGTGATCTTGTTGAACTCGATGAGAACAATGAGGATTCGACCACCCACATGGATGCTATGCAAAGGTCCGACTCTGATAAGTGGCCGAAAGCCATGAAGTTCAAAATAGAGTCCATGAAAGTCAACAGTGTATGGACACTGGTTGATCCATCTAAAGGGATAAAATCCATTGGGTGTAAGTGGATTTTCAAAAAAAAAGAGGCACAGATGAAAAGGTGGAGACCTATAAAGCCCATCTGATTGCCAAGGAATATCGTCAATGTTATGGTATTAACTATGATGAGATGTTTTCTCCGATGGCAATGCTCAAGTCCATTTGGATTATACTTGCGATAGCAGCATACCTAGACTATGAGATCTGGCAAATGGATGTGAAGACAGCTTTCCTAAATGGAGAGCTGGATGAAGAGGTGTATATGATATAGCCTGAGGGTTTCACATCCATAGATGAGTCCAAGGTGTGTAAGCTTCAAAGATCCATCTATGGATTGAAGCAGGCATCTCAGAGTTGGAACATGCATTTTGATAAAGTGATCAGAACGTATGGCTTCGTTAAGAATGGAGGAGAACCTGCATTTATAAATGGGCTAATGGTTCTGTAGTTGTATTTCTTGTATTGTATATGGATGATATTCTCTTAATCGGGAATGACATCCCTGCACTGCAGGGAATAAAGATTTGGCTGTCGTCTCAGTTCTTCATGAAGGACTTGGGAGAAGCTTTCTATATCCTAGGGATGAAGATCTATAGGGATAGATCTAAAAGGTTGCTTGGTTTATCCCAGTCCATGTACATCGATACCGTGCTGAAAAGATTCAGCATGAAAAATTCTAGAAAGGGCTATTTCTCGATAGGCCATGGAATTACTCTCTCGAAGAGGGATTGTCTGACAACTCCTCAAAAAAAAGAGCGTATGAGTAGAATACCATATGCTTCGGTAGTGGATTCTATTATGTACGCCATGACATGTACGAGATCAGACGTGGTATACTCACTAGGGGTCGTGAGTAGATACCAGTATGATCCGGGTGAGCATCACTGGAAGGTTGTAAAGACAATCTTAAAGTATTTAAGAAATACAAATGACCAGTGGCTCATCTATGGAGATACTGACTTGAAACTTATGGGATATACTGATTTTAGTTTTTAGTCAGATCATGATGACAATAAGAGTGTGTTAGGATATGTATTTATCCTAAATGATGGAGCAATCTGCTGGAAGAGTTCCAAGCAGCATACTATGGTCGATTCTATATGCGAGGTGGAGTATGTTGCGACATCCGATGCTGCAAAAAAAGCTATGTGGCTGTGGAAGTTCATCAGCGAGCTGGAAGTGGCACCCTCCTTGGATGGTCTGATTTTGCTTTACTATGATAGTACTAGAGCCATAGCTCAAGCAAAGGAGCCGAAGGCACATCAGCGTACCAAGCATATTCTGCATTACTACCACCTTGTACGAGACATTATGGAATGAGGTGACATCGACCTTCAGAGGATTGATGGAAAGGAGAACGTGGCCAACCCATTTACTAAGGCTCTTGGAATCAAAGAGTTCGACAATCATAAATGGAAGATGGGTATTCGATACTGTTCTGAGTGGCTTTAGTTTAAGTGGGAGTTGTTGAGAATTATCTCCTAAAATTAATCATCTAGATTGTAGATGGTTGAGCTAAATATAATTATACTTAAATTATTAATAAATAAAATTATTATTTTAGTATTTTTATCACTTTGTGCATCTTTTTGTAATGAGCTCTTCTGTGATGAAGTCTTTAGGACTATTTAGACTCGACAAATGAGGATTTATCGTTTAGTCCTTAAATCAGTTCGCAACCAAATGATTTATTGTTAACCAGGATGATAATGTATTGAGTGTAGGTCGTTGTATGCCATAAGTATTGGTTATCCTCTTAACCAAGAAGTATGGAGATACTGTTATGGCATGCAGGTGAAGTATACGAGTACATTTCACTGAACGTGATCCAACTGCGGAGCTCTCTTCTGCCAAGAGTTGCTTGTGAAGGATATGGGTATATGTGTCCCTTAGATTTGAGATCACCATGGTGACTTGTAAGTAACTCACTATATTTAGGTACCGAACTATCTGAATTTTTAATTCAGTGATGGAAGGCTACTAGGTGCAGTCAAGTACTTGGCTTGTTGGTGCATGAGTCAAGATGGGATTGACCCCTCCAAGTGTTGGAGCAAGTGCATCGCTGTATTTTAATTTAGTAAATCCTTGATCGGGGTAGTCCATATGATGGATGCTAAATTTTGAAATATAATGTAGATGAATTTTTAGGGTTGGCAGTTAACCCTAGATCATCCTATGAGCATCGAGGTCAAGAGGATGAATTATATGATAACCATATACCACAGGTTCATCAATGTTGCGTTGCAATTTTTTGATCTTTCCGAATGTTGGGTATCATTGCTAGATGGTCATATCGATTGGTACAGAAAATTAGTTTTTGTGCTGTCGGCTTAGGATTCGAATCTATAGGGTCACACACAATAGGAGTTCCTACCTAATCTGATGATTGATATTGAGTCTCGATGACCTAGGACTCTATGGTCAAGAGTCCTATTGGACTGAACTTTATGACCAAGAGTCCCACTGGACTGGGACTCTGAGTCCTACTTGTCTGGGACTCTCTAATTGAGAGTTCTAATGACCTGGGACTCTATGGTCAAGAGTCCCATTGGATTGGGACTCTATGACCAAGAGTCCTAATAGATTGGGACTCTGAGTCCTACTTGTCTAGGACTCTCTGGTCAAGAGTCCCACTAATTTGGGACTCTATGATTATGAGTTCGACTTGTTTGGGACACTGGGTTCAAGAGTCCCACTGGTTTAGGACTCTTTAAGAGTTTCATGTTGATGGGACTCTGTTGTCCAGACACCCACCTAATTGGGACTCCATATTTATTGGAGGATTAATTAATAATTTGATTACTGATTAGCTCAATTTGATTGAGCGATGTGGATTTGATGAAGTTCGATCGAATTGGATTCAATTGGGTTTGACCCGATCAGGTTATGAGATGACCTAATCACTATGGGAGATTTGATCATGATTTGATCAAGACTTGGATCTAATTAATTTTTAATTTGATTAGAATTTTATTAGGTTGGGTTAAGCCTAAATTAGTTGAGTTTAACCTAATCTAATTGGGTCTAGATTAATTAGTTTGGTTGAAACCAATTAAGACTAAGTCAAATAAGTTTGAATTTGAACCTTCCTTCTCCCTACGCCACCCTACTTTGACTTTTCCACACCATTTCTCATGCACACTTTGATTTTATGTGAGAATTCTCACACACAGAAGGTATCTGCACCCCTTCCTCTTTTTGCCTTTGACCTGGTCCAAGTGTTGAATCAGATTGGATTTAAATTGAATTTTGAATTCAACTTGAGTTGGTTGGTTTGGTTGAAACTTCTTAACTCCCTCTCATGCTTATCCATTCACCACATCCCTTGAGAAATATTATGTGATTTTTTTTTTGTGCATTTTCTAAAGGTTGGTGCATAGAAGGAGAGTCCTTCTATGCATCAGACATCCAAGGGTGGTCGTTGGATAAGGATAAGAGGCTCACTTGATTTTTGAAATCAAGTGAGTGGTTAAAACCTCTCAACCACTCAATTCTTATCGCTTTCCATGTGTTTTTTCCATAGTATTCATGTCAATAAATTATAAGAATTTTTTTACGTGCATAAGAAGGAGTTAGAATTTTGTTGTAAAAATTTTTAAGTGATCGGGCCTTAGTTTTGGACAAAAAAAAATCTTGGAGTGAAGGTGAGCAGGGTCCTGTAGCACTTTATTTTTCCCTTATGCCTCTATTCTCTTCTGATTTTCACCTCTAAGGATATCCAATTTTTAGATATAATCTAAATAGGATTTATAGATCTAAAAGTCATGTTTCTAAAAAAATTTATTTCATAGAAAAACTCTACACAAAGAGGGCGTGATAAGATTTTCAGTGTGTCAGGGTTTTGGATTGAAAGAAACCCTAATTTTGGGAATCTAGGTTCGGGTGGATAGATCGAGTGCTGTGAGCATCGGATCGCCACCAAATTTGAAACACCTCTTCATCATCCTCCAATATTTATGTTCTAATTTTTTAGAGTATTTGAGAAATCAAAAAATACATGATTGATCGGATCGATCATGATTAGTTATTGAAGGCTCCGGTGAAGAGCTAGGACTCCATTAGGGCTGATCGAGACCAGAAGCTCCATGTGGACCAACCATAGAGGCTGGATAAGTGTGCAGCTGTAGCATGATATCAGAGCCTATTCTGGTGGATTCAAATCATGAAGATCAACTACTCACACACAGATATCGAGTTCTGAACTCGTATCGGTCACCAAATATGATTTGCCGATCGATTGTATTTTATTTTTCTATTACATATTACCATATCTAGATCTTGAGTAGGATAATTGATTAGATCAATGCATGCTATAGAATTAATATTAGATTAATTTTAGCTTTCACTGTATTTTATTCAAAAATTTTTAAAAATGCATGCTTAAACCCTACGTGATTTCCTTCAGTATCATAGTTAATGGACCACACACATCCACTAAAATAATTGATTGTGTGGAATCAACCAAATCTAAAAGAGAATGGAATGAGGTTGATAAGAAAATGACTTAAGTCAATGCAAGAGTCATGAATGTTTTATATTATGCTTTAGATGCTAATGAATTTAATCACATTTCAACATGCATGTCGGCTAAGAAAATATGAGATTGGTTAGAAGTAACTCATGAATGCACTAATCAAGTTTAGGAGTCAAAAATTAACATGCTTATGCACAAATATGAACTTTTCAAAATAAAATATGATGAGTCAATAACTAAAATATTTACTAAATTTATGGATATTATAAATGGTCTTAAAAGTTTTGGCAAGTCTTATTCTAACAGTGACCTTATGAGGAAGATTCTTAGGTCTTTACCAAGGATATGGAAGGCCAAAGTGACCCCAATCCAAGAAGCCAAAGATCTGAATATTTTATCCTGGGAGGAGCTTCTAGGATCACTAATGATGCACGAGCTAAGCATGAAACAACATTAAGAAGAAAATGTCAAGAAGAAGAAGATAATAGCCCTCAAATTCACTACTCAACAAGATGAGAAATCCGATGAAATGAAAGATGAAGAACAAGATGAAGAAATAACCCTCATCACAAGGAAGTTCAAGAGATTTTTTAAGAGAAAATAAGGGATGAGAAAGAGGCTACCTACCAAAGGGGAGCATAGCAAGGAAAAGGATAGGGAGCAGTCCCTTATTTGCTATGAATGTAAGAAGCTGGGGTACTTTAGGTCTGAATGTTCTCAACTTAAAAAAATTTCCAAAAAATACAAGAAAAAAGCTATGGTGGCAACATGGAGTGACAGTGACGACTCAAGTTTCGAAGAGGTAGAAGCTCATGAATAAGCCAACCTGTGCCTTATGGCACATGAAAATGAGGTTAATCCTGAAATCTCAAACGCATTTACATTCGAAGAACTTTAAGAAGTCTTCTATGATTTGGTAGATGATTTTAAAAAATTAGAAACTAAAAATAAAGATCTAAAATTTAAGAGTCAAGTCTTGTTAAAAGAAAATAAAATTATCCTAAGTAAAAAATTAGTCTTAACTTAAGAGAATCTAAATTTAAAAAATAAAATCGACAAGCTAAAATTGATAGTTGAAAAATTTACTTTAAGTTCAAATAAATTTCATATGATTCTTGAAAAATAAAAGACCGTTTATGATAAGGCCGGTCTAGGCTATAACCCCCTAAGAAAATAAAAATTTTTGAAAAATATTTTTGTAGATTCATAAAGCAATAAATTTTCAAATGTTACTTGCTTTAAATATGGTAAACTAGGACATAAATCTTATACATATTTTTCTAACAATTTAAATATAAAAAAGATATGGGTTCTAAAAGGAACCATTATGACTAACCTTAAAGGATCCAAGAAAACTTGGGTACTTAGAGTAAGGACTTGATTTTACATGTAGTTGTGTCTTGCATCCAAAGGAGAAAATCAAAGATGATATCTTGATAGCAGATGTTCAAGACACATGATCGGTGATGAGTCCCAATTCATCATGCTTGATGCTAAAAGTGAAGGAATGGTCACCTTTAGAGACAATGGCAAAGAAAAGATTATCGATATAGGTAACATTGGTATCACTCCCTTCAAGTATATTAAAAAAATTTTATTAGTAGATGGTTTGAAACATAATCTCTTAAGCATTAGTCAACTTTGTGACAAGGGTTACAAAGTTATTTTTGAATCTTCATTATGCATTGTAACTAGTCCCAATGATGATGGCATTAAGTTTGTTGGACATAGACATGGTAATATTTATATGGTAGGTTTGAATGATCTTTCTATGATAAACATGCAATATTTAGTAGCTATGAATGCCAAAATTAATGAGACTAGTTGGCTTTGGCACCGTAGGCTTGCACACATCAGTATGCATTCACTTTCAAAGCTTATCAAAAAGAAATTAGTTATCAATTTACCAAAATTAAACTTTGGAAAAGATAAAATTTGTGATGCATGCCAACTAGGTAAACAAACAAGAGTTTCATTCAAATCTGAAAATATTATTTTAACTTCTAGGCCATTGGAACTATTGCACATGGATTTATTTGGTCCTACAAGAACAACAAGCTTAGGTGAAAAATGTTATAGTTTTGTAATTATTGATGACCACTCATGTTTTACATGGATTTTTTTTTTGGCACACAAAGATGAAACTTTTCATATTTTCTCAAAGTTTTATCGAAAAGTAACAAATGAAAAAAAATTTTCAATTTAAAGCATTCGAAGTGATCATAGAACCAAATTTGAAAATCAAGACGTTGAAAAATTTTGTGATGAAAAAGGAATAAATCATAATTTTTCAGTACCTAGGACACTCCAACAAAATAGAATAGTAGAAAGAAAAAATAGGACTCTAGAAGAAATGACCTGTACCATGCTATGTGAAAGCAACCTCTCAAGATACTTTTGGGTGGAAGCAATTAACACGGCATGCTACATCTTATATTGTGCCCTAATCAGACCAATTTTAAAGAAAACACCTTATGAGCTTTGGAAAGGAAGAAAACCTAACATTACATATTTTCATGTTTTTGATTGTCGATGTTTTATTTTGAACAATGGTAAAAAAAAATTTGAAAAATTTGATGCAAAATTTGATGAAGCTATTTTTCTTAGTTACTCCTCTTCTAGTAAAGCTTTTAGAGTATTTAACAAAAGAACCTTAGTAGTAGAGGAGTCAATACATGTTGCCTTTGATGAAGCTAATGATCTTTCATAAAGAAAGAGTGAGGGTATTGATGATGCAGATTCTCTTATAGAAGGGATAAAGAAAATCATCCCAAAGAATTCAATAATTCAAAATGAAGAGGATCATAAAGATAAGTAAGAAAATGAGGGTGAAGGACAACAAAAATAACCTCAAGGTATAAATGATCTTCCAAAAGAATGGACGTATGTTCACAATCATCCCAAAGAACTAATTATTGATGATCCTACACATGGAGTAAGAACTCGCTGTTCACTTAGAGATGCATACAATCATTTTGCTTTTATTTCTCATTTTGAATCTAAAACCATAGATGAAGTTGAAAAAGATTATAATTGGATAAATGCAATGCAAGAGGAACTTAACAATTTGAAAGAAATAATGTATGGACCTTAGTATCAAAACCTAAAAATCATCCAATAATTGGCACAAAATGGGTATATAGAAATAAATTAGATGAAAATAGAAATGTAATTACGAATAAAGCAAGATTAGTTACAAAGGATTATAATCAAAAAAAGAAAATTGATTTTGATGTGACCTTTGCACTTATTGCTAGACTAGAAGTAATTAGACTTTTGTTTGCTTATGCATGCTTTATGAATTTTAAGTTATTTCAAATAAAAGTACTTTTCTAAATGGATATATTGTCAAAAAAGTTTATGTAGAACAACCTTCCCATTTTGGAAATCATGCTTTTTCTAATCATGTTTTTAAATTAAATAAAGCATTATATGGTTTAAAATAAGCACCTAGGGCTTGGTATGAAAGATTAAGTAAATTCTTGCTTAATAATGGGTTTTCAAGAGGAAATATAGATACAACTCTTTTTATTAAAAGAGATCATGATGATATCTTAGTAATATAAATATATGTTGATGACATTATATGTAGATCTATTAATGATACTTTATGTCAAGATTTTGCTAAGCTCATGCAGAAAGAGTTTGAGATGAGCATGATGGATGAACTAATGTTCTTCCTCGAACTTCAAATTAAATAAACAAAGAAAGGGATCTCCATCATCCAAAGCAAGTATACAAGGAAGCTACTTAAAAGATTTGGGATGGAGAGCTCCAAAGCCATTGGCACCCCCATGAGTCCATCATGTAAGCTAGACAAGGATGAAGGAGGTAAAAGTATTGATACAAAGGTTTATAGAAGCACGATAGGTTCGTTATTATATTTAACTGGTAGTAGATCAGATATCATGTTTAGTATTTATTTATGTGCACGATTTCAATCTAATCCAAAAGAATCATATTTAAATATTATAAAAAAATATTTAAATACCTAAAAGAAACTTAATCCATAGGTTTATGGTATTCTAAGAATTCATCAATTGATTTAAATGGATATTCAGATGCAGACTTTCCTGGATGTAGATTAGACAAAAAGAGTACTAGTGGAACTTGCCAATTTCTAAGAGTTAACTTAATCTCTTAGTTTAGCAAGAAGCAAAATTCGGTAGTATTATCTACGGTCGAGGCCGAATCCATTGCAGCCAAAAGTTGCTGTGCATAAATCTTGTGGATTAAGTAACAACTTGAGGATTTTATCATTAAACTAAACAAAACTTTCATGAGATGTGATAATACTAGTGCCATAAATCTAGCTAAGAATCCAATCCAACACTCTAGATCAAAATACATTAAAATAAGACATCATTTCATAAGAGAGGATGTTCAAAATAATGATATAATTTTTGATTATGTTTGTACTAAAAAATAATTGGCTGATATTTTTACTAAGACCTTGAGTGAAGATAAATTTTATGAAATTAGGATAGAATTAAGAATTCTAGATTCTTTTGCTTAAATATCCTTTTTTTGATCCCAACTTATCCTCTATTAATATTTTTGGATCAATCCTTGAGACTTAATTTCGTTGCTTTAAGTTAAAAGTTATCCATCCTTCTTATTTTTTTCTTGACTATAAGAAGAAAAATTATTTTTTGAACTTAATAAGAAAAATCATGGATAAACAATTATACTTTATTTATCTCTTGAATTTATTTGAGCATTCTAATGATTTTGATCATTTGATTCATTTTAAGCAACTATTTGTATTTTATACATTTTGATCGTATTATTTATTATTTTTGAAAATTAATTGGTATCAAGAAATTATTTTTGATCTTAAAAGAGGATTATTGATGAATATTCATGCCTTGTTTAGATTGATTAATTTTGAAAAATGAATTTAAGAAAAATACTCTTTTTAAGTCTTTTGATATTGATGTCAAGCAATATATTTCAAAGAAGCTATTAAAATCAAATATTGAAAGAAAACTTTAGTTTTTAATTAATTGATATCAGACAGCTTAACATTTATCTTATATTTTATTGATCTTAAAATATATATAATAATAAAAGAAAAGAAGAAATGATCCCTAAAAAACTAAATATATCTTATAATTTGCTTTGAATGATCTATTTAAAATTTTTAATCTTTAGAATATTCCATCTCTCTTAAATCTTTGAAGTTTAAAATAATTTTATTTAATATATTTATTTTATTCAAAAAGGGGGAGATGTGTTTTTAATCCATATTGTTCATAAATAGAATTTTAAAAAAAAGAAAAGATATTCATTCTAAATTTGTTGTATTCTTTCAAAATGGGGAAGAAAAGCTAAAAGATAAATTTATCCAACAATAATTATGAAAAGGAGGGGAACAAAATATTATGTGATGAATTTTTTGGTATTTATTCTTAAAAAATAGGAAAAATGATGCTTGTTTGTTAAATATTATCTAATTAGCCTTGACTGAACATTCTAATTAATTTGAGTTAAGGACAATGAACTTTGATTATTTTATGATCCTTTTAACTTAAGCCTTCATGTGATTATTCAGTTTAAATTCAATTGATTTGATTGCCAAATCATTTTTGATAACTAATTGGAGCTAAAACTAATTTGAAATATATTCTCACTCCAAATAAATTAATTTTGATACATTCTTCTAATTTTAGAACTTATTTAAAAATATGAATATAATATAAAATTTTTAATGTGCCTTTAAAAATCTTTATAAAATCATTTTTGCTTTGATACTATCTTTGTTTTGCTCGATACATTTCTAATATATATCTTTTTCGAGGTTAATTGGCTAAAATTTATTTAAAAAAAGAAAAGAATGAATAATGAATTAAATATTATGCTTGATTTTACTATTCAAATCTTTAAAAAGCTCTAATCCTCTTAAAGCTTAAAAATATATACTTGAAAATCTGTTCAAAGAATTATATTCATTCAAAAAGGAGAAGAGCCTTTGATATTTGAGTTTAAGCTAATTTTTTGTAAAAAAAAAAAATTCAAATGATAAGCTTTTAAAGGGGAGCTGATTTATTTGATTTGATTCAATTTTTTAACTTTTTAATTTAATTTTTTAAATTTTTGATTTAATTTTTTGAATTTAATATATTTATCATTTGACACACTCCATCACATCTTTAATTTCTCATCTGATTCAGATGCTTTCAGCCATGATCTCTACTAGATCTAGTTTAGTCATCTTTATATTAGATTATGATCTAGTATCTCTTAGTTGTTTCTATGAGTTGTTGATCAAGTCATGGTTGGTTATATATATTTTTTTTGGATCTAACTTATGGCATTGGTACTATTGGCTGCTTGGGTCATGGATAGTTGTATCCATGAATTTTGTATGTTTTGATGGCTTAACTCTTATGAACACTTTTGATACTTTTAGCACTTATATGTTTTGATGAGTTGATGTTATGATTTATTGTGTGTGGAATGATATCATTTGGATGCAAATATGTGTATATAAATATGATGATGTCATTTGAATGATGTGAAATATAACTTCTATGAATTAGCTAAAATTTCATTATGATATGTTGAAAACACCATGTTGTATATAAGCAAATTGAAAGTTTTGTTATAAACTCTTGTTCTAATAGAAAAACTTATGGAATAAATTAAGAGGGAGGCTTTTTCTTTTTGAATTTTAAAATCTCTTAAGATCTTACTTGATGATGTCAAAAAGAGGAGTAGAGTAAATAAAATTAGGCTATAAGCAAAATTAAAGTAAAATTGACAAAAGAAATAAGTAAGTCAAATACTTTTGCAAATAATTTGAATGTCTAACCATAAGTAATCTTCAAATTATTCTTTATGCAATATTTATTAAAAAACTAAATATGATATTCTAGTAAGTGATGTAGGCTTCTACAAGCTTTATCTTTTGCTTATGCTCAAATATTTTATCATCATTAAAAAGGGAGAGATTGTTACTCCAAGAATTGATTTTGAAGATTATAAAGCATTTGAGGGGATTACTAATGAATTTGGCTTGAAAAAAGACTTTTTGTATTTCAAGAGCAAAATCATAATTTTATTAAGTTTTGATCTGAGAGTCTAAAGAGTAAGAATAGAAGATTTCTGATCTTTTGGAGGTAGTCCCATAATTTTTTGATGTATATTTTGGAAGAAAATTAAGTTTGAAGCAAAAAGAGTCGACCCCTAGATCTACCTCTGCCGAAATGGATTGTTTGGCATACTGTCTCTATGCCCAGGGTCGACCTCTGCTATTCCAAAAGACAAAAATATAAAATAGCTAATTTTTTGAACTCTATCTCAGAGGTCGACCTCGAGGTCGACTCCTGTGCCAGAGGTCGACCCATGAGTCTACTCCTATGACGAAAATCTTCTGCAATTGCTAGTTTTATCCCATTTTGATAGCTTTTAATATTTTTTTTAAAATCTCCAATGGCTATAAATCTTGTTTAGGATTCTCTTCTCCATCCATTGAAGATTTAAAAGGCTATAAAAAGGGAAAAAAACATAAGAGATTTTATGATTTAATTCAGTCCTAAGCAAAAAATCCTCTTCAAGAAAAGAAGCTTTCATTTTCAAGTTCACCAACCTCTTAAGAGCTCATTCAAGTCTCCAACAACTTTGAAAAAAATTAGGAAAACTTCCTTCATTATTGTGAAAAATGTTCTTAAGGTTTTATTTGCTTATTAAGAAAGCTAAATTTGTATTTGATTGTCATTAACTCTTATACTCTGCTTTATTATTTTGATTCAAGTTTTGGGAGGGTTCCAAAACTTGGGAGGATTGATCTAAACCTTAAATTAGAGTATGTAGGGTTGGCTTGTACCTGAGAAATAAGTGTGCTAGCTTGGGATAACTAGGGTCGGAGGTACTGACGTTGTATTCTGATTGAATACGTTTAATGGTTTTGAATTTCCAAGTAGGAGCTTAGAAAGTGGATGTAGGTGCAAGAAAAGCACCGAACCACTATAAATCTTTATTGTTTATGGTGTGCTTGCCGTCTTTCTTTTCTTAATTTATTAAATTCTTGCTTTCTAATCTTTTATATATTTATCTAACTTAAATTGCTTCACACACACTACTTGCTTATCATCATTCAATCTTGACAACTTTAAATTAGCATTAAAATTTTAAAAATCCAATTCACCCCTCCTCTTGGGTTGCATAGCTAGGCAACACAAAACCTACAAGCCAGGGAAGTCATAGCTGGTCTAAAGAAACCCCTACATATTGCATGAGATGTCGGATGCGAATGAATTATAAATGTTCTACTAAATTGCAACTCTACTTACCATGATATCATCCCTATGGAGGACTGACTTTTTTTTGGGCTTTCTTATGGGATCTAGAGTACTTGAGGGTAGGAAGACGAAAGGACTGCATCGGAGATGGGAGCCCTTGACTACTCGTCGTGTAATCCATCTCTCGATAGGCTATGGGTTCGTATGCTCCTGAGGTATTGTCGGGCTATCAGCACTCATAAACTTAATAGATGGTACTTTTGTCGCTATCTCATGGGGGCTCTCCTCCACATCCTTCCTCTCTTTCTTGCTCTTCAATGCTGCCTGTAGCTGAAAAAATAAACTTGCCTTTTTCAATGATAATCCTCTAGAGCTCCATCTTCTTGGCATTATCTCGGGCCCTCCTCCTCCTAACCTCTATAGAGACACGATGGTATTTATGCACGAGCTCCAATTGAGAATAAATAGACAACAATTAGATATGTCAATGATAAATTTTAAAAAAGTCAATTACACAAAAGGTCAATATCGTGGTAGTACTGCATGCGATATCAGATCTACTCCTCTTCCTAGCTACCAAATTTGTTCCACCTCCATCACTCTCTATTTGGCAATTGGAAGGTCCCACCTTAAGGAGCAACACCTCATCATGTGTTGCTCATAATGGGTCTTGAATCTGAAAATGAAGATAAAATAGTTAGTCCCTTAATCTTACAAAAAGAGTAAACCATACCAAACATCAAAAGTAATAATACATCTCTCTTTAGGCCTTTCAAAATCTCTCCTAAGTGGGCCCATTTCTTGAACTAGGGTTTCTTCCAATTCAGGATTCGAGAAAGCCGACCAAAAATAGATAGTTTGACTATGTCTGTTCTCTCAAAAAGCCAAATCTGAAAGAAAAGCAATCAAGTATACGGCCACATAATAAACAATTACGTATACAAATTCAAAATGATAATCCATATAAAATAAGTAGATAAAGGAGTGACTTAATATCTTTCTTCCCATCAAAATTGTAATGCAACCATTAATATAAGTGGTTCCATCCTTCGCACCTCTCTCCCTTCTCTTTACCTTCTCTGCATTCTTCGAAATAAATTTCATGAGGTGCTCATGGACTGCTTAGACCCATGCATAACGGCCAGTGTCCCCTAACAGGTCGATAGTGGAGAAGATCTATGGTATGCTAAGATTTAATAAAGGAAATAAAATTATATCCAGAAGGTATGCAACAAGCAATTATATCATGGCTCGAATGCCATTGAAAAATGAATCAGATAATAATTCCTTGATCCTATCTTCCAATGCATCTCTTCTAACTATCCCCCCTGCAAAATGTTGGAAAATGTATCCTAAAGCCAATCATTTAGGTTGTAGATGGTTGAGCTTACTATAATTTATACATAAAATTATTAAATAAATAAAATTATTATTCTAGCTTTTCATCACTTTTTGCATATCTTTTTTTATGAACTCTTTTATGATGAAGTCCTTAGGACTATTTTGAATCGATAAAGGAGGATTTATCATTTAGTCCTTAAATCAGTTCATGATCAAATGATACGTTGTTATCTAGGATGATAATGTTTATCGAGTGTAGGTCATTATGTGCTATATAGGTTGGTTGTCCTCTTAACGAAGGAGTGTGGAGACACTGATATGGCATGCAGGTGAAGTATAAGAATACATTTCATTGAACATGATCCAATTACGGAGCTCTCTACTGTTAAGAGTTGCTTACGAAGGATATGGATATAAATATTCCTCAGACCTAAGGTCACCACAGTAACTTGCAAGCAACTTACTGTACTTTAGTGCCACACTATCTAAATTTTTAATTCAGTGATGGAAGGTTTTTAGGTATAGTTAAGTACTTATTAAGTCGATGTATGACTCAAGATGGGATTGATCACTCCAAGAGCTTGAAGATAATGCATCACTGTATTTTAATTTAGCAAAATCTCGACTGGGGTAATCCATATAATGAATATTGAAATTTAAAGTATAATATGGATAATTTTTTTAGGATTGACAGTTAAATTCTAGATCATCCTTTGAGCATTGAGGTCAAGGGGATGAATTATATGGTAACTATATGCCATAGGTTCATGAAATTGGCATTGCGATTATTTGACCTATCCAGATGTGGGTTTCATTGCTAGATAATCACATCAATTGGTATAGAAATTAATTTTCATGCTACCGGCTTAGTATTCAAACCTATGGGGTCACACACAATGAAAGTTCTTACCTAATCTATAAAGAAAAATCTACATTTTCCTACCATAGGATCATTTAGATCCGATTAGATCCAAAGGGATATTTCAAAATTTTTTAATAAATTTTAATTAGATCTAAAACTTCTCAGTTCTAATTTTACAGATCTAATATTAAAAATTAATATAAAATAAAATGAGAATAATAATTATGATCTTTAGGGTAAACTGCTTTTATCCTATCGATTATCTGCTGAAGCCTAGGATTCTGGATGTAGCCACACAATCGCCTGGCCCTATTGAAGTCCACTCGAGTAGGATCTAGATGTGATCTTCTTCTAAATTTGATTTTCAAAAATTAAATCTAGATCTGATTCTTAGAGCCTTCAAAATAGTCGATGAAGGTAGCGTGCTTGCCTTACGAACACATTGTATGTCTTCCTAATCCTGGCGCCAAAGCTTGGATCTTCCTTGCTGGATTTGCCCAACTTCTTGGATGTGGAGAGGGGAGAGAGAGGACTAGAGGGAGGCATGGAAGAGGGGAGAGGTAGCCTTGCGGCATGGTGGATGGGCGCAATAATGAAACCCTAGGTATAGGTAGGGTTTAAATAGGTCCTGCTACACCATGCAGTGCCACATCACTTCGATCCATCAAATTATTCAATTCCATCAGATCTTAATCTAATTGATGGAGTGATATCACCTGATCCAATTAGGTTAAAGTCCCCTAGGATCCTCCATAGGTGACGCCATAGATGGATAGGACCGAACACTTTGGCGCCCAAGAGTTTAAAACCATCAAGCAATCCTAGAGTCCCATTTGTATGGGACTCCATCTCTTTTTTCGATGTACGCACGCCAACTAAGGGCATGCACATATTTTTGTGCATGAAGTCCAAGTGGGCACGTACCCCAAGGAGATGTCCAAAGGGGGCGCACACCCCTACTATTGGGAAATATGTTCTAAAGCCAATCATCTTAGTAGTAGATGATTGGAATTAGTATATGAATTTTCTAATAATAATAGTTATTTAGCTGGTTCATCTTAAAAGTTCTATCTTTCTTAAATGAACTCCTAAATTATGATGAAATTCTTAGAATGATAATCAATTGATAAAGAAGGATTTATCAGATAGTTCTTAAACTATTCATGATCAAATGATAAGTTATTAATAAGGATGATAACTTATCGAGTGTAGGTCGCTGTATGCCATATGCGTTGGTTGTCCTCATGATCAAGTGATGTAGAGACATTGGTATGGCATTCAAGTGAGATGTAGGAGTACATCTATGCTGAACGTGATCAATGTAGCACTCTACTGTCAAGAGTAGCTAGTTAAGACCAATGAGTATAAATGTTCCTCCGATCTGAGATTACCATGATGACTTGCAAGCAACTTACTATACTTTGATGCTGGACTGCCTGTATTTTTAATATAGGTTCAGAAGATTTTTGAGTACAGTTAAGTACTTATGAAGTCGGTGTGTAAGTCAAGATGGGATTGACCATGTTAGATATGTGTGCACCCTAGAAGCCAGATTGGCTGACACTTATAATACACTTCTAAGGGTAAAATTATAATTTTAACTATAAATAATAAAATAAATTATTTTTTATCATAGTGTGTATTTCAAAGTGTCTGTGATACATCCCTTGAGTTAATGGTAATGATAGTTCATATTTTTAAGTGTTAAAAATTTAAGACATGAATTTTCATTATTAACTCATAAAATGCTCTCGATCGTAGGATCATCATGAGGATGGTGATTGATTCGGAAGGTTGGTGTATGATCACTTCTTTTGGATAGATGAGTCTTGAGTCTACGGTGTAGAGACATCGGAGTGAGAGTACAGATACTCGTTAGAGAATGAGGGCACTAAGTGTGACCAACTCGAGCAGTCATGAGGAAGTCTACCTTCTCGTCGATGACTGGCTCAAAGCTGCAGTAGTGTGTTTGGTTCTTTGATCTGAGGTGCATCGGTAATTCACCTTGAGTGTGTTGTAGTTTGACTACACCATAACTCAATCTTCTAGCCATTTGAAATCCTGAGGTGTATGTTGGCTATAGCATGTTCATTATAGAAATTGGATTGCACCAATAGGATATCTATCTACCTCGATAGATGAGGAGTAGCCCTATGATGATAATGAGAATCAAGTCCATAAGCCCATGGCCATGGCAGAGTGAAATAATAGAAAGAGTGTCTATTAGGATTTTCACATTGGACTTGAATCAAATGATTAATTCATATGATGGAAATTAGGGTTTGACGAGATCACCTTAACCCTAATTTGGTCGGGGCTCAAGATATAGGAACTTAATCATACAGGTAACTACACCGAGAGGTTCACTTTCAGTTCTGATGGATTGCCATCATATGCTGCTAGGTGTCACTGATGGATTTTGGGAGTAATTAGAATGATTTGGATGATCAATCATACTAGTTGTCTGAATCAAAAAAGTTTCGTTCCATCGGAAGGTGTTTCGATGATGTCAATGATAGAGATCGTGACATATTCCATTACCATACAGAACTGAACCTAACTAGATCATACAAATAAAGATTTAGATTTGGATATCATCAATTGAATTAACCCAATTCAATTGATTTGAATAAGATTCAATTAGGTTCAAGAAAATCGTGCTAGCATACGATTGAGCCTAATATTGTCCTTTAACAATCATTAAAGCTTGTCTCGACTGAGCCAAATGTATTTGGGCTCACTCAAAAATCTTTACTTAGTCTAGCTAGAGCTTGTTCAGATTAGAAAAAGGGTTGTCTAAATTTATGAGATAAATTTGAGACAACACCTGCCATTTTTCATCACCTACTAAATCTTGTCTTCGGACATTGGTCAAATGTTGACCCTGGACATTTAGATATCTGCCCATGTATCATGCACCCATAGGAGAGAACCTGGGGACTTATCCTCCTACTAAAAAGTAGATAGAAAGGGGGCGTATGCCTAGGGAGGTGTGCACCCCATGAGGATAAAAAATGGAGTCCCATATAGATGGGACTCTAGTTGCTTTAGAGGATTAAATTGTGTGGCACCAAGAAGACTTGTTTGACCCAGTCTTGGCACCACCCAAGGAGAGTTTTGAGGGTCTCTAATCTGGTGGATCAGATGATGTCATCCCATCAATCAGATTTAGATCTGATTGCACAAAGCACCATGATTGGCCAGGATGATGTGGCACTGCATGGCGTAGTAGGGTCTATATAAATCCTGTCTGCACCTAGAATTCAATTTTTTTGCCTTTAGCGCATGCCACATAGCCCCTCTCCCTCCTTCTCCAAGCCACCCTTTGGTCCTCTCTCTCCTCTCCATGCCTAAGGGACTTTGGGCATGAAGAAGGTGTGATCCAAGCAAGTGAAAGGTGCTAGGAAAGAAAGAAGGTAGCACTGCTGCAAGAGACAATGGCCGTTCTTCAAAAGCTATTTTGAAGACCTTCAAGATCAGATCTAGATCTAATTTTTGGAGAATTGATTGAGAAGAGGAAGATCTTCAAATTCTGCTTGAGTGGATACCAGTAGAGGTTAGGCACTTGCGTGGCTACATCCAGAACCTCAGGCAAACATCGGGATCATCACTGGATAATTGGATTAACCAAAATAAAGGTATAATTAAAGTAAATTTAATTTTTATCTTCATTTTTATTTTTATTTTATTATCAAATTAGTAAGACTAGATCTGAGGAGTCTTAGATCTAATTAGGATCTTAAAATTTTTTTTTTAAAATATCCCTCCTGATCCAATCAGATCTGAACGAACCTGATCCAAAAAATAGATTTTTTCCTTCAACTGGTATCAGAGCCAGATTTCATAATTTATTAGATCTGATTTTAATTTATTTTTAATCTAATAATTAGATAATTTTTGATATCATATTAGATATGATTAGATCTAAAATTAAAAAATTAAAAAAATTAAATAATCTAGATCTAAGATGCATGAGATGCATGACTAGACTAGAATTAAAATTGTTCTATGTGTAGTCTAGCATGATCATAATTTTAATTTAATTAAATATAATTTTTAAATTTATTTATTTATTATTTTTTAATATTATAAATATTATAATTAGATCTAAAAAATAGAAAATAAATTTATTTAATTTATT